>MU226117.1:1933108-1971244 GCA_018584345.1 Thuja plicata
ATTTTTAATCTAATCTTTCATTGTAATTTTAAACCTAGGTAACGTTTAATCGTCTAGCGGGTCTTAGCACCCCCTTTATCTCCGCGATATACACCTTTTAAGGGTATTATCGCTACCTTTGACCAGCGTCGTGAAGGGTTGACTTTTGGTCAACTATAAGTCAAACTCCCTCCGATCATCCTGATTTTCATCCCAGTTGTTCCCTGTACCCGTTGGACCCTAGGGTTTTAGTTTCAAGCCTTTTGGAGACAGTTGACTTTTTGGTCAACTTGGGTTGACTTTTGGTCGACTGCCTCATTTTGTGCGCCTATGACTTCTATAGCGCTTAGTAGACCCTAGAGACCCTCCCTCACATATTTCAAGGCACGATTGACTTTTGGTCAACCCTAGTTGACTTTTAGTCAAACTGTCTCGATTTGCATGTACGAGTCTTCCTTTGGGTCTAAGCGAACCCTAGTTTGTACCATTCACCTTTTTATTGTATAGTTGACTTTTGGTCAACTCTAGTTGACTTTTGGTCAACTACCTCAGTTTGCGTGCAGTTTCAGTTTAGAACTTTAGACATCCTTTAGGATAGCTGCGAAAGCTATCCCTCTCCTTGAGACCCTTTTTGGTTTCGTTCATCCCTTTGCACCATTTTGCGTGCACATGAATACCCTTATGTTTGTTTGGGTATCCTGTTTATGTGCGTTATTAAAAAATTTTGTTCGTGTATTTTTGCCCTACTTTTTGGCATGACATTTTCTTTAAGTGATCATGTTACCGATGGTTCAAAAACTATTTTCCTTGTATACTAATGACAAAATATTATCCTTTAGGATTATCATAAACTCCTTCACTCATCTCTACTTAAGAGATGCTTCTCACACACTTCTTAAGGTTGGTTCTCACAAGTTGGCTCTCATGGGAATTCTTCTCTCATTCTCATTATTTCTCTCACAATGTTGTAATGAGCTTCTTTCTCAAACTCTCTCTCCTTATTGGCTTCTTTCCTCATTCATATTATATGTACAAGGGAATTTTCTTTGTTTTCCCCTTTCAAAATCTTTGTCGCATGTGTTAAGCTTGGATCTTCTTATGCTTTTGGTGAAAGATCTTCATTCAGTTGGTTATGGTAAAACTCTTCCCTCTTGCTTCACTCTCTTGGAATCTTTCCTTAATATAGTTTCCATTTATTTTTATTTCCTAACATCTACCCTAATTTTTAAATAAAACTAATATAAAGCATATACTAGTAGAGTTTATGAATTCGGTGATTAGTTTTGAAGTAATGGCTTGAGTGGATAATTAAAATAATTATAGTTGATTGATTTATGTTTAACTAAGATAAGAAAATTAAAATGATCATATACTAATAAATATCACAATTTAATTTTTATCTTTATGGATGTAAATAGGTTGAGGATATTTCTTTAGTAGCAACGTTAGGGAACCTATCAAGACTTAGGTTGGTTAGTAATCTTGCATTTGAGTGTTGTAAACAAATGTTTATTTATGTATTAGAAACGATGCATATCTCATGGGTAAAAATTTTTACTTGTGTCTTTAATAGTTAGATGACTTTCTGTCTCAAGTTCCCTAGCGGGGCGTTTCATTTTCCTAAATTGATGAAGCCTAACAATTTGTGCAAAGAATGTCAATTGAGAAAGTTAACTAGATCTAATTTGAAGAGTAAGGCATATACTTGTGTGTGTGAATAAATTAAACCTTCATGAAATTGATTTATTTAACTACAATTCTATGAAAGAATAATAGAAATTTAAACTAAGAATTGCAATTAAATCAATAAACACCTCATGGATCTCTATCTAAGCTTTGTTAATAGAGCTCTCAGCCTTAATCTCTATCAATGACAATCCTAGAATGAGAAATTGATGATATTAAATGCCTAATCTAGCTGAATTCTCTCAAAATTGCTATGATATGTAATCCAAGTTCTCATAAAATGATCTTAATTCTCTCAATTTGTTATGAAATCTCTCAATATTGCTCAAGATGCTATGAAATCGACAAGAGGTGATGTTTTGTATTCAAATTTTCTAGGATTCTTATGCTCTCAAAATGGCTTCTATTTATAGGATTTTCCCAAGTGTAGGGGGTGGACTTCCACCCATCATGATTAAGCCATGGTTGAGTGAGAGGCTTTCAAATGGTTTCAAATGGGGGGACAATTTAAATGATTGTCTCAAAGGTTTGGACAAAGGGACAAATTTGAGTGATTGAAATTCAAAGTTCAAAATGAGTGATTGAGATTCACATTTAGGAATGATCCATATGCTTTGTGTTCTCAATTCCCATTGGTTGCTCAAATTCATGTTGAAGGATATTAGGATTATTTAATTCAATCAATTAATTAAATTATCCATGTAGGCATTTATAGGTTCAATTTGTTTTTTGATTTAAAACTATATAATTAATTGATTAAAATCAATTATATAATTTTGATTGATCCTTTTAGGCTTATATTTGATTATTTGATGTCATGGTTAATTAATGCTTCAATTTAACTTGATTTTGTCTACTTTGATAGATAAATGTCCATTTGATTTGATTTTGATCTATTTTGATGCAATTTGATGAGATTGGGAGCAATTTGATAAAAAAATGTAGATTTGTTTGATTAGAGGACACCTGGTCAATTTTAGGTGTCTACAAATTCAAATGGATTGCTAGATTTGGTACATATAGATTTGTGTGGTCCTATAAAGACAAGAAGTTATTATGGTGACAAATATTTCATGCTATTTATTGATTACTGTTCAAGGATGATGTGGGTTACAATTTTTAAAGAAAAATTAGAAGATTTTAAAAAATTATAGATATTCAAGATGGTTGAAACATAGTCTAGACATATTTTAAAGTGCCTAAGATAAAAATAAAATAAAAATAAAAAAAATAAAAAAAGGAGGAGAATTTATATCTGGTGAATTTTATGCCTATTGCAAAGAACATGGGATCAAGAGGCGAACTTCTTCTCTGTAAACCCCACAACAGAATGATGTTGCAAAGTGAAGGAACAAAATTATTCTAAACACAGCTAGGACTATGATTATTGAAGGAAATGTCCTTCAGATATACTAGAGAGAATTAGTGAGAATTATTTTTTATACCTTCAATCGAGTGTAGATCAAGCAAGGAACCTGTAAGACTCCTTATAAACTTTTGTATGGTCATACTCCTACGGTGAAATACTTTAGAATTTTTGGAAGTAAGTTCTATATCAAGAGAGATGAAGACAATGGAAAGTTTGATCCTAGAAGTGATGAAGAAATTTTTCTTAGTTACTCCACTAAGATAAAAGAATATAAATGTTATAACTATAGACTGAAGAATATTGTTGAAAGTACAAATTTTAGAGTAGATGAGACTGTGTAGAGATCAGAAAGAACTTGCAGGAATGACATAGTTGAAGAGAAAAATTAGATTGTGGAAGTACAAAATCAGGATCAAGATCAGAGTGAATTGAATGAACAGGTTGAAGTGATGTCTACTGAGGAGGATATTGAAACCAAAGGGTCTACTAAAAATCCTATTCTAAAGACTCCATGGTATGTAAATATTAATCATTCTAAAAATTATATTATTGGTGATAAGAATAGAGGTGTTCAAACTAGAGGAAGAATTGCTAGAGATGAAACATGTATGTTATCTGAATTTGAACCTAAAGATTTGAAAGAAGCTTATAATGATGAGAGTTTTATAAAGGATATGAGGGAAGAACTTGGTTATGTTGAGAAGAAAAAGACCTGGATTCTTTTTCCCAGACCTGTAGACAATAATGTGATCAGAACTAAGTGGGTATTTGGGAACAAGCGAATGAAGATGGAATAGTGGTTCGGAACAAAGCTAGAATGGTATGCAAAGAGTATTCACAGATGGAAGGTATTTATTTTCAAGAGACCTTTTCCCTTATATTTATAATTAAAGATGTTAGATTAATTCTTACATATGCATCTTACAAAAATTTCAAATTTTATTAGATGGATGTCAAGTCTCCATTTTTGAATGGTGAGTTAGAGGAAGATGTTTACATTGAACAACCTGATGGATTTCCACTAACCGATGAAGGAGATATGGTTTGTAAATTACAGAAAGCATTGTATGGATTGAGACAAGATCCTAGAGCTTGGTATAATATATTGGACAAGAATTTGATAAAGATTGGATTCTGTAAAGGTACAACTAACAGTAATTTGTACTTCAAAGTAGCTGATGATAATTTATTGATTGCTAAAATTTTTGTTGATGATATCATATTTGGTGGTGAATATTAATTGAGTAAAAAAAATTTTGATGAAAAGAAAAATAATTTGAGATGTTGATGATGTTAGAATGAATTTAGAATAACTAAGAGGGGGGTGAATAAGTTATCCATAGGTCTACATGTGCCCATTAAAATTTTATACCAAATTAAACAACTCAGATCTGCTCGGTAGTGATAACATAAGTCAACAATATAAGTATGCAGTTTACTGTTCAAATGAAATAATCTTGTTGAAACTTAACAGTAAAACACAATATAAACATTCACACAAGTTGACACTAGTATTTAACATGGAAACCCAATTTGGAAAAAACCACCAATAACATGCTATCAAGTTTTCACTCTTCTTAAGTGATGCCCTGTTAAGAGCCAACCCTGTTAAAGGTTACAAAACACATTGTTAAATGTGATCTGGTTAAAGGATTTAAACACCCTGTAAGGAGTGGCCTTGTTAGAGGACTTAGAACATTCCAATCTGAATTTCATCTTTCTCAAAGGATTTATACAATGACTGTTAGGTCAACCTAATTAAAGGATTTCAACTGATACAATGGTTAGAAAGTAATCAACAAGTTTTGATCTAATTCATACAACTTACTTTGCAATCCATATCCAATTCATCTCTAATGTGAATTCACTGAGTGACCTCCATTCTCATCCCAAACTCCAGATCTGCTTGGGAATTTGTCAAGCAATCTCTCTCTGCTTCTCTGCTTAGCCTTCTTTTCTTAGATCTAGCCAATCAGTCAATTAACCATGCAATCCTCTTGCATACTCTGCATACACAACTATCTTCACTATCCTCCCATGAGTAACTCCTTAAGGTTATCATATATCTCTCCATCTAGGTCAGATACATCTTTTTGCTGCTTAATCAAGATCATAGATCTTAGGTTAGGTCAGATCCAACTGATCTTTCCATCATTACATTTAATTTATTTCTCCAATACAATCACCAATTAAATCTTTAATCCATGCATTAATTATGGTTACCTGTGCATTTACATAGTGTAGATCAAACATTCTTATCCTTAATTAACTTTACATATCCCAATAAAATCAACTATGTGTTAGAATAGGTAGACACCTATTCTCCCAAGAAGCATCTCTGAAGCATGAAGCTGTAAACACTATCAAAAGTGACTGCTGGAACCCCCACTGAAATAGTGCATGACCAGGTAGAGAAGACAAAATCTGAAGAGGTGACCTCCAAAAGTAGGAATGACCGAGTGTTTATATAGTAGATGATCTATCTCACTGAAATGCATAGGTGCCTAGCCACTACATCTGCCTAGTACATAGGAACAAAAATAGAATACGTAGATCACTCAATCGAACCAAGGAAGCAATAGAACCAACAGGTGAACCACCCCAATAATGCTGAACAGGGAGAGGGGTGATAGGAACACTAAAATGGAATGCCAGAAACATCTGTAGAAATAAGAATCAGGAACACCAATAGTGCAACAGAAGTACAAGAATAGGATAAAGGGCAGTGTCACCGACACATAGTATGGGCTAATGTCATGAAAGATACACTGACTTGACAAAGGTGGATGAGCACAAAAGGAAAAACATCATAATCCCCCCATGACACTTTATAACTGAGTGTGAGTACATACAAACACAAGGTGCTCAAAATCCCAGATATACAAAAGTAGGCACTTTATCTTAGTGCATTTATAGAAAAGAGAATGCTACAGAAGAGAAGCATACAATGCTCAGAAGTCAGAAAGAAGAGTGAGCCAGAAGAGCAGAAGAAGAGATCCCAGGACATGTAGAACCCAAGTAATCTACCAGAGTATGAATGAGAAAAAATTGGAGGATAGAGAACCTGGAGAAGAATATGGAAAAAATACCCCTGCAATTGAAAAACTCACTGGACTAGCTTTTCGACGATATCTGGTTTGCCAAAAATAGAGTCCGGATGAGCAAGATATGGCTCCCGAAAGGCAAAACCAAACATTGGAATTTGACAAAAAAGACACTATCAAAATGGTAGAACCCAAAACCCAAACCTCCATCATCAGAAAAATCTCAAAAAATCTTTCTGACGATATAAAGAAGTCAGAAAAATACCTCTGTATGCTCCAAATAGAGCGAAAACAGTGAGGGAGGGTCAAAAAGCTCCAAAAATTTCTCAAAAAAACCCCTTGCAGTACCAAAAATTGCCCACTAAGTAGCCAAAACCACCTGTGTAGAAAAAAAACACCTTCGTACCTTCTGCACTCAAATCTTAGCGTCTTGCACCTCGAAAAGTGTGCCAGGTTCGTACGACCCTCTTTCCATAAAAAATTGCCACAGCTTGCTCCGGTACCCAAAGGTGGTCGAATTTTATATCAAAATTCATCTGAATGATCCTCTAAATCCATTGGTGAGGTCAATTTCAGCCCAAAATGTGTCCAATAAAAAACTTTCCCCAGATCCAATAAAAAACTCTTCAAAAACTTGAAACCCTTAACCTCAAAACCTACTTCAAAAATACTAGAACGGGTAGCAACAGGGGAGCTCTGATACCATGTTAGAATAGGTAGACACCTACTCTCCCAAGAACACCTATATGCATATCCCTGTCACATGGGAGAAGAAAATAATAGAAGAAGAAAAATCTATGGAGGCCAAAAGACCAGAGACATCATATGCACATGAAAGAATATATTATTAACAATATGTTTCAATCTAATACAATGCGATGTGAAAAATCCTTATTAAAAACAAAGAGGTGAATCCTTATAAAAGGAATCATGAAACCCTAAAGGGGAAACCCTAAAGAATAATAAGATGCCTAAGTTTAACTTAAGCGTAGAGTATAATAGACTAACAATTAAATAAATTAATTATTAGCTATAATATGACAACTCTAACACTATGTTGGCTAGAGATCTTAAATCTCATCAATCATCAAAATACTATTGCTCGGCCGACACAAAACTTTCTTGGTAATTTACTGACGCTCGGCACATACAGGAAAATATGCTCAGTACACACTGGTGCTCGGCCAACACAAAACTTTCTCGGCATAAACTGTTCTCAATAAACTGTTAGTGAAAGATAAACAACATATCACTTTGCCAATGTGCCAACTGATAAAGTACCCTTTGTAATTCCTCATAACTCAACCATTCTTATTGGTCTTCTTGTTAAATCTCCTCCATCAATCAATATATATGGTACTCAAACAAATAGCAATAGTCTCACCAGTTAAGGTTTGACATCAATGACAAAACAATAATTGTTTCCATTGTAGCTTTCCAAACAATATTTCCAACAATCTCCCTCTTTGGCATTGTTGGCAACACAAAATAATAAAACAATAATATTACAAACATAGTTACCATACAACCCAAAAAGTGTCTGTGTTCCTTGGTATGAACAAACTTTTATTAATGTCTTTAGCTTCATTCTAATTTTCATTTGTAAAACATTACTCCCTTTGTGTCTGTAATCACACTGATATCTTTATGTTTTTGTTCATCAAACTCTCTTCCTCTAAGTAGTAAATTCTCCCTATATCTTTCTCAGTAAAATTCTCCCTTTTTGACAATAATGCCAAAGATGTTGACATCTTCATCATGCAGATTCTTCCATTTTAAACTCTGTATCATGTTGTTCCTATCATCTTGCTTATGAGTTATACTCTTTTATTGTCCTTGTCTGTCTTTCACAACATTAGGTAGCATCCTAAGGTGTGACTGTCTATGCATCAATGTGAAAAATATTATGTATATAATATTTGATGTAACAGTACCATTCTGTACTAACTAGCTTCAGTTAGGGGAATCACCCCCAATTTACCTTGCAAATACTCATGAGCATCCTTGGGTAGTGCCTTTGTAAATATGTTTGCTAAGTGTTCCTTAGTGTTCACATATTCTAGTCTCACTTCCTTCTTCTAAACTAGCTCCCTCAAGTAATGATACTTGATAGCTATATGCTTTGTCTTAGAGTGCATTACAGGGTTCTTTGAGATATTAATGACACTTGGTTATCACAATATATGACAACTGGTTCTGTCATCTCTTCTTTCATACCTTTCAGAAGTATCTTCAACCATAAAATATTAGAGCAGTTAACTATTGTTGCCACATACTCAGCTTTAGCTGTAGGTTGTGAGGTGCAGTTCTATTTCTTGCTTGTCCAAGAGACTAATCTTTTTCCCAAAATAAATGCTCCTCTTGTGGTGCTTTTTCTGTCATCTACATTTCCAGCCCAATCAGAATCAGTATAGACTTTGAGTTCAAATTTCTCATTCCTTCTGTAATACAGACCATAGTCATTTGTTCCTTTCAAATATCTTAGAATCATTTTTACTGCCATCATATGAGTTTCTTTGGGATTTGTAGAAAATATAGCAACAATACCAACAGCTAATACAATATCAGGTCTACTATGTACAACATATTGCAACTTTCCAATCATTGATCTGTACAGTGTTTGATTTACTTCTTTTGTCTCATCATTCTTGGTTAACTTCTGTCCAGTAGCCATGGGTGTTCTCACTAGTTTTGAAACTTCCATTCCAAAAAAATTTAGTATCTCTTTGACATATTTTGATTGAGTAATATAGATACCATTCTTCATCTGATATATTTGTAAACCAACAAATTTTTTATCTCACTAAACATAGACGTCTCAAATTTAGTTTGCATCTCTTTTGCAAATGCTTGGCATAACATATCTTGTCCACAAAAGATAATGTCATCAACAAAAATTTCATCTAATAAAGTACCTTTACTTTGCTCTGTCTTCAAATACAGATTGTTGTTGTCATTAGTTCTTGCAAATCCAATCTTCATCAGATAGTTGTGCAATCTTTCATACCATGCTCTGGGTGCTTGCTTTAGTCCATATAGTGCTTTGTGTAGCTTGAAAACCATATTCCTTTTTCTCGGGTCAACAAATCCATCAGCTTGTTCAATGTAGACTTCTTCTTCTAATATTCCATTTAGAAATGCAGACTTCACATCCATTCGATAGACTTTAAATCCTTTGTAGGCTACATATGCAAGTAAGTTTCTGACACCTTCCAATCTTGCAACTGGGGTGAATGTTTGTCCATAATCAATTCCATCCTCTTGTGCATAACCCTTGCATGCCAGTCTAGCTTTGTTTCTTTTTACCTGTCCATGCTCATTCAACTTATTTCTGAATACCCACTTAGTACCAATTACATTTTTATCATTCAGCCTAGGTACAAGTGTCCAAGTATTGTTCTTTTCAATCTTTTCAATTTATTTGTTCATGGCTTGAATCCAGTCTTCATTTTCTAAGGCATCATTTATTATTTTAGGCTCAAAATCACATAACAAGCATGCGTCTTCTCTCAATTTGCCTCTTGTCATGACTCCAGAATATTTTGCTCCTATGATTTGATTAGGTTTATGGTGCCTTCTTACATATATTTCCAAAGTAGGTTCTTGTTGTGCTTCAGATTGATCATTCATGTTTAATTTAGGTTGAAACTATGACTCAGCATCTCCATCAGATAGCTCGGTAGTCACCTCTTGTTGCCCAGAAATTTTGTTCTGTGACTCGGCAGGTGCAAACTGTTGCTTGGCAACTTTAGTTTGAGTCTCAAGTAATTCATTATAATCTACCTCATCAGGACAGGTGAATAATTTTTAACTCTCAGGCTCAGTCATGCTTTCTTCTTCATTTCTTTCTGCATATTCATCAATTCTAACATTTTCACTTTCCACAATTTTGTTAGTCTTATAATTCAAACAATTATATGCCTTACTCTTAGTTGAATATCTAATAAATATGCCTTCCTCACCTTTAGCATCAAGCTTTCCATTTCTGTCATCCTTCAGTATGAAACATCTACTTCCAAAAACTTTAAAGTAGCTTACACTAGGTGCATATGCATACCATAGCTCATAAGATGTAGTATTTGCACCTTTCTTGACTTGTACTCTATTCAGGATATAAATTTTTGTACTTACAGCTTCTCTCCAATATTTTTGTGCAACATTTTTCTCCATCATTAGTGTTCTGGCACAATCCATGATAGATCTGTTTCTTCTTTCAGCTATACCATTCTGTGGTGGAGTTCTAGAAGCGGCATCTATCTCTTTATCCCTCTATCATTGAAAAACTTGTTAAACTCATTAGAAATAAACTCGCCTCCTCTGTCAGATCTCAGACATTTCAGACTCTTACCCGTCTCCTTTTCAACTTTTGCCAAGTACCACTTAAACAAATGGAATGCATCAAATTTTTTTTTAAGAAACATAACAGTCATCATTCTAGAGTAATCATCAACAAATAAGATAAAATATTTGTCTCCACAGTAACTTTTCTCACCAATAGGTTCACAAAGGTCAGAATGAACCAATTCTAGAATATTCTCAGAAGTATGAGTTTTGCTTTTGAAACTAGATTTAGTCATCTTTCCTAATTGACATTTCTTGCACATTGCATTTTCAGGTTTCTTTAACTTAGGCAACCCTCTAACCTTTTTCAATTTTCTTATGCTTACCAAGTTATCAAAGTTTACATGATACAACCTTTTATGCCATAACCAAACATCATTATATTCTGCAAACAAACATGTCTCATCAGCTAAATCCAGATAGAACAAGTTACCTTTTGTTTTCTCACCACCTCCAACTAATTCTCCAATGGCATCATAGATCTTTGCTTTCCTATGATGGAATTCAACTTTGTAACCAGAAGTATTCAGTTGTGAAACACTCAGTAGGTTATACTTAAGATCATCAACCCAATATACATCATCACATCTGATTTTGTCAATTAATTGAATTGATCCTTTCCCTTTAACACGACCTAGTGTATCATTTCTAAATTTAACATAGCCACCTTTACACTGATCTAAGGTTTCAAATTTGTCTTTATCACCGGTCATGTGATGTGAACAACCACTGTCAATAATCCAATGATCACCTTTACTCATATAAGAAATTAGTGTAGTTTTCTCATCATCATCATCAGAATCATCTTTCATTGCAACATACACAACTTCTATATCATTTTCATCAGATTTGTTAGAATCATTGTCAGAAGCTTTTTCATCTATATAGAAGGACTTCTTACCTTTGTCTTTGTACTTCCTGAAGTCTTGGTCATCCTTTCTATCTTTATACTTGCTATCTCTTCTCTCATCTTTGTAATTCTTATCAGGACATCTTGAAGCAATATGACCAACTTTGTTACATGAAAAACAAATAATAGGAATTTTACCTCTGAATTTTCCTTTTCCTCTTGATAGTCTTCTTGCCATAAGTGCCTCAATTTCTTCTAGATCATCATCAGAAGTGTCGCTATCACTATCCACACATTTCTTTCATTTGTTTGATTTGTTGAGGACCATCTGGGACTTGAATGCAGATTTAATGGCTTGTGGAGTATAGTTGTCAAAATTTGACATCTCAAATGCAGTAAGTCTACCTACCAAGCTTTCCAAAGTCAAATTGTTGTTAGGAGTACATCTCAATTATTGAATTTTAGAAACTCTAATAGCATAAATAGGAAGAATTATTCTCAATACCTTTCTCATGATGGTGTTATCATCAATGGTTTCTTTATCTCCTCTAATAGAATTTACAACTTCCTTTATCCTACCATAATATGAAACTATATTTTCTCCTTATTGCATTTTCATTTCATCAAAATTACATCTCAAGCTTTCAGATTTGGCTCTTAGCACATTTGTGTCACCTCCATAGATGGTTTTGAGAGTATCCCAAATTTTCTTTGCGCTTATACAGTCCTTTATGTCTTCAAACTCATGATAGTTCAGGGATGATGCAATCTCCAACATTGCTTGATTATGATCATGCTTTTCTCTTAACTGTGCAACATTGAGAGCTCCTGCAGGGGCTACATATTCTTGATCAACAAGATGTTTAGTAGAATCACCAACACCAGCCAAATGAAATATCATCAAACTTTGCCATGCTGGAAAGTTGTCCTTGTTCAACTTTGGTACCTCCCTTTTATACATCTTGATATTTTTCTCCAAGTACCTTCAAACTTTTTCAAGAGACCAAAGCTCTGATATAAATTGTTAGAATGAATTTAGAATAACTGAGAGGGGGGGTGAATGAATTATTCACAGGTCTAGATGTGCCCATTAAAACTTTATACCAAATTAAACAACTCAGATCTGCTCAGTAGTGATAGCATAAGTCAACAATATAAGTATGCAGTTTACTGTTCAAATGAAATAAGCTTGCTGAAACTTAACAGTAAAACACAATATAAACATTCACACAAGTTGACACCAGTATTTAATGTGGAAACCCAATTTGGGAAAAACCACCAATAACATGCTATCAATTTTTCACTCTTCTGAAGTGATGCCCTGTTAAGAGCCAACCCTATTAAAGGTTACAAAAAACATTGTTAAATGTGACATGGTTAAAGGATTTAAACACCCTATCAGGAGTGGCCTTGTTAGAGGACTTAGAACATTCCAATCTGAATGTCACCTTGCTCAAAGGATTTATACAATGACTGTTAGGTCAAGCTGGTTAAAGGATTTCAACTGATACAATGGTTAGAAAGTCATCAGCAAGTTTTGATTTGATTCATACAACTTAATTTGCAATCCAGATCCAATTAAGCTCTAATTCTAATTCACTGAGTGGCCTCCATTCTCATCTCAAACTCCAGATCTTCTTGGGAATTTTTCAAGAAATCTCTCTCTACTTCTCTACTCAGACTTCTTTACTTAGATCTATCCAAACAGCCAATTAACCATGCAATCCTCTTGCATACTCTGCACACACAACTATCTTCACTATCCTCCCATGAATAACCCCTTGAGGTTATCATATACCTCTCCATCTAGGTCAGATACATCTTTTTTCCACTTAATCAAGATCATAGATCTTAGGTTAGGTCAGATCCAACGGATCTTTCCATCATTACATTTAATTTATTTCTCCAATACAATCACCAATTAAATCTTTTATCCATGCATTAATTACGGTCACCCGTGCATTTAAATAGTGTAGATCAAACGTGCTTAACCTTAATTAACTTTACATATCCCAATAAAATCAACTATGTCAGCCAGAGATCTTAAATCTCATCAATCATCAAAATACTGCTGCTCGACCGACACAAAACTTGCTCGGCAATTTACTGACGCTTGGCACATAAAGGAAAATATGCTCAGCACACACTAGTGCTCGGCCGACACAAAACTTGATCGGCATAAACTGCTCTCAGTAAACTATTAGTGAAAGATAAACAACATATCACTTTGCCAATGTACCAACTGATAAAGTACCCTTTGTAATTCTTCATAACTCAACCATTCTTCTTGGTCTTCTTGTTGAATCTCCTCTATCAATCAATAGATATGATACTCAAATAGATAGCAATAGTCTCACCAGTTAAGGTTTGACATCAATGAAAAAATAATAATTGTTTCCATTGTAGCTTTCCAAACAATATTTCCAACAGATGATAGGTGAAATGAAATTCTTTCTTGGATTGTAAGTTACACATTTGGATAAGGGAAGTTTCATTGCATGGTCGAAGTATGTCAAAGAGTTGTTGAAAAGGTTTGGTATGGAAGATTCAAAATCTATTGGAACCCCTATGGTTAATGGTTGTAAATTAACTAAAGATGATGAATTCCCTTATTCAAATCAAACAAGATATAGATATATGACCGGTGGATTGTTGTACTTAACTTAGACTAGACCTGATATAATGAATGGTGTTTGTATTATGGAAAGATTTCAAGTAGAAATGAAGGAATCACATGTTGTTTATATTGAAAGAATATTCAGAAACTTGAAGGAAATAGTTGACTATGGCTTGTGGTTTGATAAGGACAATGATTTTACACTTTGTGCATATACATATGTGAGTCGAGCAAGAAATGTTGATGACAGGAAAAGTACAAGTGGTGGTGCATTCTTCTTGAGTAAGAGATTAATCTCTTGGACAAGTAAGAAGTAGGATTGTATTTCATAATCTACTGCTGAGATTGAGTATGTTGTTGTTGCTGTTAATTGCACTCAAATTGTTTGGATGAATAAAATGCTAAAGGATTTAAGGATAAACATTGATGAACCTATTTTTATTTATTGCGAAAACTCAAGTCCCATAAATACATCAAAGAACCCTATGTAACATTCAAATAAAAATCATATTTCTATTAAGTATCATTTCTTGAGGTATAGAGTCAGTGACAAGGAAGTAAAATTGGAGTATGTATCTACTAAGGAATAGATTATTGATATCTTTACAAAGCATTTTCTAAAGGATAGATTTGAGTATCTTAGAGATAAGCTTGGGGTATTGGCCCCTCCTGATCAGACCAAATGATGCTAAGGATGACATCAATCCATGATATTATCAAAATATTATTATCTGGATTGATGAGTTGGGGACTACTCCTTAGGGGGAGCAGTCTTGAAGATATTATGGATTAATATTGTAAAGTTTCTATAGCCTTTTGAGATGAGTTCAGTTCTTTTGATATCTTTGTTCTTTTTCCATTGATGTCAAAGGGGGAGAAAATTATGTGAAAAATAATTTGTGTTGAGAGTTTTGAAGCTGCATATTTAGAGTGATCAGGTGGATATATTATCTTTGTGTATTGATCAGTTTTACACTTCATATGTTGTCATCAATTCCAAAGGGACAGATTGTTAGAATATTGTTGAGCATGTCAGATATTTTTTATTAGACCTTATCTATGTGTGATTTCATTAATATTTTTTCATTTTGTAATACCCACCTCTTAGTTTGCTTTTCAGTTTGTGGATGCCAAACTCTTTTTGGCATTTTGATGTATGTGTGGTTTGTTAGCACTTTTTCTTGCACTACAACCTTAAGATGATAGTATACTAATTATACTTGAATGCAAACTCCCTTTTGACAAGAGAAAGGCTAATTGCTGAGGTATTTGATAACACTGGGGATACCTATTATCACCTCCTTCATTTTTGAGTTCCACAGACTCAGGCAGGTATTACCTAGATAGTTCACTGTGTTTCAAGTAAACTTCAAATGGTGGATAGGGTCTTCACTGTTATGTTATTATATTTCTGATTATATCAATAAGATACCACTCTTCAAATGACTGGAAACAATCTGAAACAGATCTTGACAGGGAATACTATGACTATAATAACAAATAACAGTGGCATAAGGATGTTTATCCTTCTTCTTTTTCTGAGTTTAAACTCAAGGAAGGTTAACCTTTTGATTCACTCTCTAAGGAATCAACAATATGAATTGTATTAATTTAACACAATCCTTTTTCAATAGATATGCACTTAATAACAGAGATATACTTGAATATTTGTTTTATGGTTGATGATTGAATAAAAACTAAATAGTAAACCCTAACCAGTGCCTATCCTTGGGAAAAAAGTCAATGAAAACATGAAACAACAGAGATAAACTAATGAAGATATTGTAGAGTGCCTTACAAAATACATGCAATTGAGATAGAAAGCCTTACAAACTATCCTCTCATATCCATACCACTGCATCAAATCCTTACAAAATGCTTTGCTCTCTGAAATTGCTTATGAAACTTAGTCCTCTGCTTGAAAGGAACTCATAGGCAATTAGACACACTATCTTATAGAAGGTATGTTTTGAATGCCTTACAAACAAACCATACTAGAGCACAAACATAGTATAAAGAGACAAGAAAATATGAAAGAGGAGCAAATACATTGTATTTCATTAACAAATTCTATCTTAACATATCCAGACAAGAAGCTTAAAAGACTGAGACCATATGAGGAATTTACATCACAGTAATATATTCAACATCATTGGGACCTGTTCTGAACTTCTACAGGGAAAAACCCCAAAAAATAGAGCAGAAGAGAGGAACCCTCATAAATTAAAGAAGGGGAGAATATAAAGAAGAGAGATAAAACCTAAAATTCATGCTTGTCATACACCTATCCCCCTTCTGAAAATCTGATCTTCTCTCACTCTTCAAAAATATCTGAACTCATTTACTTTTTATTTCTTGCATCTGTTATCTCCAAATTCTGATCTTTCTTGTCTTCAAAGTCTTCAACATCTGATTGATTTCATTAAAGCCTGACTCCACTTGTCTGTTCAGAATCTGAATTCATTTTGGGCAAATCTCTTTTATTCTGCTATTGAGAAAATTTCTAAATCTGAATATTTTCTGAGAAAATCTGATTTCAAAATTTGACTATAAACCCTACCGGAATGCTTCAATAAATCTGATTTTTGTAATAAAATACACTTGTATTTTGTCTCATTCTGTGCAAATCTAAAATCTGATCTTATCTGCTTGCCCTTTCAAAATAAATCTGATTCTTTCTGCCTTTTCAAAAGTTTGATCTTATCCTCTGCAAATCTGACTGCCTTCAAAAAATCTAATTTTCCATTCTTCAAGCACAAATCCTTTGGGAATAGACATTTAAATCCTTGCAATAAAAAACTATATAATTCTTTTAAAAATTATCCTGTGCACATTTCTATGTCTTTAAAATCCTCAATTTTCTGCACTTTTGCCCAGAACTTCACCAGAATTTGACATGTGGCATGCTCTAATTGGCTGTTCTAGGCTGATATTTAACTCACCTTAACCCTGGGTCACTTTTTCCTCTTTGTCTCCAAGTCTCTGAGAAATTCACCTAACCGTGGTCTGATTCAGAGACTTGGTGACTAGCATTAGTCTCATTATCTCTAAATCATTTCACTCTAACTTCCACCTTCTCGCGACCACATGAATACACAATCTCCATTCTCTGAAACCATTTAACTTAACTGCTAACATTTGGCGACCACGCGACAGCATCTAGCGGTTTATCCTCAGCATCTAGCGACCATGCGACCGATGGTTATCTCCTCGTCGTGGTAGTTATCTCCTCCATCTGGAAACCTCGCGACTAACTGCTAGCGGTCAGTCACCAAATCTCAGCGGTTTTGTCCCTTGGTAGCTATCTTCTAGCGACCTCATGACTGGATGCCACATGTCACTTTCATCAAAATTTACTTTCCTTCATTTTTCAGGCATGGAAGCTGAGGTATCGGTTGTCTAGGCACGGGCACATGGGGAGAGCCTCTAGCTCTTTCTTCAAATTCATATGTTTGCAGTGTTGCTTATAAACATTTTGAATTCTGTAGTAGGGTGCATGTGGGATAATGAATTTTATAATTTTAAGACATTTTTGAATTTTAGTTCAAAATATGGGGTCCCACCATGCATTCCACCCTCCAGCACCATAGAGCCCACCAAGAGCCTCTGGGATCTCTTTCTTATTTGATATAGTGTTCGTTTTAGTATATAAACATTAAAAATGACCATGCACAACAAATGTGGGATATCTCTTTTTCATTGTTTTTCAATTTTTTGGAGCTGCCTGTAGAAACTACTCACTAATGGCTCTACTTTAATGCTAATGAACACCACCAATTCCCTCCAGAGGTTGAGGCACCCCCTTCTATGGATTTACATTTGCAACTTTGAGCTTAAAAATTCAAAAACTTCCTCCATTTGCTATCGCAGCATCTCTGTGTAATAGAAGTCTCCCTTTTGCCCTTTCAAAATCAACACAAACATTGTATTTGGCTCGACAATGTATTTGCTTATACTGCGTGAGTTTTCAAATACATTTGCAATTTCAAGTCACCTCCTTTCATTGTTGTTTGTATGGAGTCCTTCCTACTGTGCGGATTCATGTTTGATCACTGTAAAGACCACTGCTTTGACATTTGAAGATTATTTCCTTTTTTCATGCCTGGCATCTTATCCATATATCTGTACAGATTCATCTCCCTTTTTCCATGCCTAGTGCAGACTCTATGCAAATTTATTTGTAGAGGAATGTCTCAAAGTCCCCCAAAATCAGCATAAAAACATGGCAATGTTGTTTGCACTTTGCAATGTTTAAAATTTCTTTAAAACTTCCTCTGCGTAGGGTATAATACAATGAAATTTGCAGCTTCTTCTCCAAAATCTGCGTAGACTTTGGTTGCATTGAAAGTTTTTATGGTTTTAAAACTTGAATCCTCCATTCTCCTCAATATGCTGCGCAAACTCCTCCATCATGCATAGGATCTCCTTCTGTTAGAACTTGGTATTGTATTTTCAATTAAAATTTCAAACTCCTTTGTTTACCGAGCAAAATTTGTTTGTTTTACTGAATCAAATCATCTTGCGCTATGTTTAAAACAACCAATGCTTATTTCAAACTAGCCTCCCTTATATTTATGCAGACCATGCTGTTCAAAACATGCACTATACTGTCTTTACTTACCCTCAGTGTTTGCGCATAGGATCCACGCTGGTCTCCTTATAAATTGCATAGATTCTCCAATTTGAAAGTCTTTTTAAATGCATTGCCTGGCATTTTTGGGATTTGCAATTTCTAGATGTTTTCAATTCTTTGAAATCTCCTGTGCTAAGCCTTGGCAAAATCCAATAAGCTCCTTGGAAAATTCACGCAGTTACAGGATTTGTTTGTTGTTTCCTCAAAACAAAACTTGTCTATCCTCTATGAAGTGTGGTCACTCTGTAACGAGATTTATCCAGTTGCCTTGATAAAGAATCTACAATTTTCTTTATTTTGATAAATACGATTGCTATTGTGTCTCCCAAGTCATTCAACAATCTCTGAAATCCCCCCATCTTCTTAGTTTCCTTCAACATCATCATATGTTGAGCTATCAGCTCAATTGCTTCGTGCAGACTCCATTGGTTGATTGGGCATTTACACCCACCAAATTCTTTTGTATGAAAGTCTCAAGATCCCCTCTTCTCCATTTTTCCTTTTCTCATAACTCATATAAGAGTTTGGAAGTCGTCTTCCTGATGGGGAGACATATTGAAACTCATAATGTTCAAAAATAAAATTTCCCAATCCTATTGCTTCTTCTACAATTTAGATCTACACTTGAAAACCATGGATCCACATATGATAATCTCAGAACTACAATGTTATTAATACATGTTTGGTTTCATATCTAGGTATTGATTTAACTGTCAAGTTGACATGACGTATCGCTTCCTCCGGAAAGACCGCATTCTTTGAAACATGTTCTGAGATCCACGTTTCTATAACTTTTATTACCAAGATGTAATTGATTAATAAAATGGATCATAAGATACTGAATTGATGAACATTTCAAACTGATCATTACAATTCTGCAAATTGAACCATTTAATAGTAACTGGCCTCCGAAACGGGCCTAAAAAATTGACTGAAACAGACAATCTGACTCTGGCACTCGGCAAAAAGATTCATTCATCTACAATAACTATGCATGCAAGAGGGATTCTTCAGATTCATCCTTCGGTACAATATGCAACTAATGAAACTTAGCAATTCAGAAATCAGTGCAAATGTAAAATGTTGAATCAACATAAATCTCAACCGGATCAGTCTTTGCAAAATCACTAAATCACATTTTGAAACTTCACCATCAAGTCAGATAGTACACTCATATGTCATAAGCATGATGTCATGATCAGTTCTTGAAAATAAAATTCAGACAGAAAGTATCATTTCCCTAAAGTGACCATTCTGTAAACTTGATTTTGTTCTGCACTGCAAACTGAATAAACTGCTTCTAAAACTAAATTCACAAAGTCACTAGGAAGAACCTTCAAAATCTCAATCTATGAACATAGATTCAATGTCATACATGGAACATAAATCTTCAACTATCTTCCTCTGAAATAAAAATATTCAACTGATACCAATCTACAAATATTAGCATCTTAACACTTTTCTGAACTTAAACCATGCAAATATGCAGAAAACTGATTTGGATTTAATTTAGAAAAGTGATCAACTAGATTGATCAAAATCTGAAAATCTTCAAAGGAGTTCATTTCTAGGTCTACAATGTAGAACAACCTCCAATAATGCTTGACCTTGAACTGAGTGAAAACAGGGAAACCACAAATTATGTCATTTAATTCTGAATTCTGCATTTTCAGTGAAAATTTTAATAAATCAGAAATGGAAAGGCTCTGGCAAAGTGAATAACTGGATTGGCAAGAATCTGTAAATCCTCAATTGAGTACACTCTTATGTTTGAAATACAAGGGACAACTCAATTATCCAAAATGTTCAATCGGGTATACATTTTCAAGACCTCAAAGTGGACAACTTAGCAATTCTGTACTTGAATACTCAGGAAATCAGAATTATTCACTAACTGAATGGTTCTAGAAATCTTGTCATTTGATTTCATAGGGATCTGCAAACTGGAAATATTGGTTCGTTGTCATGCTTACAGTACCTGGGAACACACCATGATGTCAAACCTATCCATCTGATCAAAGATGCAGGCCTTCAAAGTAAGGTATTCAGAAATCTGCATTCAACAACTTTTGGAAACTTAACAAAGTGCCAACAGAATCAGACTGGCAAATTGCTCAAATGGATCAATCATGATCTAGAAACTAGAAAATATGAAGGATGTGACCACTGGAACATAGTACAAAAGGAATATTATTAATTGAATCAACTGGTCAAAAGCTACCTGTCAAACTAGGCTATTCAAATTTCTGAGCAGAACAAAAATACAAACAGTTCTGAGTAACCAACTTTGGGGAATATGGAAACTTATCAAATGGATTTGGAATGAGCTGAGATCTAAAACATAAGTTCTCTAATATGCATGTAACCTATTCCCAAAGTAGTGACTTATGAAACTCAACAGGGTACAAGAGATTCAGAAGCAAACTAGGCCCTGGACAACAAAATGACACCTTAGCAAAAATGCAGATTTAGGTGACCACCTCAAAATGACTATTCCCTAAACATGTCAGATTTAGAATTTAGGAGTTGGAACCCATTGCATATGTGAAATGAAAGGTACTGGACCCTCTTCTCAAGTAATATCTGATGAAAATCACCAGGGTATCTTTTTCAAGCATTCTAACTGAGCCTTCTCACAAAATTTTCAAGGGTACTCACCTAGCTTATCTGAAAATTTGAACATGGTCACTCAAATTTGTGTCAAATTTGAGAGGATCAACATGGTTATTTCAGTTGATCTTGAGGATATTTATGTATTGCATTTTAGTATGTTATTGATCCATTATTATCATGTTGTATCTTCTGTGTATATGTTATTTAGGGTTATTTAATGGTGCTTATGTATATGTTAGGATTTCATTTTGATTATGGTTTTCTGACAATACTGACCTTAGATTTATATGCACATGGATCATTGTATGTTTTTTGTTACTGTTTGATGTGCTTGGTATGGTATGGGATAGAGTCGTAGTTACTTGCTTCGGAGAGATCCACGCGATAACCTAGTCTCAACCATTGTTTTCCATATGATATATGCATGTATGTTCGTCTTTGTGATGACAGGTTTGCAGGTACCGGGCTACGTCTTCCCTGAATTGGTAGGAGTGAGTGTGCCCTATCGCAATAATCTCAATGGTAAGAGAGGGGAGATAGTTTTCAAGTCCAAATCCTATCCTAAACCTAATTATCCTAGTTAGGGGACAAGTATCCATTTGACTACCCTTACCGAATTCGTGTAGTTGACAGGAATTCATGTATCCCTTTCCCAGTGCATGTTTAATTTTTGCTTGTTTTCGATTTTAGGTGCTTGATGTGATTATGTGGGTGTTAAATCATGTTATTTATTTAATTAAACATTATTTCAATTAATTATTAAATATAGGGTATTTAATTAATTGAAAATTAAATTAAATACCTATGTTTAATTGAAAATTAAATTAAATACCTATGGTTAATTGAAAGGTTAATTAAAGTGCAATTATTGAATATTAGTATTTAATTGAATATTAGAGTGAATATGTCTTTTATGATTTATTAAATAATTAAATATTAAGTTGCATGGATTATTGTGATTTAAATATTTAAGTTATTTAATTTAATATTTTATTAATTACATGTGCATGATTTTGTTGAAAAAGTATTTTCAAACTCAAAGCTTTCAACTAGATTGTAGGATTCAAAGTTGAGTTGTGGAATTAAAAGATATTTTAATTAATTAATTGTTATTAATTTCAATTTTAGAGTTGAGTTCTTTTGGGAGTCATCTAGTGTGTTGTCATTAGGGTTTGCTTAATTAGGGGAAGTTGATCCTCTTTAGGGGGATTCTTCTCTCATTTGAGGATAACAGGTTTTTGGGAGCATTTTGGGAGAAGATTTGGTGTGTGCTTGGTTTTGGAGCATAATTGGGGAATTCTTCTTGCTTGGATTTTTTCATTTTGTATCTCTCATCAGTTATTGAGGTAGGGTCTTGTTCATGTCAATTCTAGCTTTCGGATCCCCATCTTCCATGCATCTGAAAAGCTAGGATCCTTTGTGTGGTCATTCCTTGTTTGGTTATTATGTGTTTTGATGATTTCATTTCGAAAATAAGTTTTTAGATCAATTTGGTGTTTTATTCAAGCTTGCATGTCAGATCTGTGCTTGTGGGCATAAAGGGTTTCATTTTATATCATTAGGTGTAAATGGGTATAAGGGTTTCTAGTTTGAAATTATTGTTGAAATATGTGTTTTTGAAAACCTAGATCCCTGATTTCAAAGGAAAATATATATTAACCTAGTATGGACATGCTGTCAAAATTTCGTTGGAAGAGACCCTGTGGAAAGCCCTTAAATGGGAAAAAATCAAATTCCCTATAGTTGGGACTATAGAGGAAATTAAATTCTTGCTTGATAAATTAATAGCTTTGTGTAAAATTATTGTTTAAAAAAATATATATGCTCTCTGTAAAAATACAAAGTTAAAAATAAAATAAAAATTACACCAGTCTTAAAAAGGAAAAAGACAAAAAAGGGTTACTTTCTTAAATTTCATTTTCGAAAATTAAGTAAATAAAAAATAAATATACCTCTATGTTAAAATGTTTCTTTTTAGAAATTGCTTAAAAAAAAAAATGAAATTTATTAAAAATTATTAAATTTTGGTTTGGGCAGCATGTTTTGGTTTTTGTGTTAAAAGAAAAAAAAAAAAAAATTTAGCATAGGATGGCAGGTGGCGGGGGCCACCGCACCCCCTGTCCCCATCTCCTAGGGACCTGCGCAGTGTACCCTGCTGCCGCACGGCTGGGATTGTCGACGGTCTCCCCAAGGGGAGGCGACAATTAGGAGGTGGAGGGGGTGGGGGCCACAGGGACCCCCCCCATACGATATGTTTTTAAATGTTTTTTTTTTAATTTTAATTTATTTTAATTTAAAATTAACTTTTGTTTAGTTTAGATTAATTAAATTTAGTTATTTGAATTTAGTTTAATTAAATTTGTTTAATATGGGTTTAGTTGATTAAATTTTGTTTAATCTTTAAATTAGTTTATTTAATTTTAAATTAATTTAGGTAATTTTAAATTGATTTATGATTAAATTCGAAATTAATTTATTATCAATTTTAAAATTAATTTAGAGTTAATGTTAGATTAGTTATGGGTAATTTTTTTAAAATTTGTTTTAAATTAGTTAAATTGGTAAAATGAGGATTTTTCTTTTTAAAAGGGATTATTTTTTTTTAAAAAGGGGGAATTAATAATGTTATTAATTTATAGGCAAAGGGGAGTTATTTTTATCATTGTCATAAAATGATCATTATTAATCAGTAGGAATCCAATGGTGTTAACTAATTATCAGAGATATTATTGAACGATTAATGTTGATGGTTAAGGGCACCTAGGAATTTTATAATTTTGTAATTATAGCTGTAATTGGTAATTATTTCCTAGATATATTTATATGTTGTTTTATAAATAGATCTAAAAGAAATGTTAACATTTTTACCAATGTAGAATATTAATTATTTCTCGATTGTAATTTTTAGTGAATAAATGAATTTGCATGATTAGGAATTATAAATTTGTTTATTCTTACGTTAACATTATATTTAGTTTAAATGCATTCTTAATATGAATTATTGTACTATGATGTGCTTTGGGTGCGTGTTTCTATGAATTGAATGTTCTCCTATGTTATCATGCTTTCGGGTATTTGTTGGGTTAGATGACCCTAGGACTTAAATCCAGAGGTTTTTGGGATTATATTTTCTGCATGGTGTCTTTTATGAAGTCAGATTATGTTTATATGATGATGTCATAGTCCTGATTTATTAGACCCAACCTGTTTCGGTCCTAATGTATTGTTTGGTCATTTGAGGATTTTGTGGATTTTTTAGGGTTATTGAGAACCTATGTGCACCTAATTGTGCAGGATGCAATTTGAATTGTGATATATCCTTATGATACTATTTTGTGAACCTAGGGTAGGTTACCTAGTTGTATCGTAGGAGGTGGCTTGCAATAAGTACCGAAGCCCACAAGTGGCTACTAGGATTTGCTTATTGTAAGTAGTGGTAACAAGTGATAACATAATTAATCTAATTAGGCTGACCTAGTATTAAACTAATAAGATTAATGCCTCACCCATGCTTAAGCACTAGTATAGGCTAAGATGGAGGATGAGATGATGCTTGCCCCCTTTTGAGGTGCAGGTTCGGGCATCATTAGTGATCTTGTCTGTTTGAAAGGTCATTAATGTCGTGTATGGTCACTTGGGTGCCAAAATCCATTAAGGGATTGTCAGGACTTAACTCAAGGGTTAGACAATAATTACCTTTATGTTAGTTCTTTATATTTGTAATTGTAGATTAGTTTGTTTAAGTAATTCTACGTCAAGGAACCCTCGAGAAATGTTAATCATGTATGCGTTGTATTTCATGTATATCATGTACATCATTGTATTGCTTCCACATTGTTATCATTATTGTTTGTAAACATTTAAGAAAAAAAATATTTTGTAAACTTAGTGTCTTGTTTTAGGTAAGTTCTCTTGGGTTCCCTGGCAGGGCATTACACATTTATTTCAACATACTATTGTTGTTTTAGATAGTGTGTTTTGTTTGGTTGAGATGATTTTAGTTGTTCATGTGATATGTTGTTGATCTTGTGTTGTAATTGTATGTGATAGTTCAAATATGTCTATAGTTAATTATAATCAACTTACACAGCTTCACATGCCATTTGGAGTGAGTTATGGTCAATGGACACAAAGTTGTTGGATGCTTTTGTGCTTAATGTTGTTTCTTCAACTCATATTGTTCATGATTCAGAGTTTGGCAAGCTATCTTTTTGGTGTGACAAAATTCAGTGTTCACTGTTCATGATGAATAGTGTAGAGATGAGTTTGGATTTCAAGGTTGAGATTTTTTAGAAGATATTCATGCTTCTTTTTGGTGTTCTTTGATCATTTTATGAGTGTTTTGTTAGTGAGAATTGATTGAGGTGATTGTATTTGGTGATTTGTTGAGCATGTTGGTGTTTCTTCATTTAGGCCTTAGCCGACTTGATGAAGTAGAGTGTTGGAATTCATGGTGTGGATTTCGAAATGTTGTTGCATGTTCATGGATGATGTTTTGGGTCATATATAAGTCTTGGCCGACTTGATTTGGATCGCATTAGTGAATATTCATATCATTTATTTGTATAGGTCTTGGTTGACCTTGTTGTTATCATTCATTGTAATATGTATAAATGAGAAATTATTTTTGATTGTGATGTGTGTGGCTCATGTGGTGTAAAGAGATGTTTGTAATATGCAACTGAGGAAGAAATTGTACTTCATTGGAACTATATTGGCATAGATGTTGTAAGTCAATTCTGTTGTATTGAACAATTTATCCACCCTTTGTAATTGTTATCAGAGATTGATCGATGAACTCGACTAAGGGTTAGATCATTGTATTATGAGAACTGTACTCAAGGAAGTGGGCCTATGGATGAAAGTGCATTCTTATTTGTCATTATTTTATCTTAATTGGGTAGTGTAATGACCTAAAATTGGTCTAGTAAACTAAGAGCCCCTAATCTTGATTAATTGGCCTAAAAAAATAATCAAAGATATTTAACTACTAGACTTAATTATGTGAGAAAATTTGATCAAACATGTTAGCACCAAGGCTATTAAAATGATAAAGCAAAGTCACTTAATAGTCCTAATCTCCTTTTAATTAAATGAACTCATTCAACACTTATGTGTGTGCATTAATTTCTAATTAAAAGGAATTAAAAGGAGTAAATTGTTATTTTGTCTCATCCACAACCAAACAAATACAACTTTGGACAATCAATGATTATCACATGGATGAAGCTCACTTGGATTAAGGGAGGAATGAATCTCAACCGATCTTCATGATCGAATCTCAACTATTCATCATCATGGGATTCCCATGTTGGTCCACTAAGAAGGGGGTGAATCAGACAAACTAAAACTCAAATTCTTAAACTTAGCTCACTAATTCACTCGGTAGAAATGATTACAGTAATGACCAACTCACCAAATAAATTAATAACTTAAAAAACCATACATCTCATCATTTCTGATCTCCAAGTTATATTTCCTATTAGTTCCCAACACTTAGTCATTTATCTAGGTAGGTTAGTCAGTCATCACTCCAACCGAGCTATTCTACTAAGGATGAGCATTGTATAACACTTGTATTTATGTATCAAATAGTAGTTATTTCTAAGAAATTCAACGGTTTCTGAGTACCCCTACATTTTTCGAGTAGATCAAATTTTAATCATGTTGATTTTTGAGTTGAGAGTTGTGTCGAGCGACATTGTGCCAAGTGATGATATATGAACACCGTATTGATTGAGCACCAGAGACCTCATATGCTGAGTGCATCAATTTTTGTATATGTGTTTGGAATATCTCAAACACTTATGTAAACCATTTTGGCCAAATTTTATGCAACATTTAATTATTTTCAAAGTATTTAATGGAGTTAATTACGTGATCTGACAGAAAATTGATCCCTATGCAAGCCAAGAAACCAATTAGAAAAATGGAATGCTTAAGAGACAAAAGAGATGAATCTAGATCATTGATCTTGATCTAGAAGCTTCATTTATTTTCTATTTAAGGAAGCCTCAAATACCTAATGGAAAAGTTTGAGGTATGAAGGAGAAGAGATTGTGTGTATGTTGAAGAAGCATAAATCAGACAAAGTGACCAAACAGAGTAGTGAAGGATAGAACAGAGTTATCAAATTTAGAGATTAGATAAGAATTGGAAAGAGGAGATCCGTAATCAGCATTTGAAGTGAAAACCAAATGATCAGGTACTGATACATTCTTTCAAGTGAATCAGGGTAAATCTCTTAATAGAGTGGTCCTAAAAAACCTTTATAAATCTCCTAACAGAGTGCTTACTTAGTTGTAAGTTTTAAATCCTTTAATCAAGGTAGACCTAATAGTCTGTAATCCTTTAATAGGGAATACCCCTCATAGGGTAGATCATCTGAAGTGATCAAGATTTTTTAGCCCTAACAGGCACACTTTGTTACTCAAGTAGTGAATATTTGTGGGTGTCATCCCCACCCTAGTTTTACCTTCAAGGGTTTCTAGGTTACCAAATATTTGTGTCATGAGTTTATCTTATTGCTTATCATGGATGTGATTACTAGTTATATCTATTATCGTATTGAATTTTATTTTTATAAGATACATGATGTGTATGTTGAATCAGCTTGTTTCAATTGAGTAAAAGTTATAGGATTCTGATTCACCCCTCTCTCAGTATCTTAATTTCCCAATTAAGACTTCCAACAATTGGTATCAGAGATTTGTTGTCTTAAAAGAAGTCTAACCAGCTGAAGAATCAGATCTTGGAAATGGAGGTTTATAAGTTGGGAAAATTCATAGAGAATCAAAAGATTGAAATCCAACTTGCACTGAAGCAGCTTGAGACAACAAGAGAAGAATTGAAGAAATCCTTAACCAAAAGGAAATAATTGGAAATTCATTTGAATGACACATCATATCAAGAAGAAGACACTGAAGGTCTATTTGAGCATGAGTAATCCAAAGAAAGTGATACAGCTATAGTAGATCTATTGGACAAGAACAACACACTGAATGAAAAATTCAAAAATCTAAAGAGAGAATAGGAAACACAATCTATAACACTATGTGAGGTGATTGATCATAAAAAGAAAGATCAAGATGACAAGACCATGGCAGAAGAATGAAAAAGACAAATGGCTACTAGACTTGATGAAAGAACGTGTGATGTTCAGAGGCTCATGAATAATCAATTGGACATGGTAAATCAACTGTTACTTTCAACTCAAGAGGTAAGCATAAAAGATATGGAAATCACAAATCTGAGATCAGAGAACAACCAACTGAGAAATGAGTTGAGAGTAGAAAAAGAACTTGTTGAAAGGATATGTTAGAATAACTGAGAGGGGGGGTGAATCAGTTAGACTCAGTGCCCTCAAAAAATTATCCTACAGTCCTAAATTCCTCTAGATGTATAATAAAATAGATTCAACCATATAAAACTCAGCTCGGTGAAATATAAAATTTGATTTCAAAACTTACTGTTAAGTTGTCTACCGAGTATCAGTAAATTAATATTGTGATTACCGATCTAGGTCAATAAATAAAGTGTAAAGAAAAATAACAATCCACAACATTTGTACACATTGACACATAGATTTTTAACATGGAAACCCTAATAGGGAAAAACCATCTGGGACCAGTAACCCAAAATATTTTCACTCTTCTTAAGTGAGCTCGGTGAAGAGTCAACCCTGTTAAAGGTTACAATGCACACTGTTAAATGTGACCTTGTTAGAGGATTTAAAAATAAAAATTCTCTCTTGACTAGGCATTCATGATGGGGTCAACAAGAAAAAAATTAACATTCTCCAAATGTTATAATAAGGATTCACTATCATACTTGGTTAAGAGATTTATCTGTAACAATGGTTAAACTCATACATTAATGATATGATTTAAATACAACTCTAATTTGCAGATATTTAGATATGTTATAAGTACATAATACCTCTGATCAATTTGTTCTCTTCAGTTCATATATATCATACTTGTTCTTCTTGGTAATCCTCTTTCCTTTGTTTGCTCAGTGATGTCTATAGAAATGCTTAGTTCTGTCTGTAGCGAGTTTGATTAGTCATGCATCAATTTTGCATGTATGCTTCAGCATCTATGTACATACGATTCACAAATTAATCTCTTTTCTCTTATATAAACATCATGTATCATTAATTTTCATCCTTCAAATCTTACTGCTTAATCTCCACCATTCATTTTCCTACTTGATCCTTCCTCGACAGTTGTGTTAAAAACACATTTCAATCTCTGTTGTCTGATCTTCCTTTAATTTTAATAACTATTTGATCAAATAAAAAACTTTATCTTTTACGTCAAAATAATCAATTTCCAGATCAACATCCAAGTCCGCCTTAATTAGGATTAATTACTCATTCTTAGTATTAACCATGTTGTGTCAGCAATCCCTTACTTGGTTATCACTGTCACTCGGTATACACTGCATTTTACTTGGTTATTAATGTCACTCGGTGTATACATAACTCTTCATTTTACTGGCCACATAAAATTTGTTTGTTCCATATCTTAAATACATAAAAAATGTTCTCCACCATAATAAAATTCAAATAAGTTGACATCAATGACAATACATTAACTGATAATGTTTATCATCACTTCTACAGCTCGATTGAATATCAACAAATGACTTCAAACATATAATCAGTTATAGTTCATCAGGATAAACAAACCTAATGAGGCTACAAGATATTTTGAGGAACTAATTAGAGTACTGAGAAGAACCAATGACACTTTTAGACTTGGCCTTACCGAGCACCGATCATCTACTAAAGAGGATGAAACATCAAAAAGTGGAGAACAGAGAAATGCAAAGAAAAATAATAAACCTATAGGTCATCATTGTGGGAAACCAGGACACACTACAAACATTTGCAGAATGAAAAATGGTAAGTCTAATCCTAAGGAAAAATTCAATGGATATTGTTTTAACTGTAAGAAACATGGACATCAGGAAAAGGAATGCATGTCAAAGGCTAGAATTGCACTTATCTCACCTATATTTCAAGGACAATGTCACAATTGTCAGAAGATTGGTCATAAATCCCAAGACTATAGATCCAATGCAAAACTGAAGTGGACATCCAAGAGACAAGGCAATGCACCTAAGAAAGGTAGCACATACAATTGGGTTTACAATACAAGTCATAGTTGTCATTATTGAAATGAATATGGTCATGTTGCAGAAAATTATATAAGGACACATTTTAGAGGTAAATCCAAGAGTTGGATGACTGGAAGTTTGGTCTGTCACAGTTGTCACAAAATTATCCATACTCAAAGAAACTACAGGACCAGAGTTCCAGAACCTGCCACTGATCAGATAAAGAACCAGTTGAATCAGGCATTTAGAAAGAAGGAAGAAATGAGCAACAATGGAAACAATAAAGATGAGATCACCCAATCCAATGGATCGGGTGATCACACTGAATCAACTTAAGGAAAGAAGGTATGAAAGGAAATATTTTACAAATTCTATATCTTACACAAGTTCCTGACATTAGTTGTGAAAAATTTCATATCCGTATAAGCTAAGATGCATTAGGATAGATCTAAGGAAAGAAAAGAGAAAAGAGTTTATATTCATAATGGGTGTTGAGCAATAGTATTTATGTAGTGACTGAGTCTTTTAGTATGTGTCAGGCTATCTGTTAGGAATAGTCCCAAGATATAACTAAGAGGGGGGGGGGGGGGGAATNGGGGGGTGAATCGATTATCTACAAGATTCAATTATTTATTCAATTAAGTGTAGAATAACATTAACCAAAAATACAATAAGATAACACAGATAATAACACCACAATTTTGGTTACGGGGAAACCCAAAATAGGTAAAAAACCTTGGTGGGAATTAGCACCCACAAAGAACTGTACTAGTGTATAATGATCCTTGTTAGAAGATATTACAACCATATTAGGAGTTGATCTTTACAATGCAATAAGTACAGAGACCTGGTCAAAGGTTGGACCCTGTTAGGATTATTTTACAAATAACCCTGTTAGGGGTGAGGACACACTATCCGAGAGCACTCTGCTCAAATGATGAAGGTTACAACCTTCTGCAAAATAGATATACACTATATCTGATAATTGAACTTTTTAAGTACACCTGTTGTCTTGATAAGTTCCAATGAATCGTATACATTCTCTACTTCTTCACATAGATCTTCAACTAATGAATGATGTGGATTTACTGTCCCAAAACATCGGACATTCTACTCTGTTCTTTTTTGATATCTTTTTCTGCTCGCTCCCTTAATGATCACAAATGAACTGCTATAAGTATCTACTTCCAAAGATAAGATTATGTCAGCTGTAGGAAACTCTTCAACAACTTCCTTGTCAGCTAAACTAACAATGCAACATAATTAAAACCGTGCAACTCAAGATGAGTAGATGCATAGCTTCACACAGTCAGCTCCACCAAATTAACTCAAACTTCACTTGCATGATGAAACACATTAAGTGCTCTTAACCAAGAATTTTGAACTCTCAACTGAACATGAATCCAAACACGCATATCCCAAATATAGGCGCAACTGAAGAAAGAATGAAATTACTGACGACTCTTAATAAAAAATCTTCTGAAACTGTAACTGGCAAACATATCAACATAACTCAACGTTAAGTGCACAACTGAATCTGCATGTATGAACATAGTATAATGAATATGTCTACAACATAAAAATAACCACACGAGGCTCCAACATGTCCACACATAGAATTACATATAGAATGCTATTGTATACTATATGTTGTCATCAGTGAAAAATATACAGTCAACTATTTGCACAAAGACAAATCTCCAACAATCTCCCCCTTTGACATTGATGGAAACATATGAAACCATCAATCCAAAAGTGATTCCTTTCTTTTTACAATCTTCTCAATATCGTCATCAAGGGTTCCTCTTCACTACTGCAGCTCCCTGAATGTGTTTTTATTTTCATGACTATATACTCCCCTAGAGTATATGCTCCCACTTACTATATACTCCCCCTTACTATATAATCCCCCTTTGACATCAATGGAAAAGGGTGCCAAACAAAAATAAGCACATGTACTACTCCAGAAGTAGAGTAGTCAACCATTCATCAGTCAACAGGGACTGATGTTCTTTGCTGCAAATTCTAATAAGAATCAGGAAAGGGAATTAATCCCAGCTTCTCCCTGAGATACTCAAAAGTATCTTTTGATAAAGGCTTTGTAAAAATATCTACTAACTGTTCTTTAGTGCTCACATAATCCAACTTTACTTCTTTGTCTACGACTTTTTCTCTTAGAAAGTGATATTTGATCTTAATGTGTTTTGTCTTTGTGTGCATCACAGGGTTCTTTGACATTTTGATAGTGCTAGTGTTATCAAAGTGAATAACAATTGGATAATCAATCTGAATACCAAAGTCTTTAATCATCTGTTTGAGCAAAACCATTGTTGAACAATTTAGTGCTACTGCAACATACTCAGCTTCTGCTATCGACTGAGAGATGTAGTTTTTCTTCTTGCTTGTCCAAGTAACCAACCTGTCTCCAAGAAATACTGCTCCTCCTGAGGTACTCTTCCTTTCATCAACACAACCTGCCCAATCTGCATTTGTATACACATCAATTTGTATATTCTCTGAGTTAGGATACCATAAACCATAGTCTATTGTCCCTTTTAAGTATCTAAATATTCTTTTTATTTCCATTAGGTGATTTTGTTAAGGTTCAGCTGCAAATCTTCCAACAATGCCAACTGCATTGGAAATATCTGGTCTAGATTGAGTAAGATATATGAGTTTTCCAATCATAGACTTGTATAGTGTCTTTTCAACTACTGTAGAATCATCATCTTTAGAAAGCTTGCTTCTTGTTATCATGGGGGTGCTTACTAGTTTGCAGTCTTGCATTTTGAAAGTTTTCAATATCTCCTTCACATACATAGACTGATTTATGAATATGCCTTTGTCTATTTGTTTTACATTCAATCCCAAAAAATATTTTATAGGTCTGATCATGCTCATTTCAAACTCACTTTGCATCTCTTTGTCAAATTATGCACTAAGCTTGTCATTACCTCCAAAGATAATGTCATCAACAAAAATAGCAACAAGTAGTAATCCTTCATATGTCTCTCTTATGAATAAGTTACAATCTGTTGCTCCTTTTCTGAATCCTATCTTTGTTAAGTAACCATCAAGTCTCTCATACCATGCTCTTGCGGTCTATTTAAGTCCATAAAGTGATTTCTTTATTCTGCATACCATGTTTGGTTTGTCTGATAGATTAAATCCTTTAGGCTGTTCTATGTAAACTTCTTCCTTCAAGTCACCGTTCAGAAAAGCTTACTTGACATCCATTTGATATACTTTAAAGTTCTTGAATGTTGCATACGCCAAAAACAACTTGATAGCTTCTAGTCTTCTCATAGGGGAAAATGTACCAGTGTAGTATATTCCTTCTCTCTATGCATATCCTTTACATACCAGTCTTGCTTTATTTCTCACCACTGTACCTTCTTCATTCATCTTATTCTTGAATATCCACTTTGTTCCAATCACATTCTTGTCACGAGGTCTAGGGACCAGTTCCCATGTATCATTTTTTATTATCTGATCCAATTCTTCTTGCATAGCACTTTTCCAATCTGAGTCATTGCACGCATCTTCAACACTTAAGGGTTCAATTTGAGAAATTAAGCATACCTCTTCATCAACGGTTGAACCTTTTGCTCTAGATCTTGTCAAGACTTTAGTGCTCTGATCTCCAATGATGTCTTCCTTAGAGTGGTATTTGGATGTTTATTTTGAGTTTTTAGGAGTGACACTCACATCTGTAATCTGTGATTATTCTTGATTTGGTTCAGTATTGTTACATGAAACGTCAATACAGTCAAACATTTCTTCAATAAGTGTGTCTTTATTGATAAGTCTAGGTTCATCTTCAATCATGGGAGCACATTCATAGCATCTTTCTTAAATCATAAACTTCTCATCAATCTTCACATGAGTACTTTCAATGATCTTCTTCAATATTAGATTAAAACATCTATAGGCTTTGCTTTTAGTATAGTAAGCAAGAAAAATACCTTCATCGCTTCTAGCATCAAACTTGCCAATACTATCATCTCTCTTGATGTAGCACTTTCTTCCAAAGATTCTAAAGTATTTTACAATAGGTACATCACCAAACCAAAGTTCATAAGGTGTCTTGTCTGCACCTGGCCTTAATTGGATTCTATTGATAGTATAGACTATTGTATTGACCGCATCTCTCCAATAGGTATGGGCAACTGGTGCAGGTGCACACCTAGGCTAACCTCCATGTTTTAGTCATTTTTGGCTTGTACTTGACATTGGCCAAGTCAAGATAGTTAGGTTTTTTTTGGACTTTAGAAGGTCATTGCAATGTGGGCTAAGTGAGTTAGTCATTAGGACTAAGGTCACTAAATTAGCCATTGTTAGTAGTTTTTATATTTCTTAGGCTTAGTTGCTTAATGTTGGATTTGAGCCATGAATGTGTCTCAAACACATAAATGATGTCATAGAGATGCCATAAGGCCTTAAAAGATCTTGGATCCTCAAAATGAAGAGGTTAGAGGTCCTTAAACTCAGGGAGGAGGCATAATGGAAAAGATGCCAAAAGTTGCTAAAATGTTGCATGCAACTCAGTTACCTTGGATCCCCCTACAAAATAGGAGTGGGGAATTGAACAACAAGGCCTAAAAACATGAATGAGGAATCTAACAGGAGTAGAGGCTTGAATCTCGACAGAAGGAGACATTGTAACAAGTTTTGAATTTGAATAGAGCTTTGCAACTCTGTGTTTTCAGAGAATCCAAGCATTTGTGTGTGAAAGTGATACCTAATGCATTGAATGCCCAAAATTAGTTTTTTTTTGTGTTCTTAGGATAGTTTGCAGTATTTTTCATTTAGTTATCTAGTAGTTTGGAGTTAGTCTATGGTCGTAGTTAAATTGTTTTCAATCTAGAGAGTTCACTAGTCTTGTCCTGATCAGTAAGTCAGTTCATGGCTCCCCCATGAAAAATAACCATGGGATTTCCTGAAAGTGGTTGGATATGAAAGCAGAGTCACTATTCTATACATATCTAGGATTACGAGTCATGAAAGGTTGAGTTTCTATTTTTAGTGCCAAGCCTTAGGCGAGCAGACACTATCCGGTTAGAGGTTTGGGAGATGAAAGATTGAGCATATCTTGCAGGGTAGTGAAGCACTATATGGACTAGGTATAGTTTTAGACAGGGCATAGTCATATCTTGACATGCTAGAAGTATTGAGTTCTTACCAATCCATTTGACCAAGTTTTGGGCAAGTTTTCAACTAGGTTGTAGACAGTCCTAGAAATTAGGCCTATTAGCCCTATTGGACCTAGATTGTAGGAACCCTATGTACGGAGGGCTTGGGAAACTAAAAGCTTCAAAATATCTTATAAAGTGATAAATGGTATCTAAATGTGTGACTATTTTGTCAACTTCTTTGGGAAAGTTTTGGAAGAAGTCGGAAAAACACACTGTAAAAGGCTACAAGGAAATAAGCCCAATTAGGCCTCTTGAAGACATAAAATTGGACTCGACTAAAAATGGTCATGAGATCCCTTAGAATGGATCCAAATGGAAGTAAATGGAATGTTTCCATGATGATGATGATCCTTGTAATGAATCTTTGAATGCTATAGTGGAGTTGGCACTTAGATCTTTCTAGGTGTAGTGGAAGAAGTGAAGTTTTGAACTAACTAAAAGGTGTTAATCTTTCAAGGTGAAGCACATGAGTTGAGAAATCTTAGAGAAGAGTTGTAATTGGACTTAGTTAATCATCTAAGCCAATTAGGACCTAGAGGAGATTAGGTTCCTAGAAGAGACAAGCTAAGGTCTCTTGGTTGAAGTGCTAGCAAGCCTTGGAACACTCACATCATATTGGTATCAGAGCTTGATTGAGATCAGGCTTGTGGTGGATGTTTTAGCCTAGTGAATCAGTTGGAGAGAATACACCATTTGGATAAGTAGAAGACAAAACCATGTTGAATAATGTTGAGTTAGCCAAAAAGGTGGATGAGCAAGAAGAAGACAACTAGATGTTAAGAGAAAGGTTGTCTCAAATGGAGAAACTCTTGGGAGAAGTCCAAGACAAAGCTGAGAAGATGAAAGATAAGATAGACCAGAAAGAAGAAGAAGAAGAAGCAAGGGAAAAGGGAGTGGATGTAGAAGAGGAAGTTCCAACCCTTGACCCTGTCAGTGACCAAGAACCCTTCTTAAAGGCACTAAAGGCTTTAAGTGGCAAAGATTTGGAGGGTGTACCACTTTTTAGCGGATAAATGGATCCAGATTCAGTTGTGGATTGGATTGACAGTATAGAGAACCATTTTGAATGTGATGGTATCACAGAGACCCAAAAAGTGAGTGTGGCCAAGTCAAGGTTGAGAGGATCATCTCTCACATGGTAGAAGTTTGTTCAAACTAAAAGGGAGAAAGAAGGAAAGAGTCCTATAGTCTCATGGAAGGGAATGGTGATTAAGTTCAAGCAGACTTACTTGCCTGATGATTATGAGGTTCAGTTTCATAGGAGAAGACACAATCTTAGACAAAAAGATTTGGATGTCCAAGCATACACTGAAAAGTTCCAAAAGTTGTGCCTAAGATCACAAGTGGTGGAGGATGAAAGAATCAAAATAGCTAGATATTTGAATGGACTCAAGTGGTCTATTCAAGAAGACATGAGTCTTGTGAACTTCAAAACCATTCACCAATGTTATCAAATGGCCTTAAAGATAGAGGATAAAGGCAAAAGAAAACATGAGCAAACCTCCAAAGGAAGAGGTGGAGGAAGGGATAATAGAGGATCAAGAGGTGGCTATGGGGGAAGAAGTTCAAAATCAAGGACACAAGGACAAGTCAAGTACACTGAACAACAAGAGGGAAGTTCTAGTAGAGGTGGTAGAGGAATGAACTCAAACTTTAGAGGAAGAAGTGGTGGACAAGGAAGAGGAAATTACTTTTCCAATATGAAATGTTATCATTACAACCAAATGGGACATCATGCCTATAGTTGTCCAGAGAAGGGTAGTACTTCTCAAGCAGGCAACAAGAGAAATTTAGTTCATGAAGGGACAAGTGCAGCAGAGACACACTCTGAGGTACCACTAAATTTAGAAGAAGATGAGAACCTCATGATGAGGAGAACATTGATCAAGGAGCCAGTTAAAGAAGAGCCAAGCCAAAGAAGGTCCCTATTTAGAATCAAATGTAAGATGATGGGAAAAGTATGTAGAGTCATTTTGGACTCAGGGTCTACTAACAACATTGTATTAGAAGAAAGAGTCACAAATTTAGGAATGACAAGGATACTTCATACCCATCCTTACAAGGTCACATGGCTCAATAAGGGACAACATGTCTTAGTCAATGAGAAAGCTTGGGTAGAGTTCTCTATATGGAGATATAAGAATAAGGTTCTATGTGATGTGCTGCCCATGGATGCATGTCACTTTATCCTAGGCAGACCATGGCAATTTGACTGCCAAGCTATCCATGATGGAGTGAAGAAATCCTATACATTCAAGAAGGATAAAGTAACTTTCAAAATCCAATCATTGTTAGAAGATGTAGATGTGAAGACAGTAGGTCCTAATGTTCTTATGGTGGGTGAAAAAGAATTCATAGAAGCCATGGAAGAAGGAGAAGTAGTTGGCTATGCATTGGTGCTAAGGCCAAGAGAAAAGAATGAGGAAAAAGGAGACAAGAAATCAAAGATACTGGTGGAACCCATGTTGACAAAGTGATTTGAACCCATTCTTCTTCAGGGAAGTAACTATTTACATATACATTCTTGTCTTTTATAGCTTCTTTATGTTGTCTTGTTAGGGTATTATCACGTATTTATTCACTTTCATATGTCTTAATGTTTAATGTTTGAAGATTCACATTTGTATTAGAATCATTTTCTTAAAGTTTTCTTTTCCACTAGGAGAATCTAAGAATCTAATCTTGT
>MU226117.1:1998144-2029120 GCA_018584345.1 Thuja plicata
TTAAACCAGTAGATAGTGGTTAAGGTAAAGGTTCACTCGCCTTGGTCTTGCAGAGCTAGAAGTGCAGGGGAAGAGGATCATAATCGATCATTCCCGTTAGTTGGCCAAAAACAATTGGTTTTCCAAAAATTGGATTGGAAAGTCCATAGGAAATCTAATTCAGCATTTTTGGGCACCAACAGATACCTAAGGAGATACAAAGAATGTTGCAGACTTATGAAGGTATAGTAAGTGATGGAAAATCATCAACATTACCCCCTATAAGAGCCATAAGTCATAGGATAGACTTCATACCCGGAGCTACCCTACCTAATAAGGAAGCTTACAAGATGACCCCTCAACAAAATGTGGAAATTGCTACGCAAATAGAAGAACTCCTTAACCAAGGCCTTATCAAAAAAAGAATTAGCCCTTTTATAGTACCTACTATCCTAGCACCAAATAAAGGAGGAAAATGGAGGCTTTGTACAGATTCAAGAGCCATAAATAGGATAACCATTAGGTATAGGTTTCCCATACCTAGGATTGAAGACCTAATGGATTGCCTAGGTGAAGCCAAGTACTATAGCAAGATAGACTTGAAGAGTGGGTATCACCAAATTAGGATACATGAGGGAGATGAACGGAAGACATCATTCAAAACCAATGAAGGTTTGTATGAATGGCTTGGCATGCCATTTGGACTGTCTAATGCCCCTCCACATTCATGAGGCTCATGAATGAAGTCCTCAAAGACTAAATTGGCAAATTCATAGTAGTATATCTTGATGATATACTAATTTATAGTAGGACAAGAGAGGAGCATCTTCAACACCTTGAGACTATCTTCAAGAAGCTGCATGAAGTGAAGTTGATGATTAACTTGGAGAAATGTGAGTTCATCAAAATAGAGCTAGTGTACCTTGGGTTTGTTCTCTCTCATGGTAATCTGAAAATGGACAAAAGTAAAGTGGAAGCCATTATGAATTGGCCTACTCCGAGGACACCAATAGAGGTAAGAAGTTTTCATGGCCTTGCTCAGTATTATAGGAAGTTTATAAGGCATTTTAGTGCTATTTGTGCTCCTATGTTGGACACAATCAGGAAGAGCCCCTTTGAGATAGTATATGGATTGCATCCTAGAGCAGTCTATGAGTTGAGAGACTTGAAGGATGGAGTGAAGGAAAGTAGATATGCATATGATTTTGTCTATGCAATGCAGGAGATACATGATACAGTTAGGAGGAATTTGACAAAGAATACTATGAAGCATAAGAGTAAAGTTGATGAGAGTAGGAGAATAGTTTAGTTCAATGTGGGTGACATGGTCATGATGCATCTTAACAAATCAAGACTTCAAAAGGGAGTCCCTCACAAGTTGTAGATGAGAAGGATAGGTCCCTATCCTATCTTAGCTAAGTATGGTGATAATGCATTCTGAGTTGAGCTCCCGGAAGATAGTGGACTGTCACCTATTTTCAATATTGCAGACTTAGTCTATTACAAAGGACCAAAACAAGACATGGATTAGAGTCTCCAAGAAATGACTAGAGATGTGGAAGATCTTCAATTATCCCCTGATACAGTCACAGGAGTTGATAGTGTATTGGACACTAGAGTCTATAAACAGACTAGAACCAATGAATACAAAGAACACTTGATAAAGAAGCATGTTCAAACCAATGTTGATGTAGTATGGGTAAAGGAATCAAAGTTCAAGAAGATGGGTATTGATCCAAGCATCCTCAATCCAAGGGTGGATTGAACTTTTTGTTTTGGGAAGGATGGTGTAGGAGCACACCTAGGCTAACCTCCATGTTTTAGTCATTTTTGGATTGTACTTGACATTGGCCAAGTCAAGATAGTTAGGTTGTTTTTGGACCTTAGAAGGTCATTGAAATGTGGGCTAAGTGAGTTATTCATTAGGACTAAGGTCACTAAATTAGCCATTGTTAGTAGTTTTTATATTTCTTAGGCTTAGTTGCTTAATGTTGGATTTGAGCCATGAATGTGTCTTAAATACATAAATGATGTCATAGACATGCCATAAGGCCTCGAATGATCTTGGATCCTCAAAATGAAGAGGTTAGAGGTCCTAAAACTTAGGGAGGAGGCATAATGGCAAAGATGCAAAAGTTGCTAAAATGTTGCTATGACAACATTTGTAATAATTGCAAATGTTTCTTGCAACTTGGTTACCTTGGATCCCCCTACAAAATAGGAGTGGGGAATAAACCAACAAGGCCTAAAAAAATGGAATGAGGCATCTAATGGGATTAGAGGCTGGAATCTCAATAGAAGGAGACATTGTAACAAGTTTTGAATTTGAATAGAGCTCTGCAACTGTGTTTTCAGAGAATCTAAGCATTTGTGTGTGACACTGATACCTAATGGATTGAATGCCCTGACTTAGTTGTTTTTTTGTGTTCTTAGGATGGTTTTAAGTGCTTTTCATTTAGTTATCTAGTAGTTTGGAGTTATTCTAGGGTCGTAGTTAAATTGTTTTCAGTCTAGAGAGTCCACTGGTCTTGTCCTGACCAGTCAGTCAATTCATGGCTTCCCCATGAAAACTAACCATGGGATCTTCCTAAAAGTGGTTGGATATGAAAGGGGAGTCACTATTCTATACATATCTAGGATTGTGAGTCATGAAAGATCGAGTTTCTATTTTTAGTGCCAAGCCCTAGGCGAGCAGACACTGTTCGGTTAGAGGTTTGGGAGATGAAAGATTGAGCATATCTTGCAAGGTAGTGAAGCACTGTATGACTAGGTATAGTTTCAGATAGGGCATAGTCATATCTTGACATGATAGAAGGATTAAGTTCTTACCAATCCATTTGACCAAGTTTTGGGCAAGTTTTCAACTAGGTTGCAGACAGTCCTAGAAATTAGGCCTATTAGCCCTATTGGACCTAGATTGTAGGAGCCCTATGTACGGAGGTATTGGGAAACTAAAACCTTCAAAATATCTTGTAAATTGATAAAGGGTATCTCAATGTGTGACTGGTTTTTCAACTTCTTTGGTAAAGTTTTGGAAGAAGTGGGAAAAACACACTGTAAAAGGCTACAAGGAAATAAGCCCAATTAGGCCTCTTGAAGATATAAACTTGGACTCGACTAAAAAAGGTCATGAGATCCCTCAAAATGGATCTAAATGGAATTTTTCCATGATGATGATGACCCCTGCAATGAACCTTTGAATGCTATAGTGGAGTTGGGACTTAGATCTTTCTAGGTGTAGTGGAAGAAGTGAAGTTTTGAGCTAACTAAAAGGCGTTAGTCTTTCAAGGTGAAGCACATGAGTTGAGAAACTCTTAGAGAAGAGTTGGAATTGGAATTAGTTAATCATCTAAGCCAATTAGGACCTAGAGGAGATTAGGTTCGTAGAAGAGACAAGCTAAGGTCTCTTGGTTGAAGTTCTAGTAAGCCTTGGAACACTCACATCAGAAACCTTTCCTTCAATAATGATAGTGCGCATTGTGTCAAGTATTATCTTGTTCCTTCTTTCAGCAATCCCATTATGCTAAGGGGTTCTAGGTGCACTTAACTGTCTTTTGATTCCATGTTCTTCACAATAATCATAAAACTGGTCAGAGGTGAATTCTCCTCCTCTATCTGATCTCAGACATTTTATCTTCAATCCAGACTCATTTTAAACTTTGGCTTTGAATGCTTTGAATTTTTCAATGGCTTCCTATTTTTCCTTCCAGAACGAAACCCACATCATCCTTGAGAAATCATCAACAAACAAAATAAAATGCCTTCCTCCATAGTATGATCTTGTTTGAGTAGGTCCACATTATTCTATATGTATCAGATCTAATTTGTTCTCTGTAGAATTTTGTTTACTCTTGAATGAGGTCCTCACATGATTCTCCATCACACATTCCCTGAACATAATTTTATATTTTAAATTTGGCCTTGTTAATCAACCATACACTTCAACATAGTCCTTGTTCATTAGCCACATACAAAAGTGAATATGAGTTATTCATCCTGCAAGCCTATATGATTCGACCTATTGCCTTCTATCTAGATGGGGTTTCGAATAGCTCTCAGAACGAGAGTCTCACAACCATAGACCAATCTAAGAATGAAGGATTTTTCTCCATGAATGTGATGAAATGTAATGCAAGATTAATCTAAAAACATGAAAGATGCAAGATTAATCTAAATGAATTTAAGCTAAGACATGATAAGAAATATGAGATTATTCTAAGAAAATGAAGCTATTCTATTGCAAATAAGAGCTAAATGTAAATGAGATTATCAACTAAAATGAAGTAGCAATTGGTTATTCTAACAATGCATAGAAAATGACTGGGGGCCTTGAATGAGAAATGGGGGCTCTTTTATAGACTAAGAGTCTGCTTAGAATAGAAAGTTTCCTTTTTGAAATAAAATAGATAGAAAAGCCAGCTCAAATTAGCAAGCTTTCTTTAAAAGAAAACAATGAATTGTTTTCTCTTTGTTTTTAATTGTTTTATTTTTTATTTTAACTATTTTCTTTCTCTTTAAAGCACGGTTTATTCAAAGTTTCTATTTCTGAACTGAAGAGAAGATTTTTGAGAGAATATTTAATTATATAAATAAAGTATGACCTCATAAATATGTTTTTCTCAATTATATAAATAATTAAATTTAATTATTAAAATGAGGATATTTATTTAATAATTAAATATTATTTAATTCCTTTTCATGTGTTTTAGCTAAAAGGGGTGAATTTAATTTATTTAAAGTGCTAGGACTTTATAATTAAATTAATTCAATCATAGGGTTTGTTTAGCTAATTGATTGATATCTAGGAATTAAATATAATGTATGATTAATACAGATTTAGGATTTTTTGCATTTGACACTTAGGTCGAGTAGAGTCAATCAAAACTCAGAATTGCCTAGTAAAATAGGACTTTGATGATTCAGAAGAATGATAAATGCAACAAAATTGGTTAGGGTTGCAAGATTCCAATTTTGGGGTGTTACATTTTGCCCCTCTTTAAATTGATGTGCGAGTAGCACATTAATTCAAAGAATAGTCTGATGTTTGAAGCACAGAAGAATAGATTTCAAAAATTGATGATGCAAAGATCGATTGATTAAGATTTCAAAGCCATCTCCAGAACAGAGCTTGACTCTCCGAAGTCTAGGTTAGGTTGCCAAGATGTCGGTCACATAGAGTTTTTGAGGGTCATATTCAGATTGAAGCTTGATCCTCAGGGATCCAGGTTAGATTTCCCCAATCCCTAATAGATTAAGATTTTGAGAATCATCTCTAGAATGAAGCTTGATCCTCAGGGATCTAAGTTAGATTGATTAGATACCTAATAGATTGAGATTTTGATAATCATCTCTAGAATGAAGCTTGATCCTCAGGGATCTAGGTTAGATTACCCAGATACCTAATAGATTGAGATTTTGATCATTATCTCCAGAACGAAGCTTGATCCTGAGGGATCTGGGTTAGATTGCCCAGATACCTAATAGATTGAGATTTTGAGAATCATCTTCAAAATGAAGCTTGACCCTTAGGGATCTAAGTTAGATTTCTCAGATACCTAATAGATTGATATCTTTCAAAAGATTGTCCCCAAAACAAGGCTCAACCTTTAGGAGTCAGGGTTAGATTGCCCCGATACCTATCCATAAAAAGATAGTCAATAGAGTTTTTAGGACTATCTCCAGAATAAATCTTAGTCCCCCAATATCTAGGTTAGATTGCCTAGACACTGGTTAGATTGAGTTTCAGAATCATCTCCAGAATGGAGCTTGATTTTCAAGAGTTAGGGTTAGATTGCCCCAATTCCCAATAGATGGGTTTTTGAGAACCCTCTCCATAACAGAGCTTGATCCTCAGGGATATGAGTTAGATTTCTCAGATACTTAATAGATTAAGATTTCAAGAATAATCTCTAGAATGAAGCTTGATCCTCAGGGATTCAGGTTAGATTGCCCTAATACCTAATAGATGACAAGATGTAAGGAAAAAAGATGCCCTTATTGATTGTGGAGTATCCCATTTTGACTATGAAGTACAAAAAATTGAACATGCCCCAAGTGATGAGATGCCCCTAGCAATGAGGACTTTTGAATTTAGATCAAATTGATTGGAATAGATTCAATGATGTGATTATCCTGCCCCCTCGGGAGCGAAATAGAAAGATGACACATTGTAATGATGATTGAGAGTGAGAAATCGTAGATAGATGTTGAATCAGAGATCAAGGACTCAGAATAGATTATGGAAGAATTTGAAAGATTCAGAATCAATTTTGACCAATTTTGAGGTCTAGTTGACCAAGTTTGACTAGGGTTAACCAGAGTTGACTTTTGAGGAAAAAAGTCAAAGATTTAAGAAAATGTTGATTAGATAAGATTCCGACAAGAAATTGATGTCAGAAAGTTGATTGCACAAGCGGTCGACCGCGTCGGTCCCAAAAAATTTAAAATGTGATTTTGAGCTATATAGGAGTGTTAGATTTTGATTTTGATCCCGAAAATGGATTGAGCATATAGCTAAAGATAGAGAACGAGGATCGAACACTTGTGTAGTAGTGATGAAGCCAGGACACTGAAGAAGAACCCCTCAATGTACATATCCAGGAGAATGCAATGAAGTGAACATTGAATGGCTGCCACAATGCAAGTCTAGAATGAAAATGCAATCCTATGCTAGATGCAATACCTAGGACATGGTTGTGAGACCCATCGTATAATCACCATCATTGAGCATTTTTGGAACATCAGAGTTGATACAATCCTTAATGGTGCCACTGCGACCATAAGGATATGAATATGACTTTCATCAGATAAAATGTAGGAAACGAACGTAAGCATCAGGGCACAAAAGCCAAGATGACCTGAACATTGTTTCCAGTTGATATTGCAAGAGTACACTAGCATTGAGGCATTCAAAGCCAAGATAACCATGAGTGTGATCATGTGTAAACAAATAGAGAAATAATAGTCAAGGAGATAGTACCGACCTCACCATGGCGTGCAAATAAACAAGATCGAGGGACGTGAGGTTGTTCCACCTTAGTGCGGGAGCTCTTATCACATACACCCTATTTATTTGACATTGCCAGATCATCGAAACTACACCAACAAGAAGTAGACAAATAAAATATCAATGAAATCCATGAGAACAGACAACATACAAAGAAAGATTCAATCATAGCTTAGCCAGTTTCAAAGTTTTCAAATATGTATGTGTAGAGGGTGTTGAAAAACATCGTTGTGCTTGTGAGTACATTGTGTTTGATTGTTATCAATAGATTTTTACATTTGAGATATCTGATGTGTGTTGAAAAACATAGATGTGTCCAAATATAGTGTTGAGAAACACTATTTATGGTAGTGTGGAAAAACACTAGTTTGTGACAGTAGCGAGTTGTCTTGTAGAAGTGACAAGATTACCAACTCGGGTGTAAACCAAAGATGTGATCAAATGGGGGACCCATTCCCCCAAGTAACGATGACCGACTTGATGTATGTTGCGAGGATAAACTAGATTCAGTTTCCCCTAGGCATATAGCATTGAATCAATGTCAAGTCAAGAGGGTTTGTAAAGGAACTAGAGTGTCATGAAAGTGACCAAAAGCTATGTACAAACTAAAGCAAAGAATGCCAAGACCGATTATCGATAGATAGAGCATTTGAGTATAACTCCAACTATAATGGATGTGAGAAATCTCAAAAGTACAGTGATAATAGACAGACACAGTGAGAACCACTAGTGACTAATGTGAGAGAGATTCTAGAGTGAAGAGGTCGTAGGAATAGCTAGACATTGGTAGGAAGACGTAGTGAGAACCACTGGTGATTGATGTGAGAGAGATTCTCAAGGAGAGAGGACTCATTATAAGGAAAATGACAGTAGGCACACGCAGTGAGAACCACTGGTGACTGTCATGAAGTAGATCCCAAAAGGTGATAGGACAGTGCCCCCTAGACCAGAAGGGTTACCCCTAGAGTATGACCAATTTCAATCCATGTAAGTTGGTTTCTTGACGGGAACTGAAAGCATGTGGAAAAGTGGATGCAAGCAAGAAAGTAGGAAAGCAAATGTATAAAGCCAAGTGCTGATGTGATAGATATAGCAATGTGGAACAAGAGGCGCCTATTTACTAGGTTTTCACCTTCTTGGCAGAAATTCCTTTTTTTTCTACCATGACGCCTGTTTGCAAGGTTTTCATCAATGGCGCCCTTTTTTTTCTTTTTCTCTCTTTTTTTTCTATTTTTCAAATTTTTAAATTTTTTTGTATTTTTGGAATATATGATTTTTTTTGGAGATACATCAAAGCACCTATCGCTAGGTTTTCACTAAGATGATCTTTTGTTTCAGGACTTTTTCAGATTTTTAGAATTTTTTTAGGACTTTACTATATACATGAGCATACTGAAGATGTCTCAGCTATTAAACCATTTCAGATGAAGAGCGTTAATGGGATCCTTGAGTTTCTCTCCTTTAGTAGTAGAAATTTGATAGGTGCTAGACCCAAATACTGTGGTGACAACATACAGACCAAGCCAATTTGGTTCAAAGTTTCCTTTCTGGATTCGATGTTGTTGATTCTTAGGGTTCTCCCTCAAAATGAGGTCACCCGATTGGAAGTCCCTTGGGCAAAATTTCTTGTTATAGATCTTGGACATCCTTTTGTGGTATGCTTTAAGGTGATCAAATGCCACTTGCTAACATTCATCAAGTAGTTATAGCTCTTGTAGCTGAGATATTCTTTTATCATCATCAGTAATGAGGCCTTTCAGAGAGACTCATAGAGAAGGAATCTCAACCTTAATTGGTAACATAGCATCTACTCCATGAACCAAATCATAGGGTGTAGCCCCTGTTGGTGTTCTTATGCTTGTCCTGTATGCCCAGAGAGATGGATTGATCTAGAGATGCCAATCTTGTCCAGATTTGTGCACTGTGTGATGTAGTATTTTAAGGATTGTCTTGTTTGATGCTTCCACTTGTCCATTACCCTAAGGATAATAGATGGAAGACCACTGCTAAGTAATTTTAAACTTAGAGCATAGCTCTGTCAAATCCTTGTTTTTTAATTGCCCCCATTATCAGTGATTATTGCTGAGGGTACATCATACCTGCAAATGATGTAGTTGAGAATGAACATAGCTACTGATTTTCCATTGGCAATGTTGAGAGGGACTGCCTCCACCCACTTGGTGAAATAGGTTGTAGATGTGATGATGAACTTATGTCCATTTGAGGATGAGGGATAAATCTGACCCACCAAGTCAAAGGCCCATTGTTGAAATGGCTAGAAATTAATGAAGGGAATAAGCTCCTTGGCTAGAGCATGAATCAGATTACCATGTAGTTGACACTATTTGCAAGACTTAGCAAACTGTGTAGCTTCTTTTTCCATATCTAGCCAATAGTAACCAGCTCTAATAAGTTTACATGCCAATGTTAGGTCATTAGAGTGAGACCCATAGATGCCTTCATGCACCTCTACTAACGCACGTTTAAACTCATCAGGTTCTAAACACATAAGAAGGGTACCATCTAGACCATGCCTATACAAGTCATTAGCTATGATGAAAAACCATGAAGCACTACACATTAAGTGACATTTCTCATTCCAGGTGTAAGTGTCTAGAATAATCTAGTCACAAAGGTAGGAATAAATATGATGGTAGTGGGATGAGTCATGTCCAATGAAAGAATAGATCATCCAGGACTTAGGGGAATCATAGGCTGGGTGGCGTAATGTCTCCACTAGGAATTCATGTCAGAAATAATTTTTTGGCATCTATAGTATGGAAGTAAGAGTAGCCATGGCATCCGCTGCTTTATTATCTGCCCTTGGAACTTGTTGAAATGTGATGTGAACAAAATACTTTCTAAGGTCATCAACCAATTGTTTATAAGGCACCAGCTTGTCATCTTTTGTCTATTACATATCATTTACTTGATTGATGACTAACTATGAATCTCCAAGGACATTGAGCTCTTCCACTCGCCACTCAAGGGTGATCTTCATACCATTGATTAAGGCTTCGTACTCAGTGATGTTGTTTGTACAAGGAAACAACATCTTGTATGCTTTTGGTAAAGAGTACCATTGGGGTGTGATGAACAGTATCCCAACACCTGACCCCTATTGGGTAAATGAACAATCAAAGAACATAGTCTAGGATTGATGTGTGAGAAGTAATATGGACTCATCTGGAAATTCAATGTTCAATGGTTGATGATCTACTAGAGGTGATTCTGCCAATTGATTTGCAATTACTTGTCGCTTGATGACTTTTCTCTCTACATACTCAATATAAAATTCACTGAGAAGCATGACCCATTTAGCTAGTCTACCTGTGAGGGTAGCTTTACTGAGAAAATATTTTAGAGGATCAATTTTAGCAATAAGGTGTGTAGTATGAGCCAGCATTTAGTGTCATAGTTTTTGTGAAGCAAATACCACTGCGAGGCAAGACTTCTCTATAACATAATATTTTTTTCATATGAGACCAAAGTTCTACTAATGTAGTAGATAAACCTTTCTTTTTTTTTCTGATCTTCTTGAGCTAATAGGACACCTAGTGATGTATCTGTAGCAGAGATGTAAAGTATAAGCAACTTCCCATGAATAGGAGGCATCAATATTGGTGGGTTCGCAAGATACTTTTTGATTTGTGTGAACCCCTCATCATAGTCCTTGTTCCATTGGTAAGTCACACCCTTGTGTAAATTCTTGGTCAATGGTTGTGACTTGTCTACCAGTTGTGAGATGAAGCACAAATATACTGTAACCAGCCTTGAAGTCCTCTCATTTGTCTGATATTCTTTGGTGGCAGCATTTCCATGATAGCTTGAACTTTCTCAAGATCCACTTTGATGCCTTTTGTAGAGATGATATAACCAAGAAATTTTCTAGATGTCACACCAAATGCACATTTCTTAGGATTGAGCCTTAGACTAAACTATTCCAAGTGATCCAGTATAAGACCTAGATCCGCAAGGTGCTTCTCTCATTGTATGCTCTTAGCTAGAGTGTCATAAACATAATCTTCCATTGTTTTATGCATCATGTCATGAAATATAGTGGTGACAAATCTCTGATATGTAGCACCAACATTGTTGAGTCTAAAGGGCATGACATTCCAATAGAAAGTGCCCCATGCACATGTGAAAGCAGTTTTCTCTTGGTCCTCTGGTGTGATCTTTATCTAGTTGTAGCCAGAGAAACCATCCATTAGTGAGTACATTTCATATCTTGTTGTCATATCTACAACCATATCAATATTGGGAAATGGAAATTCATCCTTAGGACATGCCATATTCAAGTCTATAAAGTCTGTGCAGACTCGGATAGATTTGTCATGTTTTGATACTGGAACAATGTCAGAGATCCACTCTGTATAGTCAATTGCTCTGATAAACATTGTCTTAAGAACTTTCTCCAATTCAGCTATGACAAGTAGAGCCACATGTGGATGCATTTTTTGAAGCTTTTGTTTGACAGGCTTGATGCCTAGTGCAATGGACAAGTGGTGCATGATTAGATTAGGGTCTAATCTTGACATGTCTAAATATTTCCATGCAAAGTTTATCTTTTTTCTCTAAAAGAATGTAATGAATTCCTCTCTCTCTACCTTAGATAATGATTGTACCAAATAGATGATATGAGGTTTAGCCTCTGTACCCAACTTGATTGGTTGAGTTGGTTCGATTAGCACAGATGATCGTTCCTAGAAATGACTTGGAAGTGTATCAAGTATCTTATCCTTAGGCGCGTCGAGAAGTTTTCACCCTTGGATACGTCCTTTATTTTGACTTTTTTAGGCTCTGACACTGCCACAATGTGGTTTTCACCATTAGAGCACCTATTTTTCTTCTTTTGATTTTGTGACTAAGATACTTGATATCAACTTCAGTCATGTTGACAATTTCTTCACTAGTGGAGGACGTTATAGGTTCAACAAGGTTGAGGTAACATGCAAGAGAATAATCATTCTGGAATTTTAGGACTTCATTAGATAGAGAGGGAGAGTTCCAATCTATAAGCTTGGAATGGCGGAGTAAAAGAGAAGTGATGGGTTCAAGTGTGTTCATGGTATAATCATCGAAAACATGGATGAGCAAGTCGAGACCTAGAGTGATATCATCCAAAGGTGTAGTCAAATTCCTTTGATTCCTAGTGACCATAGTAGATGAAATGTTAACATATATGGAATCAGACTCGTTTGACCTTACACTAGACCCCTCAACTACTTCAAGAAGGTTTTCATATGTGTGCATTTTATCTATATCCCTGTCATAGGTGGCATATGACAAATCATCAAACTCATACTCATGAGAGTCTCTTTCATCATTGGGCCTCATATCAAGAAAATGAGTGAAATCAACCCTTTGTCCCCACTTTAGGTGAGTTCTTCCTAGAACCTATGCTATGGTTAAATGAGCACCTTTTGACCTAGGTACCTCATTAGTGTTTGCAGCAACATCTACTTCTTGTTTAGTGAGAAGTGGCTAGGATTCTTTCTCAAACTACTCTTGGAAGTGTGGTGGTATGCACAAATCACCCTAATGACCTGGATTTACAGTTTGTATTTCTTTCCACTATTCATAGGTTAATGGATCAAGTGAAGTGGTGTCATCAGAGTCACTGTCAGTCTCTACTATACTGACACGTGGTATAAAGTCATCTGGCTCAGCAAAGAATGCTATCAAATCTGGAGGAATGGGACAATGGAAGCAATCCTCCTCAAAACTATCTTTGGACTATTCAGTTTTAGATGTATCTTCAAGTGATGGTTGTTGATCTGATTCAGGTACAAACTTGTTTATCCCTAGCTGAAATGTGAGTTTCTTGAAGCCTATACCTATAGAGTCACATGTGTGTCGACCAATAGCTTCAACTGATGCAATCAATCCTTTATGATTCGCACCTATGGAACCATTCCCTTTGTAACCAAAGCATTGCATAATAGTCAGACCCTTGCCATACTATTCAAGTTTTATGTTATAAGGTGGAGTGGTTTGTTTAGAAGTGTCCTCTCCTTTATAGATCCAAGCTTTGATAGCCCTATTTTTAGCTTCTTCTTCTAATGGTATCATGGCCTATACAAAGGTACCACCATATTTTGATTGAGGAGGAACTGTAGAAGGTTTAGTGCTCTCAGAAGGTCTCCCAAAAGAATGTGGAGACAAAGGTAGAGATGTAACAGATAGCATAGGTTCAATATGATATCCTCCCAAGTCAATTTCCTTGAGTGTCAGACCCTTTTCCATTTCCTTTAGTTTAGTCTTGAGGAACTCAGTAGAATCTATGTTGGTGGGTACAAAGATATCAATAGATTTTGTGAGTGTGTTGCAATCATAGCATGTATTAGCAGGTATAGTCACTTCATATCCTTGGAATGGGAACTTAATTCACTCATGGTATGTTGAAGGGATAGCCTACATTTTACAGATCCATGTCCTTCCCAATAGAATATTGTATGCTAAAGGAATGTCAAGCACTTGACAAATAACATCCCTTTCAATAGGGCCAACTCTGATTGGCAACACAACTAGCCCTTTAGATTTTCTTTCTTCTTCATCATAGGCCTTAATAGTAATATTTTTGTGGGCATCTATGCAGTCTTCACCATAGCCTAACTCAATAAGGAAGCTAGCAGAGCAAATTTTGAGGCCAGCACTGTTATCTATGAGAACACGAAGAACGCTCTTTGGAACAATCATGACTTCAATGTGAAAAGGGTTGTTGTGTGGGTGACTCAAAGAATGGTTGTCTTCCTCAAAGAAAGACAAGTAATGGGAGGAGGTCAAATGACCTACCATGGATTGAAACTAGTTGAGATCAAAGATCTTTTGGGACATTTTCCTCTGTGAGGGCTTTAACAAGGATCTCCCTGTGAGCAGTGGAGATTTTTAGCAGCTCAAAGATAGTGATCTAAATGATAGTACATTGTAATTGATCTAGAATGCTATAACTAGAAACATTAGATGAGGAACCCAATTTTGGATTCTTATTGGTAGAGCCAATAATAGCTTTGTCTGTAGGTTGTGTTGGTGTAGACATAGAAGGCTATGGACCTTTGAGAATGATCTTAGCACAAGATTGAGTGACAACATTTGCACTAACCTGAGACTGGTCTTTTTTAGAGGACTGAGGCGTAGAACCTCACAAGATGAAAGGATTTTTGGGCTTGGGAGTATCTTCCCTTCCCTTGAGAATGAAAATGTTACAATATTTAGTATCAATAGGCTCAACCATATTAATGACATTAACGTTATTGGTGTATGTATAGTTGACCTTGGCATCAGTATTTTTTCCTTTGGATGACTCACCTTTCCCATGAGGAGGAAATGAGTCTTTAAAAGCTTGGTGGTCTAAGTTCTTGTTGTGACCTCCCACAAAAATAACCTCACTATCGATGAGATCCTAGATTTTATGCCGCAATTTAAGACAAGTAGCAATTTTATGACTTTTATTTTGGTGGAAATCACAATAAGAAGATTCATTCCACCAAGAGGGTCTTGGTTGCAGATCATAAAATCATGAATTATCCAGAGGAGTGAGTAAATGGTTGTCCAAAATAGTCCTGTAAACCACATCAAGAGGTTCTCCTAAAGGAGTTTATTCATGCTTGGGTCTAGGAGCCCAAGGTTTAGAGCTAGGAAAATGTGAAGTACTCAGTTTGGATTCTGTCGCAGCCTATTCAATGGCTTTGGCTGCCTGCATTATGGTAGTGAGATTAAAAGAATCCTTTGAAGGCTTGGGAGTCTCATTGTCTACAACTCCATCATTCACAAAATTTTGGTTCTTTTTGGGAAATTTGGGTTTATCTTTGCTTGAGGAGGAAGACCCTTGTTTATTTTCGTTGTGTAAGGTTAATTCTTCTTTCTTGACCATAAATGTCTCAATTATCATAGCTTGCTTAATCATGTCATCAAAGGTTAAAGGACCTTGCAGCTGTACTTGATACCCAAAGTTGGGAAGAAGATTGTCTAGAAAGATGTCCAACTTTTTAGATTCAGGTATTTTGTGAGAATATCTTGTATAAAGTTGTCTCCATTTTTGGAGAAATGTTAAGAAGGATTCCCCATGATTTTTTTTCAAGTTTTAAAGATCTCAGATGTGAACCGGATGTTGGATGTTGTGAGAAAAGTGTTGTAGAAACAAATTGGCAATTTCGTCAAACATTTTGATGCCAGTTGGTAGTCTAGAGAACCATTCCATAGCCAACCCTCCCAAACTACATGGGAAGAGATGCATGAGGTAGGTTGGATCATGTATGAACTCCATAGAGAGAGCACCAAACTCTCTCAAATGATCCTAGGGATCAAAGGTACCCAAGAATTTATCATACTTGGGAAGTTCAACTCCTTTAGGAAAAGGAGGCATGCATAGACTCTTATCAAACAGGAATGGACAAATACTTTCCAGCGTGAACTGTGTAGTAGGTTTGTCTTTATCCATCATGAGTTGAAGAATTTGTTCTTGCATACTTTGAACTTGTTTTTGTAACTTGGATTTTTCACTTTCCTCCTCTTTAGTGACAAACGTCTCTACATTGTAGTTGGAGGGTAACTTAGCCCCTTGATTGGCTAGTTTAAGAAGGTATTTATCTTTTTATCAGCTATGAGAATTTCCATCATCTTGCAGAAATCTATATTGGCATGAGCATTCATGATATGTACTTGGCTTATTTCCATTTCCTCATCATTAGGGGGTCTTGAAAAAGGAATTTACCCCTAGTTTTAGAGAGATCATCTCTACTATGTTCACCTGATTGGTCATGGTCTGCCATCTTGCTAGAATGCAAGTGTTCAATGTGTAAAGACTTAGTATGAGAAGGTTGAGTGTCTTCAAAATTTGGATCTTCTTGGAATAAAGGGTTTCAAACTTGACTAAAATCCATTGGAAATGATCATTTGACATAAGGTCAAAGTACCAGAGAGGGAGATCAAGATGATTCCTCACTAGATGTAGCTGAAAATGGTGTGGAAAGCATAGATTCTTCATGATTGATTGAAGGGAATATTTTTCCACTTCAAGTTGTAACAGTCATAAACAAAGGTTGTACAAGGGATGTGAACTAGGACTACACTTGAAACTGTCTCAAAGTAAATGCACAAAAAGTGCCAAAAGGTGAAGTATACTTGGTGCAAATCATCAAAAATGGGGCTAGAATAGCCGAGAGGTGACTATTGCGACACAAGATATGATGACATAGTAGAAATAAACCAAAAGATATGAGACGAGACCAGTTTAAGAAAGAATCACGTAATTCTCAACCCAAGAAACCAAGTTGCAGACTGTGTGCAGATAGAAGGAAGATAAACATACCCAAAACCAAGATCAGATTTAGTAGAAGTATGATGGAAAGATGGGAAATTGCTTGCTATTTTGACAAAAAGTTTCAAACTCACGTGAAGAAGTACTTTCTCACGCGAAGATTCTTACAGGCTCGCACAAAACTATGTAGTCCCACACAAAATATAATGACAGAATGGTGAATAAAAGTGACCAATTGGTGAATAAAATGATAGCAAGATTACAAAATGTCATGCAACAATTGCCAGTGTGTCGCATGAAGTTTCTTAGATAACGACGTGAAGATGGCAGAATGTCGTGCAAGACTTGGCAGTTTTGACAAATGAAATTCTACAGAATCAGACAGTTAAGACCAGATTGCATTTTCTAAGACAAGATCATGTTGTTTTTTGATAGAGAGTTCAAGTTACAGATTGTTTTGGACATATTCAAGTTTGATAGTTTGTGTGATTTGACATTTATTTTGACTGTTTAAATGATAGACCCACACAAAACACATTAAGCAGAATGTTTATAGTACCAGAATAGACACATCACAATCCTAGGATAGCCAGAGCAGTATCTGTTAAATCCCCACTTGAACCAAAGTTCAGCTATGCTTACTCATAGCAAACAACTTAGAAGCTTGGAGGCATGGGCTCCTCCTTACATGTGCACTCACTTCTTAGGCACACCAAGCTTTGAGACCCAAAGGAATTGCTTCCCAAAGTGCTTTTGTCTCTACTAAGAGCCGTAAAAGTGTGGGGTGTCTTATTTGGTCTCTGACCTTCCACACCAATAGATAGAGGGTTTTTTATTACTATAACAACAGTTTGTAGTAAGGACATCCATTCAGGTGGTTGTGATCAAGTCATTTTCCCAATTAAGGGGGCTCTCCCAATACTGTCAAAGCAAGGCTTTCACCTTAATGATGTCGGTACTTTAACGCACCATTAGGGTATTGGAGGAGATTTTGGTTGCCATAATGAATTCATACCTATCCATTATGAGATTGATCACAATGGCATTTTTTATATACTGGTTCGGAAGGGCTTGGCTTTAGCCTGTTACCGGTTGGGCATCCACTCTCACTGGCTCTACTAAAGCACTTGGAAGGTAGCCACACTAGAAGAATCATATGAATTTCTCTTACACCCAATATCCATAAAGGTGAGGGGAGAGGATACATTCATATAGCTCTTGGAATTACAAACTAGAAAACACTTCAATCACGCAAGACAATGATTCATTTTAAGCACCAACTGAAGTGTGTTCTAACTACTAAAACTAGACATGATAGTTTTGTGAAAACACGTAGGTCTTCAAAAAGCATCCTACAGTAAATACATTAGTAGTTTGTAATTTATTTCTTCATCTCAGTGTCCTGCAAACCACTGTTAAGTTGTTTCAGAGATTAAAAAAACTAGAAAAACACAGTCAACAACAAACAAAAACCATTAGTGGTTAGAAAATAGAAGAAACAAAGATATCAAAAACTGAAACTTCAAGATCACTAGAGTCAAATGTTGTGTGAAGAAGTATTACGGTCCACACGAAGAAACCCATCAGCGCGCAAAGAAAAGCATGTACTTGCAAAATGTCACGCAGTTATACAAGAAATTTCGTGTGAACTTTCATTATAGAACCGTACAGACAAAAACCAAAATTGATAAAAAAAAGTGTAGAATGAGGCTAGAAAGTAAATTTTTAAGCCCCACGGTGGGCGCCAGAAATGTATATGTTAAATTTGGCCTTGTTATTCAACCATACACTTTAACATAGTCCTTGTTCATCAGCCACATACAAAAGTGAATATGAGTTATTCATCCTGCATTCCTTTATGATTTGACCTGTTGCCTTCTATCTAGATGGGGCTTTGAATAGCTCTCAGAATGAGAGTCTCACAACCATAGACCAATCTAATAATGAAGGATTTTTCTCCATGAATGTGATGCAATGTAATGCAAGATTAATCTAAAAACATGAAAGATGCAAGACTAATCTAAATGAATTTAAGCTAAGACATGATAATAAATATGAGATTATTCTAATAAAATTAAGCTATTCTATTGCAAATGAGAGCTAAATGTAAATGAGATTATCAACTAAAATGAAGCAGCAATTTGGTATTCTAACAATGCATAAAAATGACTGGGGGACTTGAATGAGAAATGGGAGCTCTTTTATAGACTGAGAGTCTGCTCAGAATAGAAAGTTTCCTTTTTGAAATAAAATAGATAAAAAAGCCAGCTCAAATTAGCAAGCTTTCTTTAAAATAAAACAATGAATTTTTTTCTCTTTGTTTTTAACTGTTTTCTTTTTTATTTTAACTATTTTCTTTCTCCTTAAAGCACAGTTTATTCAAAGTTTCTATTTCTGAACTAAAAAGAAGATTTTGGAGAGAATATTTAATTAAATAAATAAAGTATGACCTCATAAATATGTTTTTCTCAATTATCTGAATAATTAAATTTGATTATTGAAATGAAGATATTTATTTAATAATTAAATATTATTTAATTCATTTTCATGTATTTTAGCTAGAAGGGGTGAATTTAATTTATTTAAAGTGCTAGGACTTTATAATTAAATTAATTCAATCATAGGGTTTGTTTAGCTAATTGATTGATATCTAGGAATTAAATATAATGTATGATTAATGCAGATTTAGGATTTTCTGCATTTGACACTTAGGTCGAGTAGAGTCAATCAAAACTCAGAATTGCCTAGTACAATAGGACTTTGATGATTCAGAAGAATGACAAATGCAAAAAAATTGGTTAGGGTTGCAAGATGCCAATTTTGTGGTGTTACAATAGTATCAACTAGTCTTGCAATACTTGGAAGGTCTCTCACTTCCTTTACATTACTTATCTTTACTATGTTGTCAAAATTGATATGACAAAGTCTCTTGTGTCATAGCCAACTGTCATCCACTTTTGCAACAAAACAACTTACTTCAGAGTTGAGCTGAAAGACATTTCCTTTGGTATTTGAGCCTGATGCAATCATGTCTCCTTTGTTTTTGATAATACATCTGTTGTTCTTGAATTCCAACTGATATCCTTTATCTAGCAGTTGTCCAACACTTAGTAAGTTATGATGCAAACCATCAACATAAAGAACATTATTTGTCTTGTTCTTTCCATCTAAGGTGATAGATCCTCTACCTATGATAGGTTTGGGAGTGTTATCTCCAAATCTAACCATGCCACCTTTGTACTTATCTAGATGTACAAATTTTTCTTTCTCACCTATCATGTGATGTGAACACCCGTTGTCTATGATCCAATCTATTCTGATTTCATCTTGTGAAACTAAGGCCAATTCTTGATCTTTCTTTTCATCTTCAATTTCTATTTGATTAATCATCTTTTCATTGTATTTCATAGCAACAAATCTAATTTCATCTTCTCCTGAGTCATCATCAGTTACACCATCTTCAGCATGATAGCATTCCTTAGTATATTTGGGCTTGTAATATGATCTAAACCTCTTGACTCTTGTAGGACACTTGGATGAAAAGTGACCAACTTTTTTGCATGAAAAACATTTGAATGGTAGATGTCCTTCATATTCCCTTTACCTTTTCTTTCCTTTTTAGCAATCATTGCAATGATTTCTTCTAGTTTAGTATCAGCTTCTTCTTTTTCATTATTACTAGAGATGTTCAATGATTTCTTACCATGGACTGGGGCTTTAAAAGTTGTTTCCATTTTAGGTTCTATCTTCAATCTTGATATCTCAAATAAAGATATTTTTCTAATAAGGGTTTCTCTTTTGAATTCCTTTGAGAATTTCATGGTTTCATCCAAGATTTTAATCCTACTTTCATAATTTGTTGTCAATGTGGTCATCGGTTTGTCCATTATATCATCTTCTAAAATTTCTCCACCATTGTTCCTGATACCTGATACTGCTTCATTAATCCTTTGATTGTAAGCTCTGATGTTCTCTTCAGGTAGCATCTCTAAATTATTGTATCTTTTCTTTCATGTCTTTATGCGCACATTCTTTTCTTGGATGTTTCCTTCAAACATATCTTCTAAGTATTTCTAGATTGAATATGTTTTTTTTGCCTTCTTGATCTCAAAAAATTCACTGTCAGATAGGGTACTGATTAGGGCTTCCTTGGCAATTGCATTTTGAGTGAATACTTCTTTTTGTTTATTTGTAAAGTCTTAATTTGCAAGGTATTTGAAGGTGGTAACATCAATTGCATGAGTAGCAGTCTCATAGATCTCAAAACCAATGCACTGAAGATGTGTTATCATTTTTTTCTTCCAGTCAAGATAGTTCTCTCCATCAAATTTAGGACTTTCTTTCTTGAAGTACACCATTTGATCTACCTTAACCTGTTAGGCTTTCTCTCTAAGGCACTTGGCTCTAATACCAATTGTTGGAATATCCCCAAGGGATAACTGAGAGGGGGGTGAATCAGTTATCAACTAGTTTAATTCTTTTCTCCAATTAATTACAGAATAACATTAAGCATTAACACATTCAGATAACACAAGATAGAAAACAACAATTTTGGTTATGGGGAAATCGAATAGGTAAAACCCCGAGAATTAGCACCCACAAAGAATTGTACTTGAGTATAATAATCCCTGTTAGAAGATCTTACAACCCTGTTAGGATTTGATCTTTACAATGTAATAAGTAAAATGACCTGGTTAAGGCTCAGACCCTATTAGGATTCTTTTACAAATAACCCTATTAAGGGTGAGGACTCACTGTCCAAAAAGATCACTGCTAAAATGATGAAGGCAACAACCTTCAGTAGAACAGATATACACTATATCTGATAAATGAACTATTTGAGTAGACCTATTGTCTTGATCATTTCCAATGAGTTATAATCTTCTTCTGCTTATTCACATAGATCTTCAACTTTTACTGTCTTACTTTCTATTCTGCTCTGTCTTATCTTTTTCACTTCATTTTTCATATTTAGCAATCACAATTGAACTACTATTTGTATCTTCTCCAAGGATAAGGTCGTGATAGCTTTATGAAACACTTCATCAGCTTCCTTTTCATCTTAACTAAGCATGCAATCAAAATTAGGACCGCGCAACTTAGGATGAGTGGACGCGTCGCTTCACATAGTCGGCTCTACCAAATTGACTCAATCATCACGCTTTAGTTAGAACACATTTAGCGCCTTTGGATAATCATCATTAACTCATAACTAAACATGAATACAAACACGCATATCTTAAAGATAGGTGCAACTCAAGAAACAATGTAAATACGTCGACTCTTAAAAGATGATCTTTAGAAATTGTAACTTCCAAAATAGATTAACATAATGCCATTGTAACTGCATATCTGAATCTACGTGAATGCAGATAGCAACCAAAACATGTTTACACCATGTAAATAAACATGCAAGGCTCCAAAACATCTGTACTGATAATTTCATATAGGACACCGCTATATATTATATGTTGTCATCAATGACAAACATACAATCAACATTTTGCATAGAAGCAAATCTCCAACTTGCCTAATCTACATCTGTATACACACGAAGTTTTACATTATATGAGTTAGGATACCATAAACCATAGTCTATAGTCCCCTTTAAATATTTGAATATTCTTTTTATAGCCATTAAGTGATTTTTTTTAGGTTCAGCTGTAAATCTTCCAACAATGCCAACTACATTAGAAATATCAGGTCAAGATTGAGTGAGATATATGAGTTTTCCAATCATGGATTTGTATAGTGTTATGTCAACTATTGTAGAATCATCATCTTTAGAAATATTGCTTCCTATTATCATGGGGGTGCTTACTATCTTGCAATCTTCCATCTTGAATTTCTTCAATATCTCCTTCACATACTTAGACTAATTTATGAATATACCTATGTCTGTCTGTTGTACATTTAATCCCAAAAAGTATTTTATAGGTCCAATAAAAAATCATTTCAAACTTGCTCTGCATCTCTTTAGTAAATTCTACACTAAGCTTGTCATTACCACCAAAAATAATGTCATCTACAAAAATAGCAACAAGTAATAATCCTTCAGGTGTCTCTCTTATGAATAAGTTACAATCTTCTTCTCCTTTATTGAATCTAATCTTAGTTAAGTATCCATCCAGTCTTTCATACCATGCTCTAGGGGCTTGCTTGAGTACATAGAGGGCTTTCTTCAATATGCATACCATGTCAGGTTTGTTTGATAAATTAAATCCTTTAGACCATTCTATGTAGACTTCTTCCTTTAAGTCACCGTTCAAAAAAGTTGACTTGACATCCATCTGATATACCTTAAAGTTCTTGAATGTTCCATAAGATAAAAACAATTTAATAGCTTCCAGTCTACTCACAGGGGCAAATGTATCATATTATTCAATTCCTTCTCTCCGCACATAACCTTTACACACCAGTCTTGCTTTGTTTCTTACCACTATACCATCTTCATTCATTTTGTTTCTAAATATGCACTTGGTTCCAATCACATTTTTGTCACAAGGTCTAGGGACCAATTCCCATGTGTCATTCTTAATTATCTGATCTAATTCTTCTTGCATTTCATTCTACCAATCTAAATGATTACAACCATATTCAACACTTAAGGTTCAATTTGTGAAACTAAACATACCTTTTCATCAATTGTTAAACCTTTTACTTTAGATCTTGTCAAAACTTTACTACTCTGATCTCAAATGATATCTTCTTTTGAATGGTATCTAGATGTGTATTTTGGAACTTTAGGTGTGACACTCTTATCTTTAATCTATGATTCCTCTTTACTTGGTTTAGGGTTATTGCATGATACATCAATAAAATCAAACATTTCTTCAATAACTTTTTCTTTACTAATAGGTCTAGGTTCATCTTCAATCATAGGTGCATAATCATAGTCTCTCTCTTGAATCATGAAATTCTCATCAATATTCATATGTGCACTTTCAATAATTTTATTCAATCTCAAATTAAAACATCTGTAAGATTTTATTTTAGTAGAGTAACCAAGAAAAATACCTTCATCGCTTCTAGCATCAAACTTACCAACACCATCATCTCTCTTGATGTAACACTTGCTTCCAAAGATTCTGAAGTATTTTACTATAGGTACATTACCAAACCAAAGTTCATAAGGTGTCTTGTCTGCATCTGGACTTACTTGAATTATGTTGATAGTATAGAATATTGTGTTGATTGCTTCTCTCCAATAGGTGCGTACAAATTTTCCTTCAATCATGATAGTGCACATTGTGTCAAGTATGATCTTGTTTTTCCTTTTTGCAATTCCATTCTACTGAGGGGTTCTAGGTGCACTTAGCTGTCTTTTGATCCCATGTTCTTTGCAGTACTCATGAAACTTGTTAGAGGTGAATTCTCTTCCTCTATCAGATCTCAGACACTTTGTCTTTAATCCAGACTCATTTTCAACTTTATCTTTGAATATTTTGAACTTCTCAAAAGCTTCAGATTTATCTTTCAAGAACGCAACCCACATCATTTTGGAAAAATCATCAGCAAACAAAATAAAATACCTTTCACCATAGTATGATCTTGTTTGTTTAGGTCCACATAAGTCTGTATGCACTAGATCCAATTTGTTCTCTGCGGAGTTCTGTTTGCTTCAATTTGTTCTCTGCGGAATTCTGTTTGCTTCTGAATGAGTTCCTCACATGCTTTCCCATCACACATTCCCTACACATAGTATTAACTGGTCTTGCAATACTAGGAAGGTCTCTTACTTCCTTTACATTGCTTATCTTTACTATGTTGTCAAAATTGATATGACAAAGTCTTTTGTGCCATAACCAGTTGTCATCCACTTTTGCAACAAAACAACTTACTTCTGATTTGAGCTGAAAGACATTAAATTTATTCTTTGAACCTGATGCAATCATATCTCCTTCTTTGTTATTAATGATGCACTTGTTGTTTTTGATATCCTTTATCAAGCAACTGTTCAACACTCAGTAAGTTATGATGTAAACCATCAACATACAGAACATCATCAGTCTTATTCTTTCCATCTAAAGTATAGCTCCTCTACCTATGTTAGGCTTAGGAGTGTTATCTCCAAATCTAACCATGCCACATTTTTACTTATCCAGATGTACAAATCTATCTTTGTCTCCTTTCATGTGATGTGAACACCCACTGTCAATGATCCAGTCTGTTCTAATGTCTTCTTGGGAAACTAATGCCAATTCTTGTGCTTTCTTTTCATCTTCAATGTCCATTTCATCAAATATTTTTCCAATATCTACAATTGCAATGACTCCAATTTCATATTCTCCTGAATCATCATTTGTCACTCCATCTTCAGCATAGTAGCATTCCTTTGTATATTTAGGCTTGTAATATTTTCTGAACTTCTTGACTCTTGTAGGGCACTTGGATGCAAAATGGCCAACTTTGTTACATTAAAAGCATTTGAATGGTAACTGTCCTTCATATTTCCCTTTTCCTTTTCTTTCTTTCTTAGCGATCATAGCAATTATTTCTTCTAGTTCTTTATCCTCTTCTTATTTATCAAAATGACCAGAAGTACTCAAAGATTTCTTGCCATGGACTGAGGCTTTGAGGGTTGTTTCAATTTTAGGTTTTGTCTTCAATCTTGATATCTCAAATGCTGAAATTTTGTTGATCAAGGTTTCTCTCTTGAAGTCTTTTGAAAATTTCATAGTCTCATCTAAGATGTTTATCTTTCTCTCATAATTTTTTGTCAGTGTAGTCATCAATTTATCCATTATGTCTTCCTCTAGAATTTCTCCACCATTGTTTCTAATTCCTGAAACTGCTTCATTAATCCTCTGATTGTAAGCTCTGATGTTTTCTTCAGGTAGCATCTCTAAATTGTTGTATCTCTTCTTCCATGTCTTTTTACATGCATGATTTTCTTGGATGTCTCCTTCAAACATGTCTTCTAGGAACTTCCATATTGAATAGGATTTATTTGCTTTCTTAATCTCAGAAAATTCACTGTCAGATAAGGCACTTATAAGGGCTTCTTTGGCAATTGCATTTTGGGTGAATACTTCCTTTTGTTTAACAGTAGAATCTTCTTCTGCAAGATCTTTCAAAGTAGGAACATAAATTTCTTGGGTAGCTACCTCATAGATCTCAAAACCAACGCACTATAGGTGTGTTATCATTTTTTTCTTCTATTCAAGATAATTCTCTCCATCAGACTTAGGAATCTCTTTTCTGAAGTACGCCATCTGATCTACCTTAAGTTGTTAAGCTTTCTCTCCAAGGCACTTAGCTCTGATACCAATTTTTAGGAATAGTCCCAAGAGATAAATGAGAGCGGGGTGAATCAATTATCTACAAGATTCAATTATTTATTTAATTAAGTGTAGAATAACATTAACATAAATACAAGAAGATAACACAGATAATAACACCACAATTTTGGTTACGGGGAAACCCAAAATAGGTAAAAACCCTGGTGGGAATTAGCATCCACAAAGAACTGTACTAGTGTATAATGATCCTTGTTAGAAGATCTTACAACCCTATTAGAAGTTGATCTTTCCAATGCAATAAGTATAGAGACCTGGTCAAAGGTTAGACCCTATTAGGATTCTTTTACAAATAACCCTGTTAGGGGTGAGGACACACTGTCCAAGAGCACACTGCTCAAATGATGAAGGCTACAACCTTCTGCAAAATAGATATATAATATATCTAATAATTGAACTGTTTAAGTAGACCTGCTATCTTGATTAGTTCTAGTGAATTGTATATATTCTCTACTTCTTCACATAGATCTTCAATTGATGAATGATGTGGCTTTACTGTCCCAAAACATCATACATTCTGCTTTTTTCTTTTTTGATATCTTTTTCTTCTCACTCCCTTGGAGATCACAAATGAACTGCTATAAGTATCTTCTTCCAAAGATAAGATTGCGTCGACTATAGGAAACTCTTCAACAACTTCCTTTTCGGCTAATCTAAGCATGCAACATAATTAGAATCGTGCAACTCAAGATGAGTAGACACGTCGCTTCACATAATAGGCTCCACCAAATTAACTCAAAATTCACTCACGTGATGAAACATGTTAAGTGCTCTTAACCAAACATTTTGAACTCTCAACTAAACATGAATCCAAACACGCATATCCCAAAGATAGGCACAACTGAAGAAAGAATGAAATTACTGATGGCTCTTAATAAACAATCTTCTGAAACTGTAACTGGAAAATGGATCAATATAACTCAACGTTAACTGCACAACTAAATCTTCATGTATGAACATAGTAAAATGAATATGTCTGAAACATAAAAATAACCGTGCAAGGCTCCAACATGTCCATACATATAATTACATACAGAACATTGTTGTATACTATATGTTGTCATCAATGACAAACATACAGTAAACTATTTCCACAAAGGCAAATCTCCAACACTATCCTATCAATTGAGCTAACACTAATGACCAAGTTGAATATGTATTGACTGAGGTGATGCCTTGATCGAGTGAATGGAGTGAATTAGCCAAGTTATTGTATAAGGACTGAGACAACTGTATTTCAACCAATATGTACAGAGCATTTATTAAATACTTAATTTGGTTGTTTGAAGCTTTATAGTCAATTTTTGGGGTTCATTTTCATTTCACCAAGTGATCAGAGATTTTGCAGAGTGATTTCAAGGCAAATGAGAGTGAAATTGTGCAAATATTGTAGAGATTTAACTGTGTGCTATTGGCGAATAGTGTGGAGTTATAATATCTGTAGTTACCAAGTTATAGAAAGTTCATCTTTCAAACCCTTTTCAGGAAAATGGTCGCTAGTTCATCTGCTAGAGTGAATAAGCTAGGAAAAGAGTTGATAAATGTTCATCTAGTGAGAAGTGATTCTAGTGAACTACAAAATTTTAGAGCTATTCTTGAAGGCGCGGTTAACGGAGATCTCTCTAGATCCCTATCATCGATCTTGCCCAAATTTTTGATGATACAAAATGTAAGGTCATGCTATATGTGCAAAGTAAGTGAGATAGGAAATGTTGAACTAGGCGAAGCCTAAAATAAACTATGCAAAAAATAGGGCATTGAAGGCTGAACATCAACACATTGTCGATAAAGGGTTAGTTTGTGCCCTAGATTTTCCTCAAGACTTCAAAATTGAATGGATCAAGATTGTTCTTAGCATAGTTCATGACATGAAAATATAGTTAGAGGATGGGCCAATGAAGATTACTAAGTAGATTATCCATCAAGTCACTAGTTACCCTAATCTGACTGGGAAGTGAACCATGTGATGTGAGAACAAGGAGAAAATTGAAGTAAACACAAAGTTAGTATGGAACAAGAGAGGATATCTACCATCATTGATCCTAAGCTTGACTTCACACTAAGAGTTATTGCTCATAAATTCAATTAGTCAAGCAGAGCAGATAGTGTCCTCTGTGTTGTAATACACCATGCATGGAAGATTGTAAATAAAGATCATACATATGACCTTGTTGAGCTGCATTTGACTCAATTGGCATAAAATCTATCATACTTCAGGAAAGAAAATAATTCCATGTGTAAGTTTGGATCCTTGATAGTTTTCATATTATTTTATGTTCAAAATACTTTTCCTTCCTTGGGAAATGTAATATGGAGTAAGCACCGAACTGTTACACAACAGATAAATGAATTTATTCTTCAGCTAGGAGATACCTTTAATAATGTGATGGGAAGCTATTCTATTTAGTTTAAGGAAAAATGAGGAAAAGGAACAAAATTCCTATATCTTTGGTAGAGAATTACTATGAAGATGTTTGTTTTCTTGTGGACACTAATTTTACATATGTACAAGATATTATACCGAGGGTAGCATGGCTGAGGTCATTACCTTATGAGGTAAATATTAATGAGACATCTATAGCCATTACAACTCTCCTTGTAGATGTCATTGATAAGAAGTCTAAGGAATTTCGCATATATGATGAAGCTAAAACTTATATCACTATGAACTTAAATTCTACAACTGTCGAAAGGACAAGAAAGAAGTTAGTGAAAAATATGGAGAAAATACTAGGACAAGATACAAAGGATGATGCACCACTTGAGATCACATAAGGTCAGGGTGAAGACCAATCTGGTGATTGTGAAAAGATAGAGGATGGGGATGTAGGATCACAAAAGAAGGGTAAGGAGCTAGTAGTTTCTGAGCCTGCAATAAAGAAAAGTACAATGAGATTTCCTACTCCTCCTGTCTTAACTAGACTGAGAACAAGGGCATCAGCAACTATAAAACTAGTCGGGCCACAAAAGAAAATTGCAGAAGAAAGCTCTGGTGAGATGAAATCGGTTCAAACTAAGCTTGTGCCAAGTCATCCTATAAAGAGACCAAGAAGAAATTCAAAATAACTGATGATGTAAATAAAGTCAAAATTTCTACTCATAAGCATCCAACTAATGTGGATGAAATTTGTGAAAACATCAAAAGCTCAATAGGTTTAGCAGGATTTAAGTTCATCATGTATGAAATGTTAAGAAAACCTAACAAGGAAAATATTGAGGATGCTATGATGGAGATGTTGATAAACTTCAAGATGACAACTTTGGAAATTGGAAATACTAATCCTAATGAAGTATTGGATAAAATTGATGAGAAATGACAGTTTGTCATCATGACAAAGAAAGAGATAAGAGAAGGTGCTTTAGCCCAAATAATGCTTGAGTTGACACATAAAAAGACAAGAAAATTCATGGAGGGTTATAGGAATAGGTTCATTCCTAAGAGAAGGGCATACTCTATACTGAAGAACCAAGTTGAAGAAGTTGTTCAATAGAGCCAAATAATTTGGAAGACAATATTTGGACTGACAGTGAGCAAGGATACAAACCAAGATGCAAGCATATCTAGACAGATGGAGATAGATAAAAAAGAAGACATAGCTAAGTCAGATCATCTTGCGGAAGATAAAATAGAAAAAGTTGAAGAGAGTGACAACAGGATGTGTTCATTATTGATGATGTAGCTGAAGACACACAATTAAACATTAATGCCTTAACTGAGGAAGAAGTCAAGGAATTAGCTACTACTGAGGCAACTTCAGATGTACACCTCCCAAGAACCAATCCAATATTAATCTCAATTTATGATTATATAGAGATTAAAAGTGCACCAACTGTGGATTCACTACTCCCAAGCACCAACCCAATCACAGTTGAAGATTCATACAATGTAAGTGTTGAGGAGTAGGATAAGTGAGGAATCTCAATTCCACATTCCCCTACCATGGCTAATACTAAAGAAACTATAGAAGATGGAGATAAAATCATATAATATCAAGTAGATAAGGTAGAATAAACCAAGGAGAGATAAGAGACTAAGGAGAAAGAGGCTATTGAGGCACTTATACAACTACCTATTGTTACACTTCCTCATCAGAATACTACATATACCTGATCATCAGGTAATGAGTACTCAGAAGGAGTTAGTCTTAGTCAGTATTGATACTAGAAGAGTATAGGAAGAGTAGATACTGAGCATCTGTTCACCGAAGACTAAAAGGAAAAAGTCACATAAGAAAAAGGACAAGTCTCCTCACTCACTAGTCACACTAGATGAAGTTATAGTGCTTGAAAAATGGCACACTGATAACTTAACTTATGAGAAGATGCAAACCTTGCAAGATCTACTAAAAAAAAAAGGAAAAAAAAAAGAGGAACTACAAAGAGAACATCAACAGAAATAGGTATTACATGAAATCAAGGATATTTTTGTTGATGCATTTGAATTTCAAGATATAGATGAGAAAACTCTTATTATAGATCAATTGGTTGATAATGTTAAGAAGGTGAATACTTATGATCTAGAGGCAAATATAAAACTAATGGAATGGTCTTCGAGAAAGTTTGACAACAAATTTTGTAGAAGGTTTCCATAGAAATAGCTGTGAATAAGGTTGAACTTTATGAGTTAATCATTATTTTGGAAGAAGTTGCCGATAATGTTTATTCTTTGTATAAGAAACTATGTAATGTTGAATTCTTTACAAAGGATAATCAACAGCTTATTGAGAAGCTACTAGAAGTTTTTAGTTTAACAGGTGTATGCGGTAAATTTGGCCTTGTTAATTCACCATACACTTCAACATAGTCCTTCTTCACCAGGTACACACAAGAAAGAATATGAGATTATTCATCTTATCTGCCTGCATGATTTGACCTATTGCCTTCTATCCAGACGAGGTTTTTGAAATTGCTCTCAGAATGAGAGTCTCACAACCATGGACCAATCTAGGAATGAAGGATTTATCATGATGGATGCAATACAATGCAAGATTATACTAAGAAATGAAATATGAGAGATTAAGCTAAGACATGATTTCAATGCAATTAATCTAGAAATTGAAACTATCTTATTGCAAAATGAAATTACTCCATATGAGATTAGCAAGAAAATGAGACAATAATTCAATATTCTAACAATGCATATTTTCTTCAGAAATTCAGGGGGTTTTGAATGAGGAATGAGAGTTCTTTTATAGATTCAGAGATGATCAGAATAGAAACTTTCCTTTTTGAAATAAAACAGATAGAAAAGCTAGTTAAAAATAGAAAGCTTTACTCAAAAGAATAGAATAAATTGTTTTCTTTCTGCTTTAACTATTTTCTTTCTTTGATTTAATTCTGTTTTATTTGAATTAAATTGTTTTCTTTCTCTTTAAAGCACAATTAATTCAAAGTTTCCATTTTTGAATAAAAGAAAGATTTTTGATAGAA
>MU226117.1:2033181-2044105 GCA_018584345.1 Thuja plicata
TAGAATGTATGCAAATGGATGAACATGTTTGAAAGATATGTATGAAATGCACATGTATGAATGTAAAGATGTATGTATGTAAATGATTTATGCAAATGCAATATGTAAATGAGAATGTAGATGTAATATATGGATGATTATGAAATGTGAATATGAATATGTATATGGTACTAACATCTCATGCAAAGCAACAAATGCTAACCAAAAGAATATGTGAAGAAATGAGAGTGAGGATCGAATGCTTGTGCAATCATGATGAAACGTGAATGGTGAAGAAGAAGAAATCTCCAAAGTATGAACCCAAAATAATGCAATGAAGAGAACACTGAATCATTACCACAATGCAAGTCTAGAATGAAAATGAAATCCTATGCTAGATGCAATATGAAGGTGCAATTCTGGGACATGGTTGTGAGACCCATCGTATATTTCTCATCATTAAGCATTTTTTTGGAACATCAAAGTCGATACAACCCTTACTGGTGCCACAATGCAACCATAAGGATATGAATATGACTCTTTGTTAGATGAAATGTAGGAAATGAATGTAAGCACCAGGGCACAAAAGCCAAGATGACCTGAACATTGTTTCCAGTTAATGTTGCAAGAGTACACCAATATCTAGGCATTCAAAGCCAAGATAACCATGAGTGTGATCATGCATAAACAAACAGATCAATAACAAACAAAGTAATAACAAATAGAGAAATAATAGGCAAGGAGATAGTACTAACCTCACCATGGCATACAAATAAACAAGATCAAGGGATGTGAGGTTGTTCCACCTTATTGCGGGAGCTCTTATCACATACACCCTGTTTATTTTACGTTGTTGGATCATCGGGACTATGCCAACAAGAAGTAGACAAAGAAAATGTCAATGAAATCCATAAGAATAGACATCATACAAAGAAATATTCAAGCAGAGCTTAGCCTATTTTAAAGTTTTCAAATGTAGATGTGTATGAGGTGTTAAAAAACACCGTTGTGCTTGTGCGTGCATTGTGTTTGAATGTTATCGATAGGTGTTTACATTTGAGATATCTGATATGTGTTAAAAAACATAGATGTGTCCAAAGATAGTGTTAAAAAACACTATTTATGGTGGTGTTGAAAAACACCAGTTTGTGTCAGTAACGAGTTGTCCTTGAGAAGTGACAAGATTACTGACTCAAGTGTAAACCAAAGATATGTGCCAATGGGGGACCCATGCCCCTAAGTAAAGTTGACTGACATGACGTATGTTGTGAGGACAAACTAGATGTGATTGCCCCCAAGTGTATGGCATTGAATCAATGTCAAGTCAGGAGAGTTCACAAAGGAACCAGAGTGTCACAAAAGTGACTAAAATATATGTACAAACTAAAGCATAGAATCGTTAAGACCGAGTATAGATAGATAGAGCATGTGAGTATAACTCCAACTGTAACAAACGTGAGCAGTCTCGATAGAATAGTGACAGTAGGAAGACGCAGTGAGAACCACTGGTGACTATCACAAAGTAGATCCAAAAGATAATAAGATAATGCCCTCAAGACCAGGAGGGTTGCCCTGAGAGTATGACCAGTTTCAATCTATGTGAGTTGGTGTCTTGATGGGAACTTGAAAGAAAATGAAAGCACGAAAGCAGCAATGTGGGAAAGCAAATGCATAAAGCCAAGGGGTGTTGTGATAGATATAGCATTCTGGAACAAGAGGTGCCTGTTTACCAGGTTTTCACCTTCTTGGCAGAAATTCTTTTTTTGCTACCATGATGCCTGTTTGTCAAGTTTTCATCAATGGCACTTTTTTTTTTCTTTTTTTTTGTACTTCTCAATTTTTTATTTTTTTTTTGTATTTTTGGAATATATGATTTTTTTGGAGATACATCAAAGCACCTATCGCTAGGTTTTAACTAAGATGATCATTTTTTTAGGACTTTTTCAGATTTTTAGAATTTTTTTAGGACTTTAGTATATACATGAGCATACTAAAGATGTCTCAGTTGTAGAACCGCTTCAGATGAAGAGCGTTGATGGGCTCTTTGAGTTGTTCTCCTTCAATAGTAGAGAGTTGATAGGTACCAGACCCAAACACTATAGTAAAAATATATGGACCGAGCCAATCAGGTTCAAACTTGCCTTTTTGGACCCGATGTTGCTGATTCTTAGGGTTCTCCCTCAGAATGAGGTCACCCGCTTGGAAGTCTCTTGGTCAGACCTTCTTGTTATAGCTTTTAGACATCCTCTTTTGGTATGCTCTCAGGTGATCAAACACCACTTAGCGATGTTCATCAAGTAATTCTAGCTCTTGTAGCCGAGATATTCTAGTGTCTTCATCAGTAATGAGGCCCTTCAGAGAGACTCACAAAGAAGGAATCTCGACCTCAATAGGTAGCACCGCATCTGCTCCATAAACCAATGCATAGGGTGTAGCCCCTATTGGTGTTCTTATACTTGTCCTGAATGCCCAAAGAGTTGGATTGATCTGGAGGTGCCAATCTCATCGGGACTTATGCACTGTGCGATGCAGGATCTTAAGGATTGTTTTGTTGGAAGCTTCCGCCTATCCATTACCCTGAGGATAATATATGGAAGACTAGTGTTGAGTAATTTTGAACTTAGAGCATAGCTCTGTCAAATCCTTATTTTTAAATTGTCCCCCATTATCTGTGATAATTGCTAAGGGTACACCATGCCTGTAGATGATGTAATTGAGAATAAACATTGCTACTATTTTTCCACTGGAAACGGTGAGAGGGACTACCTCCATCCACTTAGTAAAATAATCCATAGCTGTAATGATAAAATTATGTCCATTGGAGGATGAGGGGTAGATCTGACCCCCCAAATCAAAGGCCCATTGCTAAAATGGCCAGAAAATGAATGGAATCAGCTCCTTGGCTGGAGCATGAATCAGGTTTCCATGTAATTGATATTGTTTGTAGGACTTAGCAAACTGCGTTGCTTCTTTTTCCATGTCTAGCCAGTAGTAACCAGCTCTAATAAGTTTGTGGGCTAATGTCAAGCTATTAGAGTGTGACCCACAGATGCCTTCATGCACCTCTACTAACACTTGTTTGGACTCATCGGGTTCTAAACACCTAAGGAGGGTACCGTCTAGACCATGTCTATACAAGTCATTAGCGATGATGACAAATCGTGAAGTACTGCGGATTAGGTGATGTTTCTCATTCAGGAGTAAGTGTCTGGAACAATCTGGTCATGTAGGTAGGAGAAGATGTGATGGTAGCGGGATGAGTCATGCCCTATAATAGAATAGATCATCCGAGAGTCAGGGGAGTCATAAGCTGGGAAGTGTAATGTCTCCACCAGGAATTCATGTCTAAAATCATTTTTAGGCATTTGCAGCATAGAGACAAGAGTAGCCATGGCGTCTACTACTTTATTATCTGCCCTAGGAACCTGTTGAAATGTGATGTGAGTAAAATACTATTTAAGATCATCAACCAACCATTTATAAGTTATCAACTTATCATCCCTTGTCTAATAGATATCATTGACCTGATTGATAACCAATTGGGAATCTCCAAGAACATTTAGTTCATCCACGCGCCACTCAAGGGTGATCTTCATACCACTGATGAGAGCTTTGTACTCAGCAATTTTGTTTGTACAAGGAAACAACATTTTGTATGCTTTTGGTAATGAGTATCTTTGAGGTGTAATGAATAGGATCCCAGCACCTGACCCCTGTTGGGTAAATGAACCATCAAAAAACATAGTCCATGGGCGGTGTGTAAGAAGTAATATGGACTCATCTAGAAATTCAATGTGCAATGGTTGATAATCAACTAGAGGTGCTTCCGCCAACTAATCTTCTATTGCTTCGCCCTTAATGGCTTTCCTTTCAACATATTCAATATCAAACTCACTGAAAAGCATGACCCATTTAGCTAGTCTACCTATAAGGGTAGCTTTACTGAGCAAGTATTTCAAAGGGTCAATTTTAGCAATTAGACGTGTAGTATGAGCCAACATAGAGTGTCACAATTTTTGTGAAGCAAACACCACTGCAAGGAAATCCTTCTCTATAGTAGAGTATTTTATTTCATAGGAGACCAAAGTTTGACTAATATAATAGATACTCCTTTCTTTCTTGTGTTGATCTTCTTGAGCCAATAGGATACCCAATGATGTATCAATAGTAGATATGTAAATTATAAGTGGCTTCCCATGAATGGGAGGCATCAAGATTGGTGGATTTGCAAGATACCACTTGATTTGCATGAACCCTTCATCACATTATTTATTCCACTAATAAGTCACACCCTTGTGCAAAGTCTTGGTAAATGGTTGTGACTTGTCCACCAGTTGAGAGATAAAATGCCGGATAGACTGTAGTTGCCCTTCAAGGCCTCTCATTTGTCTGATATTTTTAGGTGGCGACATTTTCAGAATAGCTTGTACTTTTGTAGGATCTACTTCAATACCTTTGGTAGAGATGATATAGCCAAGTAATTTACCAGATGTTATGCCAAATGCACATTTCTTAGGATTGAGCCTTAGAATGAATTGTTCCAGACAATCTAGGATAGGACCTAGATCAGCAAGATGTTTATTTTGGTGCATGCTCTTAGCCAAAGTGTCATCCACATAATCTTCCATTATTTTATGCATCATATCATGAAATATAGTGGTAACTACTCTCTGATATGTAGCTCTGGCATTTTTGAGTCCGAAGGGCATGACATTCCAACAGAAGGTGCCCCAGGCACATGTGAAAGCTATTTTCTCTTGGTCTTCTGGCACAATTTTTATCTGGTTATAACCAGAGAAACCATCCATTAGTGAGTACATTTCAAACCCAGCTGTCATATCTACGATCATGTCAATATTAGGTAATGGAAAATCATCCTTAGGACATGCCAAATTTAGGTCTCTGAAGTCTGTGCAGACTCTTATAGATTTATCATGTTTGGACACTGGAACAATATTAGAGATCCATTCTGCATAATCAATTACTCTGATAAACACTGCTTTAAGCAATTTCTCTAATTTAGCTTTGACCAGTAGAGCTACATGTGGATGCATTTTGCGAAGCTTCTACTTGACAGGATTAACATCACACGATAGAAGAGATTGCTGAACAAGAAAAAGAGGAGATTCTCGTTGAGAAGGAATTCCTAGAGCAAGAAGCTGCCATAGAGCAGGAATTCTAGGAAGAAATAGAGAAGGAGCCTGAGCGAGAGAAAACACCAACCCAAGAGACAAAAGATAAACCAATGCAAATAGCAGATGAGAAACTGATGACTGGAGAAACCAAACCCACGGGATCAATCGTACCCCCACCCATCACACTCTAGACACCTTTAGTTACTCTAGGTAACCAAATGCCCTGAAATACATTTTGGGAGGTGATCACAGCAGCTCAAACATTGAACCTAGGCTAGACACCTCCACTACCTCTGGAAGATATTCCAATGGAGGAAGACATCCTAGCGAATGATGCTGAGGAAGAACGACAGTAGGAGGTTGAGGGTAGAACCCCCAAAGAATATAGGTGATGTTGATACCAATAGAGGAGGAACCCTGGACATCACAAAAGAGGATACCAACAAGGTGGAAAATACTGATGCCTTCAAAGAGTAGGAACAAGAAAAGGATAAATAGCCCAATGACACTAAAAATACTAGGAATGCACCGCTATACTCCAAAGGGAGTCCTGATACCCATAACTTAACAGCAAAGCTTCCCTAGCCACCCCAATGGCTCGTGGAATCTAGAAAGAGGGAGGCCCCAATGGTTGCAATAGGTATTCCACTCTCCCTGGCTAAGATGATGGCCCAAAATGCAGAGGCCAAGAAGCCTAAGAAGGCACGAATAGTCCATACCCTCTGGACTGATCCAACAAGAAGTACAGTTGCAACAATTGCAACACCTCCCCCAAATGTAGATGCAGGGATGGTAAGGCCTGAGGATTATGCAATCATAGAGGTAACACTGGGGAGGAGAGAAAAGAAGGGTGAGTTGGACCTACTAAGGGAGCCCACCAAGGTAGTGGAAAGATAAACCAATGCAAACCTCCTCGCACTTCTGACAGAACTCACACAGCCCTTGGCCGAGATCCACTCAGAAGCTTCTACCTATGGATTACTGCTTGCACAAGGTGATGTGGATACTCTAAGGGCCATCAAGAGGAAGGTCCAGGTTGTGGATGGGTGGATCACTGAGAAAATAGTCACTGTAAGGCAATTTTTAGTGGTGCCCCTCCCAAATCTCTATCAGATTAATAATCTTCTTAGTTAGGCAAACGTCTTCACTGTCCTGTGCGAGAAATACTTAGAAAAGTATGAAAGATGGAAGGCTAGGTTGGATGAGATCTTCAACACTGGGGAAGAAGCCACCACAGAGGAAGGAATTTTGGGGGAAGAATCATATGACTCCCTCCAGGCCTAGTACTCCAGACTTGGCCTCAAGATTGAGGTATGCAAGGAACCGGTTAAGGTCCTAGGAGAGAAAGTAACTATATCCTAGTATCCTCTGGGCCTATTCGAGGCCTTTGTGGTAAGGATGTCACAAGTCAACCCCTTCACCATTGGAACATGCACCCTGGAGGACTATGTCCTCAATAAATATGATGAGTTCATGGAGTCCCTATATCAGTCTGTTGGGGACTTTGACGGAGGAAGGTTATCAAGATTATCTAAGATGATGCTATGGGCACATGATGTCATGGAGATAATATATGAATGTCAGAACGGGGACGGAGAAGTTGAAGAGAAGCTTAAGGCTGTTTGTGGCCGGTGGGACACCATTAAGGATATAGATGAGGATGGCATAAGCCAAGTTTTGGAAGAATTAAAAAATAGTAAAGGGAAATAAGGTCCTCCAAATCCTAGAGATTTTCACCAGTAGGATACATTTTGAACATTCTTTATTCTTTGAGTGCAAGCTCCCGGATCCTAGATTTCTAGATCCACAGTTTTGCATTCTTTTGGTGACTCACGTCCAAGTTCCCCAAAGCCAACTGGTCACTATCAGGCAATTAATAAGGGTGTCAAAAAATACGTGACCCTAGCAAAGCATGTCAACTTGGGGGATGGTTTTGACAAGTGGTCTTCCCAAGGCTCTGCCCTAGCATAACACCTGGCGCATCAGAGATAGTGAGCCACTTTTACATTGATGAGACATGTAGCCTCGATCCCTAGGGGATTAGATTTCTTCTATTCTCCCTCTGGCTCTCTTTTTGAGGTTGATTCTTCCATACCTCCTTTCTTGTCTTCTTATGTTGATCTGTTAGACCTCTATTCTTCTCAAGGTTGTTGTAGCATGGTGCAAGTAGTGCCGGCCATCAGAAATCATATTTTATTATTGAGTGTAAAGTTGGATTAGGTTAACTTTAGGACAAAGATCTATGTATAAATAATAAGTTTAACCCCATTCCAAGGGTTAGCAAAATTGATGATTTTACAGTCCATAGCTATAGCATTTCAACATTTCATTTCTTATAGTTGCAGAGCTCAATGCTCCTTAGTTCTTAGAAGTTCTTAGTAGATAGATGCTCCCTTGGAGCCATTATTGTACACACCAGTGCTGCTAGAAAACCATTAATCATGAAGGAAGGATTATCGCAATGTTGTTGTTGGTCTTTTGATCTCTGAATTAATACTCTTTTGTGTTGTATGTTTCTAATGTCCCTTGCTCTAATGTTTTAAGTAGATTAATGACCTTGTTTTCCCCTCGCTATTGAATATGTATGAACTAACGGTTTTGTATGTATTCAGTATTTAGTGTAGCATGTTAGAGAATGGTTGATAATTTAAATGTATTAGCATAATTATAAGTAGATGGAATACTTCTAACCCTGTCGCATCTTTTGAAGTTTCTTTGATAACCCAAATGCTTGCAGGAAACCTCAACCTAACGAAATCTCCAGAGAAGACGAGCCAAGAAAACCATCTATCCCCCTAAACAAAATAGTTACACTCCCAACTAAGCTCCCACACCGTCAAGACCCGAATCTCATGTGCTTGAAGGCCCAAAGAATTTATTCCCCAAAAAACCTTTACAGGCAAAGTTGGCTGGTACCCCAGTACCCGGTGACAACTTACATATGTTGGCAGACCCAGTCACAAAGCCTCGTCAACACATCCCATCCATGGATGTAACCATCCAGACATATCTTAACACAATGGACACTTTCATTTCCACTCTCCTATGGAGAACCACCACCCCCAATGACTGGGATACTGTGGCAAAGGTTTACAACATAGCCTTGGAGTTGTCCTGTAGTTTGAACAAAGCTCCCAATGGGATTGGGAAGAGCAAACCTTTCAAAATGATACCTGGAAAAACTTCTTATGTTGGGGGATACAACCCTAATCAGGTAATGGTTTCCCCAGCGATGGCGATGAACCCACCATTATCGATAGACCGGTAGTCCTAGTACGTGTACCCATCACAAACCCAAATAATACTGGGTCTATAATTTGTTCCCTAGAACCAGCTGTAGCAAATGCACTAACAACTGACCCTACCCTCTGGAGTACCTTTCTTCCAGTCACTTGTGGCTAGAGGATTGTCATCCTCAACTCCAGGATCTGTTGTCGCTTTCCCCAGGAACTAACCATAACAACCATCATATTGTGACGTGAACACAGAGATTTTCACCTAGGTTGAATCCCTTCAGCAATTGGTGTCCTCCCTAACTGTAGACATGGGACACCTAAAAGTGGGTCCTCCCGCACCTCACAACCCCAATTCTCAGAGAGGGAATATTTTCTCCAGCCAACAAAATACTAATGTCAAAGGAAGAAACTACAACAACGGGCCTCGGCCCAATGAAAAACAATGGAATGACAATGCAAACACCGGAGGTCCTCCTCCAAACAAAAACACCACTCAGTGTGGTGCTAGACCTACTCATTTCACGTCGATCTCAGAACTCCAACCCCTGACTAGCTGGTGTAGATTACATGACACCAACTCTCATTCCGAGGTGAACTGTACCACACTCAAGAAGGTAATCATGATCTCCCAGTTGGACAAATAGAAACCTATTGATCCTACACCCCTGGAAACATCAGTGCAAGATCCTACTCACAGTGCCTTCACCTATGAGACCGTCTTCTTTGGGACAAACAAGGAAGACAAAGAAGAACCTAAATTGTAGGGGTTCTTTGATGAATCTATCTCGGCCTTTGAGGCCAATACCTTCACCAACCTACGAAATCCCTACAACACTTGGAGTCATGCTGGTAAAGGTTCGGTTTACATGCCAACACCTCCCAAAGACACCCCTCCCTGAGACAATATTGTTGGAGATTTTCTTTTGTGCAAATAATTGATTGTATGTTTGTCATTGATGACAACATATAATATACAATAGTGCCCTGTAAGAAATTATCATTACATATATTATGGAGCCTTGCGCATTTAAATATATGTTGTAGACATGTTATGGATGCAATGTTCATAGACGCAGATTTAGATATGCAGTTTCAATTGAGTTATGTTAATCTATTTTGGTAGTTACAGTTTCTGAAGATTATTTATTAAGAGTCGATGTATTTATATTATTTCTTGAGTTGCGCCTGTCTTTGGGATATGCATATTTTTATTCATATTAAGTTATGATTTAATGATGATTATCCAAAGGCGCTAAATGTGTTTTAATAGAAGTGTGATGTTTGAGTTAATTTTGTAGAGCCAACTATGTGAAGTGACGCGTCCACTCATTTTGAGTTGCACGGTCCTAACCTTAATTGTGTGCTTAGTTAACCCGGTAAGGAAGTTGTTTAAGTGTTTTCTATAGTCGTCATGACCTTATCCTTGGGGAAGATACATATATTAGTTCAAATGTGATCGCTAATGGTGAAAATGAAGTGAAAAAGATAAGATAGAGCAGAGAAGAAAGTTAGACAGTAAAGCTACATCATTCATCAGTTGAAGATCTATGTGAAGAAGCAGAAGGAGATTACAATTCACTGGAACTGATCAAGACAATAGGTCTAATCAAATAGTTCATTATCAGATATAGTGTATATCTACCTTACAGAAGGTTGCATCCTTCATCATTTGAGCAGTGAGCTCTTGGAAAGTGTGTCCTCACCCCTAACAGGGTTATTTGTAAAAGACTCTTAATAGGGTTTGACCTTTGACCAGGTCTCTGTATTTATTGCATTGTAAAGATCAACTCCTAACAGGGTTGCAAGATCTTCTAACAAGGATCATTATAAACTAGTACAATTATTTGTGGGTACTAATTCCCACTGGGTTTTTTACCTAATTTGGTTTTCCCTGTTACCAAAATTGTGTTGTTCAATTCTGTGTTATCTTATGTTTAAAGTTATGTTGTACTTAATTGAAAAAGAATTGAATCTTGTAGATAACTAATTCACCCCCNAACTAATTCCCCCCCCCCCCCCCCCTCTCAGTTATCTCTTGGGACTATTCCTAACAATTGGTATCAGAGCCAAGTGCCTTGGAGAGAAAGACTAATAGCTTAAGGTAGTTCTGATGGCATACTTCAGAAAAGAGAGTCCTAAGTTTGATGGAGAGAATTATCTTGACTGGAAGAACAAAATGATAACATATCTATAGTGCGTTGGTTTTGATATTTTTTAAATAGCCACACAAGAGGGTTTTGTTCCCTCTCTGACAGACCTTACAAAATATGATGCTACTAATAAAAAAAAGGATGTATTTGCCACTAATACAATTTCCAAGGAAGCCCTTATAAGTGCATTATCTGACAGTGAATTCTCTAAGATTAAGAAAGTATACAAAGCCTCAGTCCATGGTAAGAAATCCTTGAGCGGCTCTAGTAATAATGAGAAAGAAGAAGTGGATACATAACTAGAAGAAATCATTGCTATGATTTCCAAGAAAGAAAGGAAAGGTAAAGGAAAATATGAAGGACAACTACCATTCAAATGTTTTTCATGCAACAAAGTTGGCCATTTTGCATCCAAGTGTCCTAC
>MU226117.1:2054903-2097625 GCA_018584345.1 Thuja plicata
CTTTGTCCTACAGAATATTGTAAGGGGAATGCCCATGTGGCTTTGCATATTGTAATTCTGAGAGTTTGTAATTCCGCATTTGTGGAGATAATAAGAAGTCCATTCTCTGTTCTTGCAAATTGTTGTTTCTTCTCTGTTTCTGTTATGTGTTTGTGGTATTAAGGGGAGCACCCTTCATCAGTCACTTTGCCCTCCCAACCCCAGAAAATGAACAATGACTTATGGACCCTAAAGTTTGACGCGTCCTGATCTAAACAAGGCTGTGGGGCTGGAGTGGAATTAATCAACCTGTAGGGAAAATCCTTCCTCACATCTTATAGGCTATATTTTAATTGCACAAACAATGTCACAGAGTATGAGGCCTTGGTCCTTGGACTCATATTTGCACTGAGAAAAGGAATCACCCGCCTCTAAGAAATAGGTGATTCAGAGTTGATCGTTAAGTAGGTTCGGAGCCAATACACTTGTCATGACAATAGGTTGGCCGCATACCACAACCAAGCATGGAGCCTCATCAAATATTTTGATGCCTTTGGCATTGAACTCATTCCCCAGAAATGCAACTACATTCTAGATGCCTTTATCATATTTGCCAACACTCTTGAGCCAATGGTTGGCTCACAGCTCCGAAAGTTCTTTGTTGAGATAGTCCCCACCTCGTCCAGTCCAGAAAATGTCACTCACTTTTATGTCTTTGAGTATGACCAACATATTCTGGCCTTCATGGCCAATTTTGGTGTTTTTGAAGACCAGATAGTGGAAGAAAGAGATCGTGAAGATACCGTGCAGGGTGAAGAAGATGACGGGATCATAGACTTACCAAACAACACCATCCCTAAGGGGATGGTAGCGCTAGAACACATCTTTGACTTGGACCCTCGGGGCTGGGAGAAGATATCGTCCTCCTCAAAGGGAGGAAAATTTTAAAAGGTCAGCATCGGTCAGGCCAATGAAGAAAAGTTCTCACGGTTTTCCAAGAATAAATTGATGTGATCATATGGGGGTATGAGGATTTGAAGACCTATGACACATCCATCATGACCCATACTATCCCACTGAAACCAGACGCTAAGCCCTTCTAGAAAAATCAAAGACCAGTAAACCCACTGATCAAGCCTCTAATTCATCAAGAGGTTTAGAAGCTACTATCAGCCCAGATTATCTTTCCTATCGAGCACACAACTTGGGTTTCCAACCTCGTCCCTGTGAGGAAGAAAAGTAGAGAAATCTGCCTTTGCATAGATTTTCACAATCTGAACAAGGCATCTAAGAAGGATAATCACCCTCTCCCCTCATTGGATGAGATGTTACAAATCGTAAATGAATCCCAAATGATGTCCTTCCTAGATGGGTACTCCAGGTATAAGCAGGTCATGGTTAAGTATGAAGATAGAGACAAAATGACATTCACCACCAAGTGGGGAACGTTCGCATACCAGAGAATGCCCTTTGACCTAATCAATGCAAGGGCCACATTTCAAAAGGCTATGGACATTACATTTGAAGGCCTATTCAATAGATGTATAATCATCTACATGAATTATTTGACCATCTTTTCCTAGGACAGGCGTGATCACTCCGCCCACCTTGCCAAAATTTGTGAGAGATGTCGCCGGTATGGAATTTCCCTCAACCCCAAGAAATGTATATTTAGGGTTATAGAAGGGAAGCTACTCGGGCATATCATCTCCAAGAAGGGTATATCCATTGACCCTAAGAGATTTGAGGCATTTCTAAACTTACAGATGCCCGACAGCAAGAAAGAAATGAGATCTTTCTTTGGAAAGATAAACTTTGTCTAGCGGTTCATCACTGGATTCACCACAATAGTAAAACTGCTCAATGACATGATGAAGAAAGACACAAAGATTGAGTGGAGTCCTAAAGAAAAGTGGGCATTTGCCCAGATTAAGAAAATGATTGTGGACGCACCAGTCTTGGCTAGTTTGGACTATTCCCTCCCATTTCACGTATACTCCTTTTCTTTGCCACATTTTATCATGGTAGTTTTGACCCAGAAGGTTGAAGGGGAAGAACAACCAATAGATTTTATGAGCTCCCTCTTTAATAATGCCAAAGTTTGGTATTCATCTTTGGAAAAATAGGCCTTTTCTCTCATACACGTCGTGAAGAAATTCCAGCATTATATTCTCCAGAGAAAAGTGCACGCTATTATCCCAGACCAGGCTATTAAGTCTTTTCTCCTGTAGAGTGAACTGGGTGAGCGATGGGGAAAATGGATGGCCATCCTCCAAGAGTATGATTTGGAAATGCAACCCATGAATATAGTCTGAGGCCAGGGACTATGTAGAGCAATGGTAGAAGGAACTATAGACATTAAATTCCAAACTTACACAGTGGAGTCCATCACTCAAGATCCATGGTATACCAACCTAGTATACTTATTGTTGAATAATAGATTCCCAGAGGGGCTACCCCCAACCAAATTTCATGCCCTGTGACTGAAAAGTGCACACTTCATGATAAAAATAAAATGCTTTTCCACAAGAATTATGAGGGAGTGTACCTCTGGTGCATAGATAGGGACCAAGCTGCGAAAATGATTGAAGAATTTCACAGGTAGTTTGGTATCGGGCATGGCTTAGCTGACACCACTACCCATTTTATTCTCCAAGATGGATACTATTGGCCCTACATCTTTAAGGATGTCTACACTCACATTGAGTAGACCTTGACAATTCCTTTGTAGTCGTTCTTCAAAGCTAGACCCTTCACCCAATGGGTGTTTGATTTTATTGGGTAAATCAACCCCAACTTATTTTCCAACCACCAGTACATTTTTACTGCTACCGATTATTGCACCCGGTGGTTCGAAGTGATTCCTTGCAAAAATAGCACGACAGATGTAGTTATTAAATTCTTGGAAGAAAACATAGTCACCCATTTCAGAATGTCATTTGCTATAGTATGTGACAATGGTCTGGCATTTTCTTTGGTGCAATTACTTGAATGGACCTATGAGAGAAAGATCAACCTAAATTTCTCCAGCAACTATTACCCCTAGGGTAATTGTGTGGTTGAATCTACCAACAAAAATCTACTTGAGGTGATCAAACATCTGTTAGAACAAAACTCCAAGGATTGGCACCAAAAGCTTAGATTCGCCCTCTAGGCAGATTGTATCAGAATAAAGGTAGCCCTGGGGACTTCCTCATTTCACCTAGTTTATGGCCATAATCCAGTATTCCCTATCAAATTATAGATCCCAGTACTACAGTTCATGCTGGAATTCAACAACCGGGACAACATCATAGAAGTTTGGCTTCTCAACCTGGTGCGAATGGAGGAAAAAAGAGACGCAGCCCTTGAACATTTTGTGCATCATCAAGCAATAGTAAAACAATGGTTTGACCAAAGATCCCAGTATAAGACCTTTCAGCTTTTAGACTTGGCCCTATTGTGGGACAAATTTTAGGAAAAGAAAGAAAATCACACTAAGTTTCAGTGGCTCTAGCTCAAACCATATCTGATATCTGAGATCTGTGGGGCAAACACTTATTGCCTCAATACCATGACTAGAGAAGTCATCCCATTTCCTATTAATGGGAAGTTTCTCAAGCACTATTTTGAATGAGGTAGGTGATAAGTTTGTCTAAAGTTGTATCATTTGTGAAATCCTTGCTTGTAAATATCTTTCTTGGTGTTCCTTTGGAATGCCTTGTAAATAGTTTGTCGGTCGTCCTCTGGGACCACCTTTCTTTTTTGTTGCTTGCTGTCATTTTTGGTTTTATTTGTTTTCTTTTGTATCCTTGGTTCCTAGCGTGTTGCATGCTTCTTGTAGATAGGTATGCTTCGCATAACATCTAGTCTTTGGAATGGTACCTTGTGCATTTTGGGTAGCTTGGAATCTATTGTTAGCATGGTGGAATTTGTGCACACTTTGGAGTTATTTTGTAAGTATGGTAAAAGGTTATGGGTAATCTTCATCAGATTTACATCTTGATAGTCCAAACATCAGTTAACAAAAAATCTAAGAGGCAAGTAATCGGACACCTTGAGGTCAGATCGGTTGCACTGGTTGTTGACCAAGTATGAAAATCATTAAAATATCCCAGGTCCAGAATTTTCTCTACTATTTAGTAATTTAAAAGTGGATGGCAAGGTTAAAGAAGTATCACCTTTAAAATTAGCTAAGCTTAAGGTTCACGGTGAAAGAAGTATCACCTTCCCATCTAGAAAAGAAAGAAAAGAAAAGAACTGAAGAATGGAAAACTTTAGTATCTAGGGGAATGTAAAAGATATGATGACTTTGGTTTGGTGTACTGAGTGCCTCCTCTCTACTTCTCCTGGAAGTCATCGGCTTGGTTTTCTTTCAAAGCACACACTTCACAGCTGACAAAAGACCAAAATATTGAATCAATGATGAGTTGGATCTCCTCAGACACCTCGTGCTTTGCAAGCAGAATGTTCCATGTAAAGATTGGTTTTTTTTTCTACTAACCAGAGATTATGTATTTCTCAAATGCGCAAAAGCATTCATCCCAGATAGTTGCCATTTGTTATGCCCTGCATACTTGTCCCTACATTTTGTGGGTAAAATTTTGGATTGCCCTTTTTCTTTTTCTTTTTCTTTTTCCTTGGTTTCTTTTGTTTCCTTTTTTTCTCCACTGGGATTTTCTTCCACGAGGGTCATTTTCTTTTGCTTTTGTTCTCTTTCCTCCGAGACCTAGTCCCGAAGTGTGTTTGTCCTTTTTTATTCAACCGGATCCCAAACTCTGGGATTCCCTGCCATCATCTCTTCTTTTATGAGAAGGTGTGGCTGCATGGAATCCCTAGGCCTAGAATCTAGAGGTTTGCCTGTTTCAAAGTTTTCAGAGGAAAGCAATGTGTTTTAACCCTAAGGGTATAAATAAGATTTACCAATCACTTTCACACTTACCATGATCAAAACACTTAGAGCAATTCAAAGGCGATTAAGGTGATCAAATAGAATTTTTCTCTCTGTGTTTAACAATTGATTAGCAACAATTAGAAAATTGGGTCATGGTCATTTGAAGGTGAATCATTTACAGAACACCTCCCATGCTTGATTCCTCTGCATTCCCCGTGTTTCTAGGTAGGCCCTTTGGCTCTCCTTTCTGGTTTTTTCTTTGTTAGTTTTTGTTCGTTCTAATTTTTTTTTTGCCGCATCTTTGTGTTGGCTTTTCTATTTCTAGTTTTGTTTCTGTTACCGCCTCCCATTGGTGGGATGGCTCTTCCAAAGGGTTATCTTCCCTCTTTATAGCTATAAATTAGTAGGTTTTTGTATATACCCTTGTACATTCTGTAAGTTGCATGTAAATAGCTATAAATAAGCTTGTCCTTCATTCGGCCTGCAAGTTATGCTTTGGCCCTCGCCATGCTTTGGCCCTCTTTAAATGTGTATATTCCATGTATATCCTTTTGCTTATGGTGAGCTAGTCATGCTCCCTCACGTCTAGACCAAATTTTCAAGCTTGTTAGAGAGATATTCACCATGGTTCAAACTCAGCACCTTTCTTGTTCGAGCCATGGCAGATTTCTCTCTCCTCTGTCATGTCATCTTACTGGTGGGATTAATTTTTCACAAATGAGCATTAAAACCCCATCCCATTTGGCATTTACTTCCCCCATGTCAGTCCACTTGTCTCCATTGAGAGCCTTTACATTGCCTATCACGTGGCCACGTGATGCCCCATGTCAGTCAAGTACGGCTCAGTGCTAGTCACGTCGACAATGGCTAGTTCCTCTAGAATCTGGGTGTTGAGAAGTGCCTAGGTCTTCACCCCATTTGTGCCACCTAAACTAATTCCTTGGAGCCCCTGGGTGTTGATCAGAATCCAATCCTTGCTAACTTTGATATTCCAGTATTTTGATGCATGCTAATACTTTTGGACAGGTGTGAAATGGTGGTGAATTCCCTGGAGTCCCTAAAATATTGTTTTTATCATATTATGTATTGATGGTTCTCTAGTCTTGCAGTTTGGAGATAGTCCAAACAAAATTTCTGAAGTAATCGCTCCTCCTGATAGTTCAGAGCTTCCAAGTACCTCCACTCGGGTAGCCACAAAAACTAAGGCCGAAAAGATGCTCGCCAAACTACCACTAACCTCCAAATACCTAAGGGAGGGTGTTCTCATGGGGTCTAAGGTGGACTCCAAGTTGTAGGAAATAATAGCTACCAAGCCCAAACTATAGGCTAAAATGCAGGGCTTGGTCCAAGCCATATACCAACAGAGGACTGTCGGAGATGATATGGCTAAATACATGACCGCCTCTGAAATTATCAAAGCTGCAAGTTTTCCCAACTCAGTGCAAGAACTAGAGCTGATACTCCAACTAGCAATGCTCTACAATTCCCCCACCCAGGTTTTTTTTCTCGTCGATCATCGGCCACTACACTATCCGGCGCCCATCATCAATCTAGATGTGGCTACCTTTGCTTCAGGGTTGGGGATCCCCCAATTCAAGGGAGCCATTTTTCTCTCTCGGTCCACATCATTGAAGGAATTTGGGGAAGCTTTCCTTCTCTCTTGGACACATCTCAACACTTACTGGCTAAAGTCCCTGAGAAGGGACTATAAAAAGATGAAGTTGGAGATTCCCCGCGTGGACTTTAAGGAATGTATTTAGGTGGGGATTATATTTCTATGCAGTCTCTTTGGAGAGCCCCATGCCTGGGAATTTTTAGTGTGGATGTATTACTTTCTCTACTCCATCACCACCCGCAGTCAGACCTTCAGCTGGGTGGCTATCATCGCCAACCATGTGGATGCGTAGCTAAAGAGCATCCTCCAGACTTCAAAGTTCTATATGATATCCTATGTAGTATGGGCACTGGCCCAACATAGACCTTCTTTTTAGGGTTTGCAGATAGTGGGAGTTCTCGAGAATGGGCCTGGCCAGTTGGTGCCATGGGATCATTATCCCCAAGTCAAGTGGGAACTTATCTTCCCTAATTTTTTTGGGTAAACGACGCATTCATTTACCATAACATTTTGACACTTACTCAGGACACTGGGTACCAACACTCAAAAGAGGCAATGAACTTGGTCAGCACTTATGGAAATTACTTCATTCAATTCCAAAAACATACATACATTTGGGTAACTAGCTTCTTGAGGAAACCCTACCTACTCCCTAGATATTGTGGGGATAGGATCATTCTTTTGGAGTTTTGCAGGAAAATCCTGGAGCTCCATGCATTCTTTGCTTTGAAAAAGGTTGTATCTATTCCATTCTCGATGGTTTGTGGGAACTATTCTTATAGTCTCACAGTGGCCAAGGAGGCCGATAATGAACTAAAGAGTTTGGGATTGGCGTAATTCCATAATACCATAAGCAATTTTGATCTGTTGGGCAAGATAGCAATGGCACTTCCCTGGGCATCCCCGCCACATAGAGTTGATATTAAATATTTATAAGCAGATTACTAGGATAGTTTTGATCTCTGGATTTGCCAACATTCACTGATATCCAATGGCTTAATGAAATCCCTCAACCTTCAGGGTTTCCCAAAAGATTTTTCAAACGATGGGCCTCTAGAGGCTCTAGAGTACAAGGAATAGGGGATCGACAAATTGGATCTCCCACCGGTGGATTGGGGCACCCTGGAGGATTTAACAATTCAAGAAATATGTTGCCCCATTATAGATAGAATTCATAGATATTTTGAGTGGGTGTGTCCAAGGAACTCTCGAAAAGGCCCAATTGTGTAGAGGTCTACTTCGACCTCTGGAGTTGCAAGACCCAATAAAAGCAAGGTGAAGGAAAAGGAAATTGCCCCAACCCAAGTGCCTCCCCAAGGTGCGCTCCCCATAATGGCACAAATATAGGAATAGATGGAGGTGTCAAGGCTGATGAGCCAAAAGATAAGTGCCCAGCTTTCCCATGGCCTCCTCGCAACTCCGATAGCATCTGCTCGCCTGGTGGGATCCCCATTGTTGGCATCACTAATGAGAAGGAAGGCATGTGCAGAGGAAAATTCTATAGGTATTCTTCATGTTGGGGCCCCATTACAAAGAAAGATGAAGAAGGTAGACCCCACCCCAAGCGTAGACACGGGCCACTGCATGCCCAATATTCCACCAGTAGAGGTCATTTTGGATACTCCCAACTTGGATGATATAATAGAGGTCTCTCCCCCACACAATGACTTTGATGACATTTTCAGGATGAATAAGCTTATGAACCTGCATGGGGAAATAGACCAAGCGATGGAAGAAATTACCACCTAGGAAATGAAACAGATCCCCACCGAAAAAGAAGTCCTAGAGAAAGAAGTTGCCGCAGAGTAGGAAGTCTGGGAAGAAGCACAAAAGGAGCCCGATCAGGAGGAAACACCGGTCTAGGAGACTGAAAAAAATAACCAAGGAAAATAATAGATGAGAAAATGATGACTAGGGAAACCGGACCCACAGGATCAACCATACCCCCAATCTTCACGCTCCAGACGTCTTTGGTTGCTCTGGGTGACAAAGCCCCCCAGAGTACATTTGGTGAGGTGATCATAGTGGTCCAAAAATTAAACCTTGGCTAGATACCTCCACCACTCTTGAAGGATGTTCTAATGGAGGGGGATATCCTAGCAAATGATGTCGAAGAAGAACAAAAGCAGCAGGATGAGGTGATAATCCCCGAGGATAGGAATGTCGATTCACCTGATGTTGAGAAGGATAGGGAAATCCCTAATGATATAGGTGATGCCGATGACAGCAAAGAGGAGATCTTGGACATCACAAAATAAGATTCCAATTGGGTGGAAGACACTAAGGCCCTCGGAGAAAAGGAAAAGGAACTAGAACAGGAACAGGAACAGGAATAGGAACAGGAAAAGGAGAAAGAGCCCGATGAAACTGAAAAATACCGGGAATGCACCACCGGACTCCAAAGGGAGTCCCAACACCCAAGCCTTGGCAGAAAAACTTCCCCATCTACCACAATGACTAGTGGAATCTAGAAAGAGAAAGGCCTCAGTGGTAGCAAGAGGTGTTCCACTCTCCTTGGCTGAAATGATGGCCCGAAACGTAGAGGCCAAGAAGCCTAAAAATACCTGGAAAGTCCATACCCTATGGACTGGTCTAGAAGGAAGCATAGTTGAAACAATTACAACACCTCTCCTAGATACAGATGTAGTGGTGGTAAGGGCTAAAGATTATATAATCACAAAAGTGCCTCTGGGGAGGAGAGATGAGAAGGGAGAATTAGACCTGCTATAAGAGGCAACCCAGGCAGTAGAAGCCCGATATGATAAATAGGCCTAGAAGTTGAAGGAGGAAAGAGAAAAGAATGAGAATCTCCTTGTACTTCTGACAGAACTTATGCAGCCCCTGGCCGAGATCCATCCAGAAGCTTCCACCTCTGAACTACCACTTGCACAGGGTGACGTGGATACTCTAAGGGCCATGAAGAAGAAGGCCCAGGCTATGGATGGGTGGGTTGCCAAGAAAATAATGGTTGTAAGGAAATTTTTATTTGTATCACTCTCAAATCTTTACTAGATCAACAATTTTTTGAATCAGGTGAACATCTGCACTGTCCTATGGGAGGGAGACTTAGAGAAATATGAAGGATGGAAGACCGGGTTAGATGAAGTCATCAACTCTGGGGAAGAGTTTTTCATGGAGATGGGAATTTTGGGGGAGGAATCATTTGAGTCCCTCCAAGCCCAGTACTCTAGATGTGGCCTCAAGATCAAGGTATGCAAGCAACTGGTTAAGGCCCTAAGAGAGAAAGTAACTACGGTCTGGTATCCTTTTGGCCTATTTAAAGCATTCATTGTAAGGGTGTCACAAGTTGACCCCTTCACCACCGGAATGTGTGCCCCAGAGGACTATGTCCTCAGTAAGTATGATGATTTGATGGAGTCCCTGTATCAATCTGCCAAGGACTTCAATGGAGGAAAGCTATCAAGAATATCTAAGATGATGCTCTGGGCTCATGACACTGTAAAATTAGTATATGAATTATGGAACGGGGCCAGAGAAGTTGAGGAGAAGTTTAAAGCTATCTGCGGCCAGTGGAATAGTATTAAGGACATAGATGAGGATGGCATTAGCCAAGTTTTGGAGGCATTTAAGAATAGCAAGGATTATTAAGGTTCTCCAGATCCTAGAGATTTTCACTAGCAGGGTGCATTCACATTCATTATTCTTTGATCATAAGCTCCCAGATCCTGGATTCCCAGATCCAATAGTTTTGTATTCTTTCGGCTACCTGTGTTCAAGTTCCCTAGAGCTGGCTAGTCACTATCCAGCAGTTAATAACAAGGTCAAAAAGTAAGTGATCCTGATAGGGTGTGTCAGCTCGAGGGAGGGTTCTGACAGATGGTCTTCATGATGTGTCACTCCAGCATTAACTACCTGGCACATCAAAGACAATGAGCCGCATATTGCATTAATGAGGCATGTAGACTTGAACTCTAGAGAGATCAAATTTCTTCCCTTCTCCCTCCAGCACTCTTCTTGATGGTAATTTTTCCATAATTATCTTCTTGTCTTATTCTTCTGACATGTCAGACATCTGCTCTTTTCGAGGTAGTTGTAAAGTGGTGCAAGTAGTACTGGCCATCGGATATTGTATTTTACTATTGAGTGTAAAGTTAGATTAGGTTAACTTTAGGGAAAGTATGTGTATAAATAACAAGTCCAACCTCATTTCAAGGGTTGGAAAAATTGATGATTTTGTAGTCGATACTATTAGCTTTCGACATTTCATTTCTCATAGTTGTCAAGCTCAATGCTCAGTAGTTCTTAGCGGTTCTTAGTAGATAAATGCTCTCTTGGAGTTGTTGATGTACACACTAGTGTTGCTGGAAAACTATTAATGAAGAAGGAAGGATTCTCACAATGATTTTGTTGGTGTCTTTATCTCTAAGTTAATACTCTTTTGTGCTGTATGTTCTGATGTCCATTGCTGTAATGTTTAAGTAGATTAACGACCTCTTTTCCCTTGCTATTGAACATGTATGAATCATTGATTTTGTATATGTTTAGTATTTAGTATAGTTCATTAGAGCATGGTTGATGTTTTAAATGTATTTTCATAGCTATAAGTAGAATGGATACACTCTAACCCTGGCATATCTTTTGAATTTTTTTTGATAATCCAAGTGCTTGCAGGAAACCCTAACCTAACAAAATCCCCAGAGAAGACGAGCCAAGAAAAACCAGCTATGTCCCTGTTAGCTCTTTTTCTTGTAGAATCAGTATATAGCAGTAAATGCTAGACTCTTTAGTTCTTAATTCAGATTCTTATAGGGAAAAGGCTAATTAACAAGGATTAAAATCCTTCTACACTTTGGGCTCCACATACCCAGGTGGTGCACCTTCAACAGACTACTATCTTTCAGCAAGTCTGATAATGGATTAAGGATTCATGATCCTTCTTCTTTTTAAGCCACTTAGCTTAGGAAGGCTACCCTATTGGTTCTCTCTTCAAGGAATCACTAAGATGAATTATACTCAATACAATTATCTAGACACATATTTTAGATAACAAAAATTGACCAGTGCCTAATCCTGGGCTACAGAGTCAGAATAAAACATACATACACCAGAGATAATTAATTGGAATACAAATAAAACCTTAGATAGAATTCCTTATAGACTATCTTCGCACCCTCACACCCCTGTATCAAATTCATGCATAAACCCTAACCCTCTGTAATTATTTGCAAGGTTTAAACCCTCCTTGAAAGAAACTTACAAATAATGACACAGCTACCTTATAACTAGTACATTTAAGTTTCCTTACAAATTAAACATACAAAAGCTAACTGTAAATGCAAAAATACATCATTGGTATCAAAATGGAGATTCTATTGTATTTTTATTAATAAAATCCTAATCTCAATACATTCAAATTGATTCAAAACTAAATCTTAGACACAATTTAGAAGTCTTATTTTTACCATCCTTTACAATATGTTACAACCTACTACTTATATCTAGCACTTAGTCATCTTGGGATCCTTAAATATCAAGGATGCAACAAGCTTCACATGACTAGGCTAAAAGACAAAATTCAAGAATACAATAGGAAAAAATGACAAGTGGATAGAAGAACCACTTTTGTTACAAGATATTCTAACTGATTCTTTGTCCTATAACCGCACGGTGATTGCATTTGCCTTGTACTTGCTGAGGAACAGCAATCTGGAACTCATTGCCTCTGATGCTAGTGATGTGTAATCTCCCTCTTCAACTGCATCAACTACTTTGTTGGGCTTCATCATCCACCTGCATATCTTCACCTTCACCCAGATCAATTATTGTGTACTTGTCCTTCCAGGAAGTGTACACTTCATCTCTTGGCCAAATGAAACCAAGGATCTCATCTTTTCTACTATTGATCTCCTTCCAAGTGACATCCTTTTCAATCTCATCTGTCTAGAATGCAAAAAATGACCTAGCCTTGCCCACTATCTTGATGGTTTGAGCAAAAATCAGTGTACTCTCCAAAGTTAATATACTATTAGTTGTAATTGCTAATGCTTCACTCATTTTTCAGTGCCACAATCCCTCATCTTTGATGTTTCCATTCTTCCTAAAGAGGTTTGGGAACATTTCATATTTATCCTATGAATATTCCCTTTTCAAAGTCAGCACATTTCTCATAACAATGTCTCTCCTGATATCCATATCCAAAAGTAATTTGGCACATTTGTGGGTGCCAGTTAGGACTATGTCAACATCATTACTTTTCTTGCAAGAGGTGTGAAATAATTTTAATTCCTCTATTTTCCCTTTCCACTTTCTCACCAACTGATCCAGATTGTCTTTGTTTTCATGATATTCATTCATAATATTGACAATCTTCTTACCTTGAGCATATATAGAAGAGGGTACTACTTCATGAGTACAATGCATAAGAGCACTATGTATTTTATGTGCATACCTCTGCTTTACCCATGCTTCTACTTCTCTAAAATTTGTAGACTATTCTACCCATTCTTTCTTCTACCTTTCTAGTTCTTCTCTTGCAGCTTTCAGCATTGCCTTTTCCTGTTCTAGCTCTTCTAATGTAGTGGAATTAGATGGTGTAGGGGAAGGAGGTTAAGTGATCATGGGACTTGATGAGGAAGGCTAGTAGGGACCCTATGAAATCCTCTTCTGAGGCATTATTTTTATTGTTTGCCTCCCCTCCAAGAATGCTATTCTCTCATCCTTCTGCAAGGATTTAACCCTTTCATCATTGTATGCTTTCAGGACAAATTCATTTTTTTGGTTTAGGCTATCAAAAGCATCTTTCTCCTTTTCATCTACCTTCAGACTCAAATTGGCAGTTTGAAAAGCAAGGTTAGCTGCCTCAATACCTGAGGTATCAGAAAATCTTTTGATAATGAGGCTACATGTATCCTTAGTTTGATCATCTTCTTTCACTCTTCTTTTATCCTTCCTCTTCAGGGACCATATTACCAAAGTTGGATGATCTTCACTAAATTGGGCACCAATTGATGCTCCAGTAGTGCTCAATGGTTTGGTTTCCTTCCTAATAGAATAAAAAAATATGGCATCAGCCAAATACCACTAAGGTAGGATGAGGACTCCTTTCTTCTTTACCAACTCCCTGCCCTCTTTAGGAGTGATTTTGTCAAATTTAGTCATTAACTCTTTCTTGACCTCTTTTTCAATATCATCCTTGGTCTAATTTGGTTGGGCTTCTTGCAACCTCTTGCACTTATCTTTTAACTCGTCAATATGAGTTCTCCATAGAAACTAAATAAAGGCCCTAGCCTTAACAAAATTGTCATCTAAAATAAATTCTTCACTGGCCTGTTTGGTTACAAGGTCCAGCTCTTTTCCTAGGAATTTTGCCACTGTGAGATCAGCAGTTGTATGCCTAGGTGCCTCTGGCACTCCTTCTTGTAGCTCTTGTGCAGTGACAAAGACTTGGCTTGTGTTTCCCATTTGAACCAATTTCTTAGCAATGGCTTGGTCCTCCATATGTAAACGGTACGGGGAAGGAGAGTATAACTCACTCTCTTGCTCTTTTCCCTCCACTTTTTGTTTCTTGGGAGAGGGCATCTTTTGGGGACTAGCATTTGCTGGCCTCTTTCTTTTATGATCAAAATATTTATCAATCTTGGGCATGATAGTATTTTTCCCTCTCCTTTTGTATACCACATAATTCCCAGGTGGGATTATCCTTGTGAAAGTTTGCTTAAGATGGCCTTAGCCTTAACTGGCTCAACTTCCATTATTTTTTGTTTCTTCTCACTAAGAGCCTACATAATATCTTCAAATAATGTCATCAGGGACTCAATATTTCTAGCCTAGGGTAAAAATTCCTTCAAAGGATCATAGGATCTATCAAAACTGTGAAAAAAGTCCAAAGACTTCTTGTACACGAGCCACTTTTCTTTCCTGACCTCCTGGTCACTCAGATCAAAAATATTTTTAACAATATCCTTGGGTAAATTAAATTGGTTCTCTAATGTCAAGCACTTGGTTCTCTTTTTGAACATGCCCATTATGAAGCCTTCATTGTCTGCACACCTAGATACAAACGTTGCTAGATGGTAGGGCTCAAAATATTTATCAAACTATGTCCACCCACATTTTATGATGATGAAATGGTGGGCTCTTGTAAGGGTAGGGAAAATACTTCCCTTCATTTTTCCTATCACAGATTCTTCTTGTAATCCACCCAATTGTCTCATAGTCTCTGCAATTCCAATCTTTAAAGGCAATATGTAGGGAAGAACATAGGGGGTTCCCCTGAATCCATAAACCCTTATCACTATAGAAATAGGGTATAAAATCAAATCTCCCCAATTATGGGAAATTTTCAACTCCGGGGAAAACTCCATAGGTCTCAATAATTTCATCATGTCTATATGGATCCTAGCATTCTGTCTGCATAACAATGACTTAAGCCTAGCGGAAAAAACCCTATCAAAGTATACATAACTGGCTTCTTTTCTATCCCATGATTGATTAACACTCTATATTTGAACAAGCAAATCCTCATCATCTTGGAACTTAGTTAGGTCCATCTCCTCCTCAAAGAATTTAGCACTATTGAACAGAAACATGTGCATCATAAGGGAATACGACCCCATTGGTTTGAGTATATTACTATCTTGGATACCTATTAGACCTTCATGCATTTGTTGAGCAATGTAAGAAGCATAGTCAAAAACTATTGACAGGTGGGGATGTATAATCTGAACTACTACGAGCATCATATGAACAGGCATTGTTGTTTCTTCATTCTCTCCTAGAACTAGGAACAGGGCACTATACATTTTCTTGGCCTTACCATTGAAATTATCCAACTTGAATGGCTCTGGCATGTTAGGGCCCACAACAATAAAATCCCCTATCTTATTAAAGTACCCTTTCAGAGCCTCATTCCTATAATATTCCCTCTGGGTCTAGTATACCTCCTTAAAATAATTGAATTCAATATCATCAATTTGTACTAAGGTATCACTTAACTTGAAAATTCTTTTGATTTCATTGACTATGACAGTCAACAACACGTTTCCCTGTGTATCCCTAACAACCCTGGATACTCTGTCATAAGTATTGGCTATCAGGGTGAACAAATATGTATCCATGAACACCCTAGGTACTATCAATTTTCTTATGTCTAAGTTCCATATGTTACAATATGGGGTAGGAGAATTCCTTTGGCTGTAGGCAGTTCTAAATAGACTTAGACCGTTTATACTGGTTTTAACATCTTTGGCCCACCTACCCATGTCATATAAACCCTCTCCTACTCTAAAGCGGGGATGTGTTGGGATAATTCTCTTAACATGGGTTGTATCACCCATGGACCCTTTCAATTGTTGTAGAAGATCCTCTCTAACATTTCTCTTCTGGTAATCTACCTCTCTAGAGAGCTCAATCCTAGGGGCCATTTTTGAATCTAGGGCCTTTTACTGAGACGATATTCAAAATTAAATGAGAATTCTGAAAGCCTTTTAAATTTCAAATCTTTATTGGAAGCCTGAATTTTACTGTATTAGAGAAGACTTACCTGTTCTACAATTCTATCACAAGGAGTTAAAAATTGATGCAATTGTGTTCTTCTCTTGAATGATTTTGGTAAATTATGGTGACTTCAAGTTGAAACAATGAATTATACTACTTCAATCAAATGAATCTTTTTCCTTGAATTGAACTGAAATGGCCACATGTTCTGCAATCAATTTACCAGCTTCAAATTCACAGCTTAACAGCTCACTGAAACTAATTTTAGTAACTTTGAATTTGGGCCATAGATTTCAAGCAGCATCTTCTTCATCTGACGGCTATCTTCTATTCCTGGAAATAACTGTTCATTTTGGATACATGTTAGCATGACTTAATCGCTTACATGATAGATGTCATGCTCCTTCTCCTTAAGTGATTAAGTCTACCATTAGATTCATCTTAACCCATTTGGAAGTTATCTCACCTTGAGTTTACTGACTGTGGCTGCAACATCATCACCTGGGACATGTGTCAACATGGCTTAATGGCTTAATCACTAGATCTTGATTACTTTTCCTTTAAGCCATTAAGAAGACCATCTTATATTTTCATACTTGTAACCTTATTAACATGATAACTGTGATGTACAAGACCCACATTTTATGCCACGCGTCATCACAGCTTAATCACTTATCCATTAGATCTCAAGCACTTTACCTTCAAGTGATTCATCCAACCATGAATTTTTTCTATACATGTTGTTCCTTTAATCCTATCTTTATGACCTCAGCTAGAACCACTAGGACACATGGCATCATGGCTTAATTCCTTAGATGATAGATGTCAATCAGTTTCTCTTTAAGCCATTAAGTGGGCCATTAGATCTTTAGCAAACTCTCTGTCCTTTAATCTGCGGCCACCTTCACCTTTAGTGGAATACACGTTAGCCTCTTGAAATGCATCAACACCACTTAATGTCTTAGATGATAGATCTCATGCATCTTTGAGATAATCCATCAAGCCAATCGTAGGATCAGAAACAAGTTTTCTATGTTTTACTTATCGCCAGCTCAGAATACCCAGGTCCACCGACTACCACATGTCGTCATCACTTAATTGCTTAACTGATAAATGTCATGCATCTTGCCTTTAAGTGATTAAGCCAACTGTTAGATCTTTCTAAGGTTTAATCTCTTTCATGCTTCCTACAATAGGACCCACACTGCTTCCTTTGATACTCATCTGCATTTCTTAATTGCTTACATGATAGATGTCGTGCATCTTGGGACTAAGTGATAAAGTCTATCATTGATTCTTTTAGGATCTGCCCACTGATTAACTGAGAACCTTTATGGCCATCAGATCCACCAAGGACACATGGCATCATGGCTTAATGGCTTAGATGATAGATTTCGATCTATTTTGGATTAATCCATTAAGCAGTTCATCCGATTAAAACAAACTTGCTTGACAAACAATAACTTTAATTAAAACATCAGCAGACTTTGGACTTAGGAAAATATTGGACCATGTCGTTAGGATTAATAACTTAATGAAAAAGAACAATTTAAAGGGAACCCCTTCGAGACATGACTTAAGTGACAAAAGGTAACGTGAAATTAGAAGGCATTTCAACACTTAGTGTTTTTATTACCAAATCTACACTAGGAGACATGAAACAAGGGTTTTTTGAGCATTTCCACCTAGGTTGAGGGCTAGAAAAACATTTCCAAAGGCATGAGAACAGTTTTAACCATGATTTTAAATCTTTGGATAACATGAGTAACAGGAGACTTCAAAATTTTACAAGGCATATTCCAAACAAGAAATATTAGCAACAGTGGCTCTCTCTGAGGATGCTTAAATGCTAGGTTACAACAAGAATACAGATCTTTGGGGAGGCAGACCACAAACCAGATTAACCTATTACTGGAAACAAACACAGAACAGAAAGAAAACACACTTGTACATCTGATACATACTACTGTGCATCGAACAGAAGAACTAATTGAAGAAATTTTTCATGAATTGTCCATGCACTAGCAATTCCTATTCTTTATCATCCAGATTCTTGAGGAAATATGAATCTTTTCCAAAAATCTAAGATATGAAAAAAGGCCCTATCCATAGTGACTCAAATTTATTATGTTTTCCTTTGTCTTCAGCCCTGGTATTCCATTGCAACACAAAATCACCAGACTAAAATTTTCTTTCATCTGCCCTTTTGTCAAAAAGATTCTTCATTTTTTGATGCAATTTGATATTTTCCCTCTAGCTTTCTCTCCTCATTTCATCCAATTCTACCATCTGAACCATTCTTTCTTCCATGGGTTTAGAAACCTCCATTTCTTCATCTTGGATAAAATTATAGATTGGGAGTAGATTATTAACATACATTCTTGATTGAACACCATAGACCAATTCAAAGGGAGATTTTCTAGTGGCTTTTTTGATAGTGATCCTGTCTACCTAGAGTGCAAGTTTCAATTTTACATGCCAAGCTCTTTTATTGCCTTCTAAGGTCTTTTTCAAAAAATTTAAGATACTCTTGTTGCTGGACTCTGCCTGACCATTAGCTTTGGGATGGTATGGGGAAGAATAAGACATAACAATTCCCATGTCAGAGCAGAAATTAGTAAATTCTTCAGACCTAAAACACATGGCATTATCCATCACCAACTTGATGGGAACACCAAATCTTGTAATCACATTATCCATCAGAAAATTGATGACCATTGTGTTTTTTGCTCTTTTGGTTGGGATTGCCTCTACCCATTTTGTGAAATAATCAGTCACCAACAGGATCCAACTATGGCCCCCACTTGACTTTTCAAAAAATTCTCCTACAAAGTCCATTCCCCACATAGCAAAGGGGCCTTCTGCCACTACAGGATTCAAAAGTAAGGCTCCTAAAATTTTCATTTTGCTTGAGAATCTTTGGCATGGCTCACATTTTCTGACAAATGTATAAGCATATTGGAACAAACAGGGCCAATAGTATCCATCTCTCAGAATTTTATGAGCTATGGACCTAGTAGAATAGTGCCCTCCACACATTCCAGCATGCATTTCTTTCAATATCTTCTCTGATTGTCCTTTGTCAAGACACAACAACAGGACCCCATCTCTATTTTTCCAAAACAAGTCACCCTGTAACAAAACATATTTCAGAGCTTGCAATTTCAAACTCCTTCTTTGGTTATCACTTAAGTTATCTGGACATTTAGCATTTTTCAATAAATATACAATATTAGTATACCATGGTTGCATTCCAATACTAGTCAGGAAATTTTCATTTGCATCAACATTGTTGACCTAAACTAAGTCTAGATTCTCCTTTGTCATCAATTTTGCCAACCCTAGTCCTCTCACCAAATTTGTGATATGGATTTCTAAGTCAAACTCTTGAACTTTCTTTATCCATTTGCATCTTTTCCCTATTACCTCATTTTGAACAAATATGTCCTTGACAATAGCATGAGGAACATAAGCATGTACCTTTGCAAATACCAAATATGGCCTAAAAGCCTTGACTACCTTAACCAGAGCATAGGCTTGTTTCTCCATCAACTGATAGTTTAACTTAGCTGAATGCAATGACTTGCTGAAAAATGCAATGGGATGTTCAAATCCCTCACCATCCTTTTGTAATAGGACTGTTGCAATAGTGTGGAAGGAAGCAAATGTAAACAAAGAGAAGGGATTGGTGTAATCAGGGGATACAAGGACTGGTGCTTCTTGGATAGCTTGTTTTATTTTTTCAAAGGCTAACTGTGCCTCTTGGTCCCATTCAAACTTTATATTTTTATTCAGCAATTTGACAATTGGCTTAAGCAGTTCTGCAAAGTTGGCAATAAATCTCCTAACAAAATTAATTTTCCCTAGAAATGATTTTATACCTTTTAAATTCTTGGGAGAAAGTACCTTTTTAATGGCTTCAACTCTTTCAGGATCTATCCTTACTCCCTCTTTTGATACTATGTGTCCCAGGAGTTTCCCCTTAGTAATAGCAAAGTGACACTTTTTGGGTTTTAAAGATACCCCATATTCCAGTGCTTTTATCATCACTTTCTCCAAGTGAGTGCAATGATCCTCTGCCCTTTTTGAAAAATTTGTCAAATCATCTTGGTATACTACCATCAGAACATCTATAAGGTCTTTGAAAGCTACATCCATGGCCCTTTGAAAGGTTGCACCAGTATTTTTCAACCCAAATGGCATACAAGAATACACATAAGTGCCCCAAGGAGTATTAAATGTTGTTTTGAATTGCTCGAATTCTTTAACCAGCACTTTATTGTACCCTGAGAACCCATCCATCATAGACAACAAACCACACCCAGTGACTTTATGCAACATAGCCTCCATGTTAGGTAGTCCATAGTTATCCTTTGATGAGGCCACATTCAAGTTTCTAAAATCAACGCATAGTCTTATGTCCCCATTCTTTTTTCTTACAGGGACTAAGTTAGAGACCCATGATGAATGTCAAATTGGCTGAATTATACCTGCATCTCTTAATTTGATCAATTTTGCCTGCATTTTGGTAGCCAGCAAGGGATGAATGGGCCTTTGTTTTTGACTGAATGGTTTTATACCTTCTTTCAAAGGGATAGCATGCTGAAATAAGTCTTTTCTATAAGCTTTCAAATCCTCATAAGACCATGCAAATACATGCTTGTATTTCTTCAGCAATTTTATTAAATTCTGTCTCACATTGCTATCTAATTTTTTACCAATATAGACTAATTGGGGAGATGTTTCATATCCCAAGTTAACTTCCTCTAAATCTTCCACCTTGGCATTGGACTTCTGAGTCATATAATTGTCATTTATGTTGAACATGCCTTCCAATTCAACCAACCCTTTGGGAATGTGATTAGTATCCAATTGGATGACTTCTTGATCAAAGATATACTCCTTATTATCCACAACTAAAACTAGAGATTCACAATCAATCTTTTGACCATCATATTTATCTACACACTAAATAAACCTAAGGATATCATCATCATCCTCAAATACTTGCCAATTGTCAATATTGTCAGGAACTACAGGCCTACTTTTTATTTCAACCATAGACATACCAGTAAGAGTAACATCATTATTTTTAGGGCAACATTTGACAGGGAATCTACCATTATGTTTTTGGATCTCTCTATCCATAGGATATTGAAGGCATCAAAGAATTTTATCCTATCCTAGATAGCTTACTTGTAAAATTTTAATCTGTCACCTTTAGCAGCATAATGCTCTCTAATCTGAGATATAATTAACTGGGAATCTCCATGAAATTTTAAACACTTAATACCATGCTTGATAGCAATATCCATTCCCAAGATTAAGGCTTCATACTCAGCAGTATTATTTGTACAATGAAAATTCAGCAGGAAAGAGTACTTGAAGGTGATACCTGATGGGGAAATAAACAAAAATCCTGCTCAAGATCCTTCCTTTGAGCATCCTCCATCAAAGTACATTTGCCATAGTCCGTCTTGTTGCAATAACAATTCATCCACAATTAGGTCAGTGTTCTTTAGCTGTGGCTTGATTTCTTCAACAATAAAATTTTCCATATCAACATTCACACAGCAATTCAATTGGTCAAGTAGAACCACCTCCACCATGACAGATGATTGGGGTTCTCTGTACAACTTGACCTCATGTCCATTAACAGAGATAGTTGCATAGGACAAATCTAACTGCATTTTTCCACCTACTATTGCTGCCCACTTCCTTGATAGAAGCATACCATAATATGGTTTAGTGTCCACTACCACTATATCCATTTTGTAAGTTGCCTCAGGGAAAGCAACAATTTTCACTTCAATGTCTTTCAGTGTTCCACAAGAACTTCCCTGTTCTCCATAGCATAACAAATTCTAGCAGATGTAGTGACTTGGAGGCCCAAGTCCTTCATAACATGATAAGACATCACATTTTCTACAGCTCCAGAAATAATCATGCATTTTTTTACCAAGAAACTATTAACCATTAAGGTGACATAGAATGGGTCAATAGATAATGGTTCTTGGGTGATTATATTTCCAATACAGATATTAGAAAATTCTTTACTTTTTTCTTTTCCTTTCACTAGTGGACTGTCTTTTCTAGTATCATTTGGTGTCAAAGGTATTTCCTCTTGGTTGGGAATAGATAAATCATCTATCCCTCTTAAAAGTGCCAGAGTAGCTTCTTTGTGCTCCCTTATTCTCAACATTTCCATGAGTGGGACTGAGACTTTCATTTGGGTCAGAGCATGTTTTTATGTCAAAAAGGGGTAATTCAAAGGACATATCACTCATCTTTTTCACTTTCTTGGATTTCTCATTGGGTACTAGTTCCTATTTTGCTTCTTCCCTTCCAGCATGATCAGAAGAAGGTCCTACTTGTTTCTCATGCTTATCATTTTTATTTTCCTTGACATGAAAATCCTCAGTAACTTGAGTTGAATCTTTTCTGACATAGACAGGGGAAGACTTGCCTTGAGTTGGTTTCACTTTTCCTATTTCTCAAGTTGTATGCATTTTGTACTTGACTAATTGCTACAATAGTCAAAGATCTCTTTTCCTCATCAGAGGGAGTTTTGAAATGAGAATGTGATTTTTCACTTCCCACTGTGTTTATAGTTGTTTTTGAAACACTGTCAACCTGATCACTTTGATAGGGTGGATTTTGTGATTAATATTTAAAACAATAATTATCTTTTGTACACAAATTATCAAAAGATGATCCAATATCAGAGAACCATGGATATGTTTTCTTTACTGTCAACATATTGATAGCAGGGCCTTCTTGTTCTCTTTCTTCTATTTGATCAAACAAAGCCTGGGCTACTACAAATTGATAGGAAGAGTGTGGAATATTGCAAGAATAACACCAGGGAGTGTTCTCAACATAGTTGGCACTATTCCTTTTTACGGGATCTGGGGTTTCCTTGGATTTTGGGTTATCTTGTCCATCAAGGACTGGTTTTTCATTATTCTAATTTTTCTTACAAGGATAATCTCTCGGGTTGGGCTATTTGTCAAATCTTTGGTTAGTGAACATATTATTATGGTACCCTCCTCTATCATTTTTATCCATTTTGACAGCAAGGTCTTTCACTACACTCACCATTTTATCCACTGTATCATCTTCTTTGATATTTTTTTGGCTGGCCCCTTTTCCTTCCAAAGTTTATTGTCTTCCCTCTTCCCCAATTTTCCTGATGATCTCCTATTACTCTCAATGTCAATTGTTATTTTATAAGAATCCCTTAAGGTTTTATGGTTTTTATCTCTGAGTAGATAGGACATTTTTCCATGAACAACATTGATATAAGTGGTAAGTCATACTTCCTCAACTAACCTTAAGACTTGAAAAAGTTTATTCATGGCCTTTTGAAATCTACTGTTAAAATCAGCCATACTCTCATTTGGGAACTTTTTAATGTTATTGAATTCATTTAACATGTATCCATAATTCACATGTTTTCTATACTGTTCCCTAAAATTCTTTACAAATTCATCCCAAGAAGCAATACTATCATTAGGTAAATTTCTGAACCAATCCCTAGCATCTTCTATTAATGACTGAACCAAAAGTTTCATAATAACATCCTCATTTTCAATCTCAAAGTCAGTTATCTTATCACTAAAATATTTTAGATGCTCTTCACAAGTAACAACATTATTTCTAGTAAACTTGGGAATTTTATCTCTTACCTCATTGGGGATCACATTAGGGTGACCAAGAATTCCTTCAAAAAACAGAGCTCTATATATGTTCATGTGGATAGGCCTTCTTTGGAAATTTCCAAGTACATTATTACTACTTGGTCCAGTAGCTCCTCCTTGATTTTGAATGGGTGGGGGAACAATTTGCTTAGGGTTGGTGGCTTGAATGCTTGGGTTGGGACCACCAAGTTGAGCACTTGCATTTGGGCCAGGCTTTTTAACATTTGGATTCAAACTAGAAAATTGCACTTTAGGATCAACCCCCTGATTATTTGGGATTGGGCCAGCTGACTACTTTTGTTGTTGTGTCCCATGATCAACTGGCATAGAGATTCTTGCAGAAGTGTTATTAGTAGAATGTAGAAAGGCTATCTTCATTCTCATGTCGGCTACAATAGCCTCTAATTTTAATTTCTCTAGTTGTTTGGCAAGGTCCTCGTTAGCTTTTCTAGCTTGTTAAGGTTCAATATCAACTTGAGAAATTCCTACAAGGATGGTCAAGTTTTTCTTAGGCTCCTCTATAGTCACACCAACAGCCTTTTTCTTACCTTTGTTGGGAACCTCCTTTGTATTTTCCTTAAGCTTTGCATTCTTCTCAATCTCATATGGGAATAATTGCCTGATGATAGGCCCTTCCTTCTCAAATTCATCCTTGTCAGGATTTGAGATTTTATTTGGGGCTTTGTCCCTTAGATCATCAAGGTTGCTAAACAATTCTGGATTCAAATCTTGACTCAGGCTTTTAGCCTTGAGTTCATTTTTTCTATTCTCAGCCAAGAGATCTTCTCTTTCCACTAGTAATTCATATATCTTTTGTCCATGTTTCTTCTCTGCTTCAACTATTTCCTTTTCTTGTTCTTTCTCTCTCCTTCTTAGAGCCATAATCTTATCTTGTAACTTATCAGAATCATATGAAGTTGTTTCAGCAGCAGAGGTCTCTTCTGGTGGAGCAATATTTTCTTCTATAGGAAAGAAACCTATATCAGTATTTTTGCCATCCCTAGAGGGATCAAAATTGGCGTTAGCTCTGTAAGTGTCAGTTGGTCTCATGGGTCTCGCATCTTCAGATGAAGATGAATTTCTCTCTGGAATGGGAGTCTCCATCCTCCCTTTAGAGGTATGGTGGCAATCATGTTTAGATGTACCTCTCTTGGACCATTGTTTCCTTTGAGGTGTATGGAGCTCCTCTCCAACATCTTTTTTAGGATTTTATTTAAAATATGATCTAGTATTCCTTTGTCAACTCATCTTTCAGAATAGACAAATATTTTCAAAATGTTTACTGTGCAACACTAGAGTACACAAAGGTTAGAGTCACCACCTCTTTTCAAAGGACAAATATATATAAATATTGAGTACCTTGTCCTAACTCAGGATTTCTCTTAAAGAAACGAGTCAAAATGAAACTTGAAAATAGAGTTTCTTGTTAATTCCTCACTTGGTAATCTTTAATAAAATGATCCTTCACTGTTCATATCACTACAAATCAACTTTGTAACTTTCTTTGAGAGACCTACACTCTATTGAGCTAGAGATTTTACAATCACCAGTCACTCTATCTAAGACAAGATTCATATCATTTTTAGGATCAAAACCTTCAAACAGTGTGTGATGATAGATAAACATAATAGACTTTCTTTCATGACTGTGAGGAAAAATAGACTAATTCTCAATATTGCAAAGACAAACTCTTTCATGAAAATGACTCTTAAAATATTACAAAGTCCCCATCAGAGTCACCAATTTGTTAGCTCTTTTTCTTGTAGAATCAATATATAGTAGTAAATGCTAGACTCTTTAGTTCCCAATTCAAATTCTTACAAGGAAAAGGATAATTAACAAGGATGAAAATCCTTATACACTTTGGGCTCCACATACCCAGGCAGGTGCACCTTCAACAGACTACTATCTTTCAGCAAGTCTGACAGTGGATTAGGGATTCATGATCTTCTTCTTTTTAAGCCACTTGGCTTAGGAAGGCTAACCTATTGATTCTCTCTTTAAGGAATCACTAAGATGAATTGTAATTAATACAACTAGAGGAACATTAATTCTACTATGACTTCTTGGTGGAAGAAATATCCTATCCTTCCTTTGATACCCCTGAATATCAAGTAATATATGCTTTCAACACCCTAGACCAATCTCAGTATGCTAATATCATTGCTTACCTCACTGACCAAACTATTCCCAACAATCTATCCAGAAATGAGAAAAGAGCCTTGATTAGGAGAGCATCACGTTATGTCCTCATAACTAATAACTTATATCGATGAGGTCTCAACGGTATGCTTCTTAGATGTTTAGAAATTGAATAATTAGATCGTGCATTAAAAGAATTCCACGAAGGTGTATGTGGATCACATTCAAATGACTTTTTACTAGCAAAGAAACTGCTCAGAGTAGGCTATTACTGGCCTACCATGGAGAAAGATGCTATTCAGTTTTCTAAAACATGTCATAAATGCCAGACACATGGAAATTGTTGGCAAGTGGACTCCCAGGGAGTATATGGCTTATTTTTTGTTTTCATTATGGCAACAAAGTCATATGAAGTTTTGACAGTAAACTATGAACTAAAAATTGACTAAGTGTAGAAGATAGAACAGAACAGTGACTTGCAGTCGATCAGAGCATCAGCACATGTGTGTACAACCACATTAGGATATACGCATTCATACTTAAGCTCTATGGTATGTTTTTGTGCTTATCCTATACATGCATGGTACGGAATGGTAGTATGGACAAGTTACAGAAAGAACAAGTACACTAGCAGTTCAAAATATAGAGTATGAAGCCGACTTCATATTTTTAATTAGCGTGTAATATTTTGTTATGTAAAGGCTAAATGCCTATTTTAATTAAGTTTTTAATCATGTATTAAATATTTTTGTAAACACGCTTAAGCCAATTTGTTTGGAAGCATTGTGAATGTTGTTTTTGGGTGGACTAAGGTCTTGTTTATAGTCGTGTCTATTCAGGCATATACATATATATATATATATATATATATATGCAATGTAAAGATTTATTTGAAGTGTCAAAGAAATACTTAGAGAAGATATATAAGCAGAGCAGTATGAAGATAGCAGTATGAGATAGAGCCCTTAAAGAAGATAAGAGCATAAGCACATAACTGGAACTGATCAGACATTTGTGTCACATACAGTAGTTCACTTTTGGATATAGTGCATATCTATTCTAGGGAGGTTGTAGCCTTCTTTCTCATTGAGCAGTGAGCTCTTGGACAGTGAGTCCTCACCCCTAATAGGGTTTTTTGTAAAAGACTCCTAACAGGGTCAGGCCTTTAACCAGGTCATTGTACTTGCATTGTAAAGACTACTCCTAATAGGGCAAAGGAACTTTAATAGGTTCATTATACTAGTGCAATATTTGTGGGTACTAATTCCCACCGAGGTTTTCCTCTAATCAAGGTTTCCCCATAATCATATTATGTGTTATGTGATCTTGTGTTAAGATTCAAGTGATATCTAATTGATTTATGTTTAAAGTGTTGAAATTGAATAATTAGCTAAACACTGATTCACACCCCCCCCCCTCTCAGTGTTTCCAACAATTGGTATTAGAGCTCTGGTCCTCTAAAAGAAAAGTTTAACCACTTGAGGAGATCATGGATTCAACAAAAGTCAAACATCTAAAAAAGAATCTTGAAGCAGCCCTTGAATATCTAGACAGCTCTGAGAAAGAAAATGAGGAACTTAAGATAAAATTTGGTGGCTCACAAATGCTTGTCAAAAAACTAAGAAAAGATCTGAAAGATTTCTCTATGAATGATTTGGGGAAAATGGTCAAGAAACTGAATGAAGAAAACTTATCTTTAAAGGATAAGATAGAAGAATTGAATGGTTAATTAAATAATAGCCTAAAAAATATTGAAGAGAAGAATAAAGAACATAAATAGTTAGATGAAGAAATCATTCAAGCCAATATGAAAATCTTCGAATTGGAAAACATCGAGAATAATATTGAATCTGAATTATCAGGAGAAAAAGACAAGATTGACAAACTACACACAAGTTCTGATCTAATTCATTCAGAGCTTTATGCACAAAAACTAAAAGGTGATACCACTGGCATGGGATATAGTCTAGCTCAAATTAAGATCAACTCACTACAAGAAATAAAATAAGCTCAAATAGAATCTTCAGAAGAAAAGAAAACTAAGAATCATAAAGAGACCAAAGCAGAACCACCAAAAGATAAGCACAAGGAAGTCAACCAATATACTTTTTATGATTGTAACAAGCATGGACACTTGGCAAGAGATTGTAAGAATGTAAGACCCTTCAATGTTTAATGTTATTCCTACAATAAGTTTGGTCATAGGGCTATTCATTGTAGAAAAAATCAAAGAAATCAGCCACAACTGAACCAAAGGAATCAAACTCAATTCAATCAGAGAAATCAACCTCAAAGAAACTTGCAAAACATTATATGTCAGATGTGTAATTACAATGGACACATAGCCAAGCAATGCAGGATGATGAATAACAACATCAAACCTCCTATCATTTGTCACTCATGTGGAAAGGTTGGACACATCTCAAGGTCTTGCAGATCAAGAACAAAAGGACAAGAGAATCCTAAGAAGTCTTTGTTTGAAGAATCAGGAGAAGTTAAGTTTTTGGAAGCTAAAGCTAACTCAGATAAAATATGGGTCAAAGTAAAGAAGGATAATGAAGAGAAAAAGGTAGTATATGCATCCTCAATGGAAACACCTTCTACTTCTGGATAGTTGACCCTCATGGTCTTAGGGGGAGCTATTCTAGCTCTAAACCCCTGCATGGCTGGTATACTCACCTCTGAGTATGCACCTATGGATTCATGCATGTGATCATGAATTAAGGTTGTATGCATTCACGCATTGCCTTTACTTCATTCAGAACAAAGTTTGAAATTCTCTTTGTAAACCACTTTATAGCAATGAGCATCAAATGCAATTAATCTTTATATAAATTGGCATAAGATCTTAAAAGCCTCACTTTGCATTTGAGATTGAAGAATTCAAAAAGTAGATAAGCATTGAGCATCAAAGCACTATAGCTTAAAGGATTAGTTGGTTTGTGAATGGATTAACGATTGGAATGGAACTTGTTAGGGTTTTTTCTTGCAGGGCCTCTAAAGATGCTTGAATACTTAAACAACTCTATGACTCCCAATGCCTTTGATACTCTGACTTAAGCAAGAGAAAACACTAATTGATGAGGTATTATGATAACACTGGGGATACCTATTATCACCTCCTTCTCTTTTAAGATTCATTGACTCGGGCAGGTCTTACCTATGATTGTTTACTGACTTGACAGTATCTTTAGAGTGGATTTTACTTATGTGTTGAATGCTCTATTTTTAGATGGACATGTATATAACAATGCAGATAACTATAAATATCCTGAGAACAAGCTTGACAATCCAAATCAATATCTTAATGACAGCAGACAGCAGCATAATAGGGAATTTCATACTTCTTTCCTTTTGCAATTCTTGTGAATCTAGGAGGAATAACCTATTGATTTACTCTTTAAGAAATCAACAAACTTCAATTGTAATCACATATGAGTACAATTGATTCTACACAAATATTCTTGAAATTAATTGGTTTAAATGATATTGAACATGTGGATGATGACAGATTACCAAACCAATTCTTAGACCAGTGCCTATCCTTAGGCTTATAGAGTTAATAAATGAAGATCAACAGAAAAATAGAACAAAATACTGTAAGCTTCTTTACAACCTACATGCAACTCAGATAAAATTCCTTACAAACTATCCTGTCACCTCTAAAATATTGTATCAAATCCTTAAATATTGTTATGCTCCCTGAAACTACTCACAAAACTTAGTTCTTTCCTTGAAAGAAACTTGCAAGCAATTAGATAGCTACCTTGTAACCAATATGCTTAAAAATGCCTTACAAATTTAAACATAAAAGAGCATACACAGAATGTAAAGAGACAACAATAAGATAGAGTAAAATTGCACTGTGTTTTATTCATATGTTTTTTTGCTTCAATACATGAAAAGCTTGAAAAGCTTGTAGACACGGACACAAATCAAGAAAGTCTAATTTTCAATATATTCCATCCTCTTTAGCTTTTACAATTTTTGGTCTATTTATAGGTCCTTAACCATCTTGGAATCCTTAATGTTAGGATGCAACAAGCTTCAGATGGTTTAAGGAACTTAACCCTAAAAGTACAGAAAAGACAAAGAAAGAGAATGTAGAAGTGGTGGAGAGACAAAAACAGGGGATGAAATCTGATATTCTTTTGTCTTCTTCTGGAATCTGGCACCTTTGTTTGACAATGTTCAGGATAGCTTTTGATATTTATATCAATAACAAGTGACTACCATTACAGGCTAACTTACATGTATCTTTAGTAATAACTAACCTCCCTGTGCTCAATGATCAGGCGCCAAGTGTTCACTTTCACTCTTCATCCAAGATTTCCTCCTCTACCATAGGCTTCTTCTTCTTGGGCTTGGTCATCAGGTCCTATGTTGTCACTTCATCCTCTGATGGCCAATTAAAGTTCTATGTACTCTGGACTTGTACCTTCTGTCTCTCCCATTTAACATCTGTGATGCTTTTAACATCCATTAAGAATTTGTTCATGTTAGTCTCTGCATTGAAGGCTTCATCCAAAATCTTATTGAAACCTTCCAAATCTAAATTTGAACCTGAAATAAATGCCTCACTGCTGGGCATTCTACTATCAAATTCACTTCTCCAGGCCTCTAAAGCCTTAACTTGATCATCTTCTCTTTTCAAAGGAGGAACAAATCTATTAAAATTTGGAGAAAATAGGCTTAACTTAGCCTCTACCTGATTCAACTTACCTTTAAAGAATGACAAGGCTATATTAACCTTTTTGATTTCATCTTCATCCTCAGTTACAACCTCAGGTAAATCTAATCTAAGGGGCTGCAAATAAGCAAGTTTTTCAAACAATTGAACCCTAGGAGACCAATTAACAAAATAGGGGTTCAATATGGCAATATACCTAGTCACTTCTGTGTGCAAGGTGGGCAGTTTATTGTAGGCATTTAGGATGACATCTATTTTGTCTTTGAGAATATCAATCCTATGCTACAGAATGCATTTAAATGCATTTAGGGCTATCTCATTTTTATTCTTGCCCATATCTTCCTTTTCAACTACTTCCTCTAATTTTTATTTCTCCTCTATTTGTAAGGGTTGTTCTGGAGGCACATAAACCACTTCAGGTTTCTCTTCTAGTTGTTTCAGCAACTCAGCAATTACCTTATCTTGCTGATGTATCTTTATGTGGCACAATTCCCTATCTTTGGCTACGGTACTAGTTTCCTCAATCAGAATGCTACACTTCTCAGACAATTGCTTTGTCTTGTCTTCATTTAAGTGAGCCCAATGAGTCATAATCTAAGAAATCTCTAAATATCCAGTGTTCTACACAGTCCAGACCATTTTATTCCCCACCATGTTCTCTTGAATATCTATTAGTTGAGGCTTTTGGTCCTTGGGACATAAGCTCCACATGGTGAAGGCTTGTAATTTTGGACTATATCCAAATCCCTTTATCATATCACCCATCTGAACCTCACTTGCCAATTTTATGTCTAGCTGCTTCCTGATCTAGTCAATAATGAATGCTGAGGCTAAATCCCAGCCTTCAGCAAGCAAAATGCCACTATTCAAAACCATTTTCCTTGCCTCATCTAGAGAGACATCCTCACTATCAGGATCATAGGCTTGCAAAGCTAGCAAAGCCTCATTGGTAACTGTTTCTTCTCCATCTACCTTCAACTGAGCCCTTATCTCCTCTTTCTTGTGCCATCTCAGAAAATCCTTGAATTCATCAGTCTTGACAAAGTTATCATCACTCATAAATTGCTGCTGATGCAACAACCTCTCATCAATACATGCCTTTAGAGGCAACTCTACATTTTATTCCTCATCATGTTGCTTCCTTTTCCCCTGTCTAATTATCTTCCTTAGATTATGACCATATAATCTATTTCCAGGAATGAGGGCACTTATTCTATCTCTTTTCTTCTCTTTCTTAACAGAAGAAGTCTGACCATGGTCAACTTTTTGCCTCTTAGTAGTAGGCTCTTCTACATCATCTAGTTGATAGACCTCAGTCAGGTCAATGATGTGGCCTTGTTCTCCTTGTACCTATCCTACCTCTACAACATCTTGTTGAGGTTGGTCATATTGAGTTGGACGGGCATAATCACCATCACTATCAATCTCATATTCTGATTTTGAATATTCAGGCTCCTTTGCTCCTTTTTTATCCAAAACATTATCCAATTTTTCACAAAGTACATAAAAATTGTCAAGCATGGCTTTAATCTTGTCGAAATAAGGCAAGTCAGGGTAAAACCCTCCAAAAGACAATCCATTTCTCTATATTTTCTTTTCCAGATTCAGCAACTCATGAATTCTTTCTCTTCTTGTCCTTATCTCATCTTCATCAAGGAGATTTCTTGTAGCATCCTCTTCCACACAAAAACCATGCACATTTGTATTGGGGATGGTGGGAGTCAAAAGTTTTCTAACTCTTGCCATGAATCCCTCAGGGTCAATATATCTATATGATGCTGCCCTCATCTTGAAGCTCTCCAACCATGCACTCACCTGATCTATAGCACCCTTTCCAATGGTAAAATTAAAGATTTTAAACTGTCTAGGGGTTAAGGTCCTCTTCTTATGTGGTGCAAAATGTTCATTTTCTGTCAACAATAGTTTCCAGATGAACTCCATGGCAGCAACTTTGGATGGCACATGATAGGGTAGGATATGAGGTGGATGTGTGCATCCATATACCCTAATCATGGTAAAATTTTCTTCCAATAATAAATCTCCCCAGTTGTGATCACCCTCCCACTTGTCCACATACTCACAAGGTCTTAACAACTGCAGCACCTTTACTGGGAGTCTGGTTTTGCTGATACCCATGCTCTGCATTAATGGATATACAATCTAATTTTCAAAGCCACAAAAATCACAGTCCTTGCATGTATAATTCCATATCCTAACCCAAAATTGAATAGGATTAGGCTTGTCCTAGAAAATCCTTTAAGGATTCAAGTTATTCACATCCATAATCCCATAGTTAAAATGCAACAACAAATGAATCAGGATGGAATAGTGGAAGAATCTAGGCTCCTTCTCCTTAGGGTCATTCATCTTATTCTGCATATCTACAAATCCTTCATGCATTTTGTCAATAATGTGCTATATGTAATCATAACTGGTGCTAGAATGCACTTCTTGCAAGCCCAGTACCATCATCAAAATTCTAGTATTAATTTTCTCTTCTCCTGCATCTATCCCTAACACTCTACATAAAGCATAGGAAATATACTTAATATAAAAATGTAAGTCCTTAAAGTAGTAGGGTACAGTCCCAGGTATAGGAGTAAGATGGTTTCTAACCTCTTTAAGCATATGCTTTTGTAATTGACCCCTAGCAATACCAGGTTTTAACCTATACCTCTCCTCTTGCTTAGTAATGTTTATACTAGTAGACATGGTACTATATAAGCCAAAGGCTTGCATAAATTAATTACTATTTAACATTAATAGGGCAGTACCATCATTTTTCTCGATTGTCTTAGACAGGGCATCATAGTGGCTGGCAAGACCTAAAAACAAGTTTACATCTATATAGACATCAGGGACAATTAACCTAGCAAGACCACAATTCCAAGGGTTTGACATTGGGATGGCCTTATCAGAATTATTATAGAAGTAATTATAAAGAGAAAACCCTGTTGATCCTGGAGTGGAAGCATCTCTGATCTCACAGTAGTCATCTGCCAGCAGATTTGCATTGGCCCTCTTGTTCTATGTAGACACCGGCAACAATTTTAAGAACTCATCAAAGTAATTCCTCTTCCCTTTTGCATCATCATCAACTTCATCACTTCTTCCATTGGTGGAAGCCACAATGACATCCTTGCTCATCTTTCTCTATTTCAACCCTTCCTTTATCGATATTGAAGCAAATCTCCTCTGATCACTGCTTAAAAATTCAAGAAACTTGATAACCAGAGAATTACACCGCAACTGATTAATTTCTGCCTTCTAAACACAAAAGACCTAGCACTTCTTCACTCTGCAATTTTGGATGCAAGATAAGTGAAAATGAACCTGCAATCAACTCTTTATGGCAACTCTCACAAGTACATAGCTCATCATTAGAAAAACAATCAATTTTGCCTTCAAGTTAACATGTTGTGGAATTGATTGAAATCCTAGCCGTAGCTTATGAGTATGATAGGACATCAAATTCATATGTATGCTTCTTCAAAAAAACTCTTATAAAATTTGAATAGGGTGACATGTCTTCATATGATTGGTTTTCTATTAGACATCTCAGCTACCCTTTTTCATATAGCAATTAATTTCCAAGATTTTCATTGGTCACTGAATCTCCACATTGTCATATCAGCAACTGCCGCCTTTTATCATTTTTCATATTCAGCGACCACATGACTGTGCAGTATCTCCTTTTCGCTAACCAAATCTCTTAACCCTCAATTCTCCTAGAGATCTAGTGACTGTGTGATTTTCTTTACTTGGCTAACCATAGTTTACTTCTGGCGATTACATGACTGCATGAATCAAAATCGCTAGATAAGATGCCTAACTCAGAGTTTATTTGGAGACCTCACGACTGGCCTTTATCTTTACTTTTAACTGTTATAACTATTTATTTCTCATTACAAGACCCCATGACTAAACTTATTCTCCCAATCACTGATTAAAAATGTTTCTTGATGTTGCTTTCAAAGACTACGCAACAACCTTTACCTTTTGATTTTAATTCAGAGACTATGCGACTAAAGGTTATCTCTTTGTCGCGAGTACTTTTTCTTATCATGCAAATCTAATGGAGACTTGGCAACTACCATTGATCTCATTACACTTAACATTTGACGGTTGTGCTAAGTTGCTGAGTATATTTAAAAATCCTTAAATCAATTGGAGACTACGTGACAAAATGTAATGTTACACCTCTTAGTCTCTTAATCTTCAGATGACCTTTTTCTTTTGGGAGACCACATGACTAACCTTCATTCTGCTCATTTTTGGAAACATGTCTCCTTAAATTTTTTGTCTCTAAATTGCTGATTAAACACTGACCTAGCATCTTAATCCAGTGACAACCCGACTACCATATATTCTAAACCCTGCGGTTTGTCACGAAGTCTCAGCATCTTTCACTTAACTATCATTTTACTTGGAGACTACGCGACACAAACATTCAACATGTCACTTATCTACATTCTAATCTAGAGACCCCGCAACTAAAGCAATCACTAAGTCTCATAACAAATCACTAACTGCTAGATTCTTTGTGCGACACCATGACTTAACTATTTGCTTAAGTAATGCTTGATGACGTATTTCTACATTGGGAGACTTCACGACTGAAAGGTTCCACCAAGTCTCCTAACAAATAAGGAATATTTTGTTTCTTCAAGAGACATCCTGACAATAGTTAATCACCAAGTCTCCTAACCAAAAGGAATATACTTCTTGGATCAAGCGACTAGGCAACCATTATAAAAGGCACATGACTTAATTTTGTCAAAAAGGTATTGCAAAAATAGAAACTTGATTGTCATTTTAGGGATTTTTTGCATTTTACATAGAACAGAGCTTAGGGTTTTGGGTTTTTGCACTGCTCATGTGGATTTTGACCTAAAGACTCAAAAATGTCATAGGAATACTTCAAAAATGGGACATACTTTCTGTCTTGGGATAGAAATTGACATGAATGTAACAAAATTTTAGGGCAAAGCAGCAAAACCTAGAATACAACCAACAGTACCCTAGCATTTGTCATTTTAGAATCATCATGAAACCCTACTTAACCAAGTTGCAAGTAAGTATGGAAACCCCTATTATATTCAACATTGCTGAAAGGAAGAGATTTGTCTTTAAGAAGAATCCATTCAAGTCCATACTAGATGATGTCAAGGGAGCATTCTCTAGGACTCCGCTTGGATTCGTACATGTAGAAGACATCCGCACATATGTTTATTGCAAAAAGGAAATAGTTGGAGACAACAACATTGCATCTCTCATGGGTTCTATGATGAAACCAGACTATACATTCAAGGATGAATACGCGCATCTCACTGATAACCCTATCTTTGAGTATTCCAATGCCCACGAGTTCTATGAGCCAGAATACATGATGATCTATACTAGATAGGTGAGGTTCCTGTCTGCATCACCGTAGATCTAATTCATGAGATGACTGGACTTCCTAAGACTGGACCAGCTCTTCCTACTGGCAAGGATGTTAAGAAGCAAGTTGAACAAGTCTGCTTATCTAGAAGTGATAGGCGTGAAATGACTGTTGATCCCATTAAGGGGAAAGACATCAAACTACTCACTATGATACTTTAATACAAGTTTCAACAAGAAATCAGACTGAATAGTGTGTCCACAGTAACATTTTTTGTAGCAATAAGGATAGTGAGAGATAACACTCAGTACAATCTCTATGAATTATTGCATGCATAGCTAATAGAGAATATCAAAGCCATTAAGCGTGACAAGAGAAAGATATTTAGGTTTGGCTCTTTGATCATCTATTTGTACTTCCACATTCTTGGTAAACTTGCAAATCTTTACCTAGATAGGAGCAAGCCCGCTATGTTTCAGATATCACTAAAAGCTACGTCAAAAAGTAGTGCAAAGGATTCTATGGACATGGATATCAAAACTTTCAGGATCAAGATGCAGAAGAGGTTCAGGATACCTAAGAAAATAGTTGAGAAGTACAAAGACACCATATTCTTCCTACTAGAGACTGACTGTACTTGCATGGAGGTAGTTGAGCCTATAACAAAATGGATTCGCCCTCTCAGTTATGAAGTTGAAGAACATGTTCTAGAAGGTTATGCACAAGTCCTCCTATCTACACCCAAAGATCCAAATGAACCTAGATGGGGCACTTATAGAGAAAAGACAAATCAATTTGATTCTATCTTATACAGTGCTAACAACAAAAGGAAGGCATCAAGGATTACCTCAAATATCCTAAAAGTTCATGGTGTGACACAAGAAGACCTAGACAGAGCTAGGGAAGCTAAGATTGCCAAAGAACTTGAGAAGACTCTCACAGAAGTAAAAATAGAAAAGATTGATGATATGCCTAAGAAGAAGAAGAAGAAATCAAATGAAGATACATCTGTGCCATCAACCACCATTGATCTGGAAGCATCTCCAACATCAGTACCTAGCAAGATGGCTAGAAGGAAGAAGAGAGTTCCCACAAGTCATCCATCTTCAAGAATGATAAGGAGAAAGGTAAAGAACACTCAAGCCCCTCTTGAGGTAGGATTTAGACCTAGTCTAACTATTCTAAAGAATAGAATTGTTAATGAAGGAAGACTAGAATCTCTCAAGAAAGTATAAGACAAATATCAAGAGATAGACAAATCAGAGATTCATTCTATGATCATCTCTCACATGATTAAGTTCAAGAGGGCAGTATTGGAACTCAAAATAGTCATACTAGACAAGGTATGGAACATACTTGACATATTAAAGAGGAAAGCAATTGAAGAGGATATGAGGATAAGAGAAGAAACACTGGATAGTCTTCTCTCGGTATGCTCACATGATGAGAAAGCCATTCTGTTGGATTTAGTAAAGCCACACCTAAGAACCAAAATAAGAATTCTCTATATCATGAATAAGGAGTATGATCTGGTTAGTGAAGAGACTCTGAAAGCTTTTGAGCAGGTATTTCTGGATAGACATATGTATCCATCAATGGCGCCTATAGCTAAGGCAATTCCAGTTCCTCCAAAACAGGTTATAGAACTAGAAATTCAAAATGCACCTAAGACAGGTCCATAGGTTTCAGCGCCCTTAGTCTTAATAGCCTATGATATAGAAAAAGATTTAGGAGATACTATAGTGATTGATAATATCAAGATATCTATGACCGCTTCTGATAATTATATGGATAAAGTTGAAAAAATATTTGTAAACTCGAAAGAGCCAGAGAAGGCATGCATTGATGACACATCTTTGCAACAAGATAAAGTTCCCTCTATAGATTCAACAGACTTGAATAAAGAGGAAGATAATCAAAACAATGAGACACTAGTCATAGAGTAAGTATTTAAAGACTTACAATTTTGACACCTTTATCATTAATGTCAAAGGGGGAGTAATGTATGTATGAGGAGAAGTGTATATATATGCAAAGAAATATATAGTATATGTTAAGAGAAGAAAATATACAGTTTGTGATGTTAGTCAATTTTAAGTAACTTAGCCACATTCCTTTGTTGCCTTTAATGACAAACAGGGATATTGTTGGCAAGTTGACTCCTAGGGAGTATATGGCTTATTTTGTGTTTTCATTATGGCAACAAAGTCATATGAAGTTTTGACAGTAAACTATGAAGTGAAAATTGACTAAGTGTAGAAGACAGAACAGAACAGTGACTTGCAGTCGATCAAAGCATCAGTGCATGTGCATACGAACACATCGGGATATGTGCATTCAAAATTAATCTCTATGGTATGTTGTATTGCTTACCCTATACACGCATGGTATAGAATGGCAGTACGGACAAGTTATAGAAAGAACAAGTACACTAGAAGTTTAGAATATAGAGTATGAAGCCAACTTCATGTTTTTTATTAGTGTGTAATCTTTTGTTATGTAAAGGCTAAGAACCTATTGTAATAAGTTTGTAATGATTTATTAAACATTGTTGTAAATAGGCTTAAGCCAATTTGTTTGGAAGCGTTGTGAATGTTGTTTTTTGGTCGACTAAGGTCTTGTTTATAGTCACGTCTATTCAGGAATAAACATATATATGTGCAATGTAAATATTTATTTAAAGTGTCGAAGAAATAGTCAGAGAAGCTATATAAGCATAGTAGTATGAAGATATCAGTATGAGATAGAGCCCTTAAAGAAGATAAGAGCATAAGTGCATAACTGGAACTGATCAGACATTTGTGTCACATACAGCAGTTCACTTTTGGATATAGTGCATATCTATTCTCAGGAGGTTGTAGCCTTCTTTCTCATTAAGCAGTGAGCTCTTGGATAGTGATTCATCACCCCTAACAGGGTTGTTTGTAAAAGACTCCTAACAGGGTCAAGCCTTTAACTAGGTCATTGTATTTTCATTGTAAAGACTGCTCGTAACAGGGCAAAGGAACTTTAACAGGTTCATTATACTAGTGCAATATTTGCGGGTACTAATTCCCACTGGGGTTTTCCTCTAATCAAGGTTTCCCCATAATCATATTATGTGTTATGTGGTCTTGTGTTAAGCTTCAAGTGATATCTAATTGATTTATGTTTAAAGTGTTGAAATTGAATAATTAGCTAAACATTGATTCACCCCCCCACTCTCAGTGTTTCCAATAGAAATCTCATCCATGCTCCTACCAGAGAACTTATACCTTTCATTACACATTTTCCATTTCAGCAATGAGCCTTTGACTTGGTTGGACAAATATATCCCAATTCTTCAAATGGACACAAGTTCATCATTACGGCCACTGAGTATTCACGAAGTGGGTCAAGGTCGTGTTGCTAATCAAAGTCACTAGAAAATAGGTGGCTATGTTCATTCTAAACTACATTATCTATAGGTATGTGATACCCTCATCAATTGTAACAAACAATGGGAGCCAATTTAAAAATCAAGACATTGATGACCTTTGCAAACAATTCCACATTACTCAACACTGCTCCTCGATCTATTATCCTCAAGGTAATGTACAGGAAGAGGAATCCAATAAGAATATTCTAAAAATACTACACATAGCTATGAGTAAGTCTAGTAGAGACTGGCATTTATGACTGAATCTGGCACTATGGGCCTACAAAACAAGCATCAGAACACTAAATGGAGCCATGCCATTTTCCCTAGTCTATGGTGTTGAAGCAGTACTACCTATTGAGGTTGAAATCACATCTTTGTGGATATCTTTACAAGGTCTTGTTACTAATGAGCAATACCGCATCGATAGGGTGAATTATTTAGACCTACTTGATGAGCATAGACTACAGGCGTTCGATCATCTGAAGGTATACCAAGCATGCATGTCTAAGGGATACAATAAAAAGGTTAAACCATGCCAATTTCAAGTGGGGGATATCGTCCTAAAGGAGAATCCTAAAAACCATCCCAACAGAGAACAGAAGGGAAAATTTGAACCTAACTAGCTGGGACCTTATGTTATCACTGCTACTTTTTAGACTAGAGCTTATCAACTGGCTACACCTAAGGGAGACGTCCTTCCAAATCCTATCAATACTCTACATTTGAAGTGGTTCTACACTTGATTTTCAGCTAGAATAGCCTACACAGTGAAATAGTTTTCAGAAAATACCAAAAACATTTAGAAAATTGATCCTGAAGAAAATCAAAAAATAGTGGAAAAAGTCCTGAAGAAAGGTATCCTTGGTGAAAACCTGGCAAACAGGTGCCTTGATACTACAAAAACATTCAAAAAAGAAAAAAAATTGAGAAGGAGAAAAGTGACTTGATGACAACCTAGTAAAATAGGCATTCTGGTAGAAAAAAGAATAAAAAGTTTGGCCAAGTGGTGAAAACCTGGCAATTAGGTGTCACTTGTATTTTGTGCTCCATCTATCAATATATTGCTGATACAAAGCCTTCACGATTACACCTGTGCTAAACATTGACTCTATTTCCTTACACAAACCATATCCTCGCTTGGGATTTGTCTGCATTTCTATCTTAAGGTCAAGTCATTCTGCACTGGGGGCATCTTTTCCAGCATGATAGGTAGCGTCTACTAGGTTGTCATAGGATGTTTTGTCTTGTGACACAATGATACTCGATGTTTTCACTAAACTATCACTCTCACAACACAAGGATGGCACAAAAATTGCACTAACATGAATGATGTTCCTAAGACCTACATTGGATTACAAACAGGAAGAACGTTATACACAGACATAGAATACATATTTTCTTGAATTCCAACTTTTGATTGATAAATCTCTACTGTTCTTGAAAAATGAATCAATAGTATTTCTCAATATTACCTAAACACAGTTTGACCTTGGTTTGATTATGACTCTTTTGTGTACCCATGATATTTTCACTGAGGGCACCTAAGTAGTTGTGATTTTTCTTTGATTGATTCAGAATTGATAGTTGTTATGTCTTCCGAGTTACTCCATGACGTCTGTGCAAAGACAAAGAGTCACAAGGATAGGGGGCATAAAAAATTTCTTGGTTTTCTGCATATGGTGATTGTTTCAAATGATCCTATAAATTTCACCTAACTTAGATGTTTATGGTAAGAGCTGCCACTCTGAGTGGATAGCCGCATATATCTTGATCTTGGTTATGCATAAAATATGGTGAGTTTGAAACAATTTCCTTGTTTGTTTTCTAATCCAGATCCTCGGTAAGGTATATGAAGAAAAATGTACCCAAGGATTTGAATTTTCAAGGTCATTGTAGGTCCAATATCTTGCCTTACACAGAATCTGATATAATAAAAGGAAGGTGACTATTTTGTTAGCCTGGCTTCTATGCCTTGATGCCTAAGTCTATTTCTGACATTTTAAAAAAACATAGTATTCATACTTTCATAATATCAGTGGGTATTAGTGATGGTTGTACTATCAAGTGGTATCCATTCCAAAAAGTACCCAATGATGATAAAAATGTTACAAAAACTACCAATCAATGGCAAGTCCTAAGAGTCTGCATATAGCTGCATTTAGAGATTGCATGATGCATTTTAAAAGAAGAAAAATCATAAGGAACTTGAGCTCAAAATGATTTCAATTTTCTTCTAAATCTAAGTTAATTACATAATCCATGATTCTCAAAATCTTTGATCTATTGGGAACAAAATCTACTTCACCTTTTAAACGTGATTAACCTGGTACCCTTGTGTTTACTCTTAACACACCTTCTTTCTTCACTTCTTCTACTCCGCTCTTTCTTGCCTCACCATTCCATGCAAGTGATACATTATTTCAACAGAGGGATTTCATTCTTTTTCTTCAATTTCATTTCCAAGGGGGCATGATCACCTTATCATCAATCAAATTCTTGCTCGAAACAGCATTAAAATGACTTTGTTATCAAACAAATAGGGGCATGACAGTTTCCTTTACTAAGTTGAAACTATTGGATAGAAAGCTTTGGTTCTCATAAGCTGGATATCTTGTGTTTCCTTATTTTAAAATATTCTTATTAAGCTCCTGGCAGCTTCATATTGACTTTTGGACGACAACCAAGTTTGAAATTAGTATTATCAATCTTTAGACGACAACCAAGTTCAGAATTGGTATCTTTAAGATCTTTTATTTGACCTTTGGATGACAACCAAGTTTAAATTCAATTCTATCAGTTTAGTTCAATCAAATATGATTCTAATCTCATCAGGCATTTCATTTGATCATGAGTGAAATTGTCAATCTTTCTGAAGTCAAAATCAAAAACTTTCTTTGAGTCAATGCGTTGCTCGCACATCAATTCAAAGAGGGGAAAATGTAACCTCCTAGATTTGGTCTTCTCTGACCATAGACCCTATTTTCCCTAAGTGTGATCATACCCCCAATTATGTTCAGACAACTCTTCAATTGGATGACATAATTCATTCAAATCAAATTTAATCTCCTAAGTGATTCAATCACTAAATTTTATTACTCACCTAAGCCAATCAAATCAAATCAATTAAAAACATGGCTAAGGTAATTAATTTAAATGGAATTAAATAAATCCCTATTATATCAAACCACTTGTAAAAATTCTATCTTCTAGCCTAAATTAATCTAATTAATTGGCTATAGTCCTAATTAATTATCTAAAGCAATTAAATGCTTAAATAATTAATATTCCTATTTTTGAATGAATATATTTAATATAATTCATTTCATTAATATTCCCCTAAACCCTAGCCTAACCTATCTCAACCACCTTGACCATGGGTTCAAACCCATCCCAACCTATTCACCCCATGCTAAATCTAATCCTAATCCTAATCCCATTCTAACCCACCTCCTAATGATGTCACATTCCATTAAGGTGTGATTAG
>MU226117.1:2097675-2120673 GCA_018584345.1 Thuja plicata
CTAATCCCATTCTAACCCACCTCCTAATGATGTCACATTCCATTAAGGTGTGATTAGGAACTCAACCCACTTGAGAAAGTCAACTTTCTCAAGCTTGACTCCCTCTAAGTCCACCTTCTCAAGCTTGTCTCTTACACCCTTCCCATGCTTCTTAAAGGCTCTCATTAATGCCTCATTAATGGAGATTCCTTAAGCCCATTCCTCTTCAATGCCTTTGGAATTCATTTCTCTTACACCTCATTAATGAGTTTTTCAACTCCATTAATGAACCTTGTCCCCCTCTCTCTCCTCATTTCCTCTATAAATAGAAGGGGTTTTTGAGCACAAATAAGCCTTCATTTTTAGATTGAAAATGCATTGTTATGCTATTAGGATTTATATAGATTGATGTTTCATTTAGTTTTTCATGTTTAAGCATTGTTGTTATCTTCATTTCTAGAGTTAATATGCATTGCTTAATGATTAAATAGTTTGTTTTAACTCAAATATTTCATGCTAAGTCGTATATGTCACTGATAGTAGCATAATCTGAGGGCTGTTATGTTGCTTATCTTACTCTTCTTAGTTAGAAAGCAATAGGTCAATTTTAGCGCTTTATATGCTCATCTAACCATGTTTTCCTCTAATATAATGACCTATTGAAGTGTTGTGTCACATGTAACATGTGCACTATTTCACACACACAGTACCTTGTTTTGATACAATATGACCCAACAAATTGCCCTCGTGAACAACAAAAATGCACTTTTGGGGGTTTAATGACACACCAAACTCTCTACACCTCTCAAAGATTTGTCGTAGATGATTAAAATGGTGTTCTAAATCTTTTGAAAATATGGTGACATCATCCAAATAAACAAGTACAAATATGTTGACCAGACCATGGAAATCCATCTTCATTTCTTTCTGAAAATTTTATCCCGCATTTGATAATTCAAATGGCATCTTCTTTTATGTCATGGTTCCCCACTTTTTTGTAAATGTTGTTTTGAACTGGTCTTCTTGTTTGACCAGAATCTGATTATAACCACTAAAACCATCCAATAAAGAGAAGCGATCATAACTTGATACAAATTATAAAGTCTGCTCCATAGAGGGGCAGTGGATGATGATCCTTCAATAAAGCACAATTTAAGTCTCTGAAATCAACACACAATCTAATTTCACCATTTTTCTTTCTCACAGGTTAAGATTTGATACCCAGGATGTGTGTTTGATTGGAAAAATAATATTACCTTCTAGTAACTTGATTAATTCAGATCTGATAAGTTGTTCCAACTTTGGATTCAATGGTCTTTGCTTCTGTTTGACCGATTTTGCACCTGGTTCCAACTCTATAGTGTGTTGGGCTAACTAAGGGTCAAAACCCTTTAGATCATGGTATTTCCAAGTAAATACATCATTAAATTCTTGGCATAATTAAAAAAACTATTGGTGTTCCTCTTCTATACAAATCTTACCAAGATTTAAAAACTTGTCTTTCATAATTTCAACAGATTCATAGTGATTTTCTTTCACTGCTAAACTGGTTTTGTCAAATCTTTCCTAATTATTAGCATTGAAAATGGATTCAAGGGTTACAAGACCCTTTGGTATTTTATTACTTTTCAGCTGCACAATCTGATTTTCATACTATTGTTGATACTTCCTCTGATTTCCATTGGAGAACTTTGCTTCTTCAATCAGGAAATTGATAATTTGTTCATCATTCTCAAAAACTTGTCAACTTACATTGTTAATAGGCACATATAGTCTGACTGCCACCTTTACATATTGTTGGGACTACACATTTTTGTCTCTTTTGGTATGTCAAATTCATCCCCCATGGTTGCCAACCTATCAGCTTGGTTGTCCTGACCCTTAGGTACTGGGACAATGCTAAATACATTAAATTATTCAATCAAATCTAAAACCCTATGTTTATACAGCTTTATAAAGTCATTTTTGTAGAATTTATGTTTGGGGTCTAATTAACCACTAGCTCACTATCACCAAACACTTGTAAACTATCAATTTTCCTTTTTCTGGCCCATTCTAGGCCGTGAACAAGTGATTCATACTCTATTATATTATTAATATAACTAAATACAAAATAGAAAGTAGAATAATATCTTTCACCTGTAGGTGATATCAACATTGCACCACCACCTAAACCATTTTTATTCCTAGAACCATGAAAATAGAGCTGTCATAACTGATTATAATGCTCTTTAGAATGTTGTTCTTCACCTCTCACAAGATTGGGAATAACATTTTGTTCATGAATAATATAATTATCAAGACTAGTTGTATTTGTGTGGTTAAATGGCTTATCATTATTATCTTCAGCAACCCATTCATCCAAAATGATGTTCGGTATGCCTTCTAACAACATATTAGGATCTAAAGAAGCAATTTGGTCACCCTCATGAAATACTAAATTTGCATTTACAAGGCTTGGAGTATAAGTTTCTAAATGATCCTTGGCCAATGGTTCTAATTTAACTATAAATCTTATACCATGATGTGTTCTAAAAAATAAATGTTACCAATCAGAAGACAAGTAATCTCCCAACTTAGTTGTAAAGTCTCTACTCAAACAGATAGCAAAATAAGGTGGCATATCTATCACATATATGTTTGAGGAATTGAAAAATTTATGCATAAATACAAGGTTAGATCCAAATTCTTGATCACACCTACATTATTGATGGCTAATCCATCCAATTGAACTACACCCTTTTCTAATGACTCATATTTCAAACCCAACTTATCAACCAATTGCTTAGGCATCACAGAACTTGTAGCTCCAGAATCAATCATACAATTATGGACCCAAAAAGTTTCCTATAATCTGTTGGATTATTGAGGGAGGGGGGGTGAATTAGAAAACTATGATACTTTAAACTTTAAAACTTAACTCTGATTCAACTCGGTAGGATAAACAACAACAACAATTGAATCATCAAATAACTTCAATAACTAAAACAACAACTTGCATAAACAGTAAATATCGTGCACATAAAAAATTTAACACTAGATTTAATGAGGAAACCCAATTTGGGAAAATCCTCTATAGGAATTTTCACCCACAAATGAAAATACTCTGCTGAAGTATGCTCGGTTAAAACCCAATCCTGTTAAAGATTACAATACACATTGTTATATGTGACCATGTTAGGCGATTTACCTCGGACACGTTAAGATCTTCACCCTGTTACGAGTGTCATGGTTAGAGGGATTTGAACACTCATTTATAATGTCACCTTTCTCAAGGATTTTACAATAAGACTTTTAATTCCACTCAATTAAGAGATGTATCTGCTAAAAATGTAAATAAGAAACAATGTATAAAATGATCTGTTAAAACTACAACTACCTCATGCTTGATCATATCCCTTATGCACTCTTTAACTATTGACATCAAATCTTCATAAATCTCTGCTTTAGACTTAGATATACACCTCTTTTCTCTTCACTACTCCAATCGGTAGCACTTCAACACTTCAACTTTCCAGCCCTGTGTTATTCGAATTCATCCTTTAAATAGACTATGTTTTTGCATCTTAATCTCCTTGATTAGGTTTTCCTTCAATCACTCTTAGTCGTTAGATAAAATTTTTGAACTAATTTAATAAACTTGAAACTCGATGAACCACTTTAGTATCACCTCAAAACTTGCACTTTTCTTGGAATTAAAACCGTCACCTTTGTTGCTTAATCTATACCATAGATCTCTTCCTTGAAATTTCATGTGTGTAGATCTTGTAACTAACTTCTTCTTTATCCTTGGAATCTTCCAAATAGTTTTATCTTGCCATTAAATGTGTTCTTATTCTTGTTTCTAACATATGTTCTCGCTCAACAACTAACTCTCAGTTCAATGACTAACATGTATTGCTCAATGCCTCAATGTCCTCGTGTCTTGACTGACTTACATAACCCTTTACCGAATATATTCTTGCTCAATAAATTGAGTATTTAGTCTTACGATCTTTCCCAAGCTTCTTTACCAACTTCATAAAGTAGAAAACAATTATCTCAATATGAACTTATCATTGTCTAATCTTATTAACTTGCCCAATTAAATCAGCTCTGAAAGATATGGAAATTCACAATATGAACTAGAAATCAATTGCTTGACATCAATGAAAAAATAAAAAATGATCTAATCCTTTCTAAAATATTTTATACCTTTGATCTCATTCTTCATCATCATCTCCATCAATTGAGTAACAATCTCACTCTTTGGCATTGATGGAAACACTGTCAATTGATGATGGCATACTCTAACATCTCTAATTTTTTTTACTCCCTCTAAGTTTTTTGATCTTGTTCTCCCTCTGTGTTCATTTTCTCATTCTCTCTTTAACATCTTTCACTCCTTCTTACTCTTTTTGTTCTTATATTCATTCTCCCTCTATCTATGTATTCATCAATTATTCATTCTCCCTCTTTGACAACAATGTTATAGGTTCGTACTCCTGAAAACTTGTTCAGGCAGTCGATCATACCTTGCATGTATAGATAACTCATGGCATACATAATTACTTTGCACAACTTCAGCCATCACCTAAAGTGTGAACACTACCATCAACTCACAAAATAGATATTCTATTGAGTCCTAGAATTGATGCAGCATGAATCTTGCTCTAGTGAGTTTTGGATAAGGGTAGGACCCCTAATTTACCTCTGAGGTACTCAAAAGAATCCTTTGGTAGTGGCTTCATGAATATATCCAATAATTTCTCCTTTGAATTCACATACTCCAACATCACATGCTTGTCTTGAACTTTCTCTCTCAAGTAATGATACTTGATATAAATTTTCTTGGTCTTAGAATGCATTCCCAGATTCTTTGATATGTTTGCAGCACTAGTATTATCACATAAAATAGTAACTAGATCAGTAATATCCTCTTTCATACCTTCAAGTAGCTATTTGATCCATACAATGTTTGCACAATTCATAGTTGCAACAACATATTCAGCCTTAGTAGTAGATTGTGATATACAACTCTATTTCTTACTCAGCCATGTCACTAATCTTTCTCCTAAAAAGAAATCTCCTTCACTTGTTCTTTTTCTATCAATGTTTCTGGCCCAATCAACATCAGTGTAGACCTTCAACTCAAAATTTCTTCCTTTATTGTATAGTAGAGAAAATTCTTCAGTTCCTTTTAGATATCTAAATATTATTTTAACTACAGACATGTGTGATTTATTTGGATCGGCCAAAAATCTTGCAACAATACCAATTGCATGACCTATATAAGGTCTTCTATGTACAACATATTGTAGCTTACCAATAATTGATCGGTAGAGTGTCTCATTCACTTCCTTTGACTCATCTTCTTTTGATAACTTGCAACCATTGACCATTAGTGTTCCAACTGGTCTTAATTATTCCATCCCAAAAGTCTTTAGGATCTCCTTGATGTACTTTGATTGCATGATGTAGATCCCATCCTTGACTTGTTGAATTTGTAGTCCAAGAAATAATTTTATCTCCCATATCATGGACATCTCAAATTCCTTTCTCATCTCTTCAGCAAAAGATCTGTATAATGTGTTATTGCCTCCAAAAATAGTATCATCAACAAATATTTCAAGAATCAAAATCTTATTATTACTATCACATTTTAGATGTACATTACTATTATCACTTGTTCTTTTAAATCCAACCTTGATTGGATATGCATGTAATCTTTCATACCAAGCTCGGGGTGCTTGTTTCAAGTCATATAGTGCCTTGTGTAGTTTACATACTATGTCCTTGTTAGTATTCTCAGAAAATCCTTTAGGTTGTTACATATAAACTTCTACATCAAGATTACCATTAAGAAATGCAGACTTTACATCCATTTGATAAACTTTAAATCCTTTGTAAGCTACATATGCTAGTAGAATTATAACTCCTTCTAATCTAGCAACAGATGTAAAAGTTTCACCATAGTCAATACCTTCTTCTTGTGCATACCCATTGAAAACAAGTCTTCTTTTTTCTCATTACATCTCCATGCTCATTCAATTTGTTTCTAAAAATCCAATTTGTACCAATAACATTTTTATCTTTAGGTCTCGGTACTAAAGTCCATGTGTTATTCTTTTCAATATGATATATCTCTTCTTTCATAGCTTTAACCCAGTCTTCATTCTCTAATGCATCCTTTACTCTTCTTGGGTCTAATTCAGAAATTAAGCATGTATTATCTCTTACCTTGCTTCTTGTAATAATTCCATCATTCTTGTCTCCAATAATCTTGCTCGGTGAGTGGTGTCTCCTCACATACTTGGCTAGAACAGGCTCGGTAGTCAGTGGAATTTAATTTCCATCATTCGGTGGTAGTTCTCTCTATTCAGCTTCCTCCTCGGTTTGTGCTTTCGGTAAGGTATTAGGAACATCAAGTTGAACATATACAAATCTTTGATAGTCCTTGGGTTCCTTCTTGCTATCCTCATCATTTTTCTCTGCAAATTCATCAATTCTTACATTTTCACTTTCCATAATTTTTTTAGTAGACTTGTTCAAACATTTATAAGATTTTCTCTTTGTAGAATATCCAAAGAATATTCCTTCATCTCCTTTAGAATCAAACTTACCATCTCTAGCATCTTTTAGAATATCACATCTACTTCCAAATACTTTGAAATAACTTACATTTGGTTTGTGATCATACCAAATCTCATATTGAGTCTTGTTTGTACCTTTATTTAATTATACTCGGTTAAGTGTATAAGCAGTAGTGTTGACTGCTTCTCTCCTATATGTTTGAGAAATACCCTTCTCAATCATCATTTTTCTTGAAAAGTCCACAATGGATCTGTTTCTCCTTTCAGCTATACCATTTTGTTATGGTGTCCACGGTGTAGACATTTGTCTCTTTATTCCATGTTCATTATAAAAGAGTGTAAACTCATCAAAAGTAAACTCTCATCCTTTGTCAGATCTCAGACACTTCATTTTTCTTCCAATCTCCTTTTCAACTCTTGCCTTGTACCACATAAACTTTTAGAAAGCTTTAGATTTTTCTTTTATAAACATGACAGACATCATTCTAGAATAATCATCAACAAACAAAATAAAATATCTATCACCATAGTAGCTTTTTGGTCTCACCATTCAAAATAGGTCAGTGTGCAATAAGTCCAAAAGTCTTTGTGTAATGAAAGATTTAGTTGATAAGCTTGACTTAGTCATTTTTCCAACTTGACATTCCTTGCACATGACATTCTCAAGTTTCTCCAATATCGATAGACATCTAACTCTATTCTTTTTTCTCACTTTAATTAACTTGTCAAAATTCACATGACATAACCTCTTGTACCATAACCATGCATCCTCAACTTTGGCATATATACAACTCTTAGTAGATGTATCAAGATAAAATGGGTCTATGCACGAAGTTGAGTGCCAAGTCCGCGGCCAAAAAAAACTTTGGCAAATGAAATGGGCACCCATTTCATAAAAAATGGGTGCCTATTATGGCTCGGGCACCCGAGCTGTAAATATAAAATGGGCACCCGTTTAGGTTCAGGTGCTTGATCCTAAATGGGCACCCATTTTTTACCAAACGGGTGCCCGTTTTGTAAAATTATTTAATTTTTTGTTTTAACCATTTTGCAAGTCATTTTCATGACTTGCAAAATGGGATAGCGTTCTAAATAAACCAAGTGCCCATTTTCAAGAGCTACCCCTGACCCCATTGCTCCTGTTTCTCAGATTCTAGGTACGTATCATTGTTTTTACTTCTTTGTTATTATGTTTTTCATTAAAAAAATGTTTTTTATTGTTCTTTCTAACTTGTTTAATGTTTTAAGTTCAATTATTTAATAGGATTAAAATAAATTGTTAAATATTTAGTTTTATTTTACTTTGTAGATTATTGTAGAAAACTTTCAAAACTTAAAACCCTAGGTAGAAAACTAAAATGTAAACAGGTAAACACAACTGAAACAAGAAACCCTAGGTAGAAAACTAAAACGTAAACCTAAACACAATTGAAACAAGAAACCCTAGGTAGAAAACTAAAATGTAAACCTAAACACAACTGAAACAAGAAACCCTAGGTAGAAAACTAAAACGTAAACCTAAATGTGCAACTGAAACAATAAACCCTCGATAGAAAACTAAAACATAAACCTATTTACACAACTGAAACAAGAAACCTTCTCTCTCTAAAGTGTTTTTAAATTTATTTTTTCTAAATTAAATGTTGTATTTTTAATTATAAGTATAAATTAGATTTTTGTAAGGTAAAATGTAAATTATATATTAATTTTAAATTTTCATGTTTGTATACATACATGTAGATTATGTAAATTTTCATTTTCATGTACTCTCTCTCTCTCTCTCTCTCTCTCTCTCTCTATATATATATATATATAGAGAGAGAGAGTTTGTGTGTGTGTGTGTGTGTGTGTGTTTTTAATTTATTTTTTCTAAATTAAATGTTGCATTTTTAATTATAAGGCTAAATTATATTTTTGTAAGGTAAAATGTAAATTATATATTAATTTTAAATTTTCATGTTTGTATACATGCATGTAGATTAAGACCAATTAGTCCACCAATAGGACCTATTAAGACCTAATTTAAGAACAATAAGATTTAATAAGACCTCTCTCTCTCTCTCTCTCTCTCTCTCTCTCTCTCTCTCTCTCTCTCAAGACCTAATAAGACCCTTAGGACCTATTACCTGACCTAACATTAGTAATAGGGTCTCTCTGTCTCTCTCTCTCTCTCTCTCTCTCTCTCATAAGACCTAATAATACCTAATAGGATCCTTCAGACCTAATATGACCTATTAAGACTAATTAGGACCAATACCTAGCCTATTAAGACCTAATTTAGGAACAATAAGACATAATATGACCTATTAAGACCAATTAGGACCAATGGGACCTAATATTATGTAATAGGACCCTTAGGACCTATTACCTGACATAACATTATTAATAAGACATAAAAATACCTAATACCTACTAATAAGACATAATAAGTGTTAATCCCTAAGTTTTGTTAATGATTAGTGACCAACACTTAGTCATTTACTTAGGCAGTTTTAGTTGGTTATCACTGTGGCCGAGCTAAACATTCAAGGCCGAGAAACATTGTCGAGCAAGTTTTAGGTTGCCGAGTTACATCATGCCGAGCCGAGTAGAATATTAAGTGTCAAGCAACAGAGATGTTAAGTGTCAAGCAGAATAGTTTTTGCATACATGTTAGGATTGATTCAAACTTTGATGTGAAATGTTTAGGCTGACTTATATGAGATTTGGGCTGACATATGTATGCATTTAATATTTGTCTACTGAGTTAATTACGCATTTAATTTTTTTATACTATGCATGGCATGAAGCCACTCAGGAAATCAGAATTTCTTGGGGGCATAAATAATAGATATTGATCGTTGATCTAGATCTTGCTGCCAGATTTGTAAAGATATATAAGATTGCTCCTAACCCTATAAAAATATACAGAGAGAGATACAGTGTGAGAGAGAAGGGTTGTTGTGTTCATGAAAGATGACTAGTGAGTTATTTTGAGAAGAATCTTAGATCAAGTAGAATGATAGAGCAGTGGAAAAGCAAAGTAAAGACATATCAGATTGTGAGATCATAGAAGGTATTGGAAAGAGTAGATCCATCATCAGCATATGAGTGCATAACAAAGGATAACTACTTGAAACATTCTAACAAGTGTATCAGGTGAAATATTTTAACAGAGTGGTTCTAGAAGACCGTTTTAAATCTATTAGCCGAGTGCTTACTTTACTGTAAGTTGAAATCCTTTGACAAGGTAGATTGTAATGATCTTTAGTTCTTAATCGAATAGACCTTTAACCAGGTAGATTGAATTTTGTAATCAAACTCTTGTAGCCCTAACAAGCACACTTTATTGCTGTAGTAGTGAAGATTTTGTGGGTGTCATCCCCACCCCAGTTTTACCTATTTGGGTTTCTGGGTTACCAAAATTCTGTGTTATGAGTTATATATTTCATGTTGTGGATAATATCTAATGTTAGGCTAAATTCATATATGTATGAATGTGGATCAATTTGTTTTAAGTGGTTAAGTTTTAAGATTTGATTCACCCCNAAGTTTTAAGATTTGATTCCCCCCCCCCCCCCCCCTCTCATTATCTTTCTTTCCCATTATTTTACTTTCAACAATTGGTATCAAAACACAGTTCTCCTACAAAATATTTTAATCATCTTGTGAGTACAGATCTTTAGATGGAGGTTTACAAGTTGGCCAAAGTCATTGAGAATCAGAAGATCAGGATTTAGCTAGCATTACATCAGCTTGAGATAGCCAGACAGGAATTGAAGAAATCATTGACAGCTAGGAAAGATTTGGCCAAACAAATGAATGATACTCATTATCAAGAAGATGACACTGCAAATCTATTTTAGAATGGAGATTCTACTGAGAGTGATGTGGCAATTGCAGATCTACTGGAAAAGAACAATGTACTGTGTGAAGAAGTTAGAAACTTGAAAAGAGAACAAGAAATGCAGACAGTGAGACTATGTGAAGTAGTGGAACAAAAGAATAAAGTTGAAGATGACAAAGCTATGGCAGAAGAAGACTGATGAAGGAACATCTGAGCTGAAGGCTAAAGAAATTGAAACCACCCCTGTACCACAGAAAGCAAAAGAGAAAATTGCTATTGAGCCTGACAAGGCTGGAGCATAACCAAAAGAACAAACAGAGACAGTAAATATTGTTGATCTGACAATAGACAGTCCAATTGATGTCACAATTGATGACTCTAGCAATTTGGATGTCAAGGGTCAGGATGATCTGAGAGACACAAGTATAGAATTGCCTATTAAGGCTACTAAGGCTAAAGGAGAGAATAGTATAGAGGAAGATGAAGAGAGAACTTGAGAGAAACCTGAGGATAAATTTGAACCAAAGGAAGTAGAAAAGGAGAAAACCTATGAACAAGAGGTAATTACACAAAATTCACCTATTTTAGAGGTTGTGAAAACAATCTTAGATAGTGGTGAGGAGATGAGGGATACTGACAATGAACCTAAGGAACAAGAGGCAGTACAAGTGTTGGTAGGTTTACCACACTCGGCATCATCTACTCCCACTAGACTCAAAATAGGAGGTATACCTGATCAATAGGCAATTTTGACTAAATTGGAAAATGTAATGGTGACTACTACTCATACAGGAAAAGGTATTGATGAAATAAAGCTGAGATATAGCTCACCAGAACTTAAGAGGAGGAAAATCATGAGGAAGAAGTTTCCCACTCCTAATGTCACATTACATAAATTTATTATGATTCCACCATGGGATCCCAATGTTTTATCTTATGAACAGATTGAGACTCTTCAAGAATTACTCAAGAGGAAGAAAAGGTAGGAAGAAATGAAAAGAGAGCAGAAGAAAAAGTAGGTGTTACATAACATCAAGGATATATTTGTAAAATATTTTGACATGGAAGATGACAATCCTCAATCTCCTATTCTTGAACAGTTAGTTCATATTGTGCAAAAGGTGAATGATGACAACATTGAATATAATGAGAAGTTATTGGAATGGTTCGAGAGGAAATTCAAGAACAAAGTACTAGCAAAAATCTCATGTGAGATTGTGGTAAAGCAAGTTGAACTTTCTTCTCTTGTAGAAATTTTTGTGGAAGTTGCAACTAATGTTTATTCTTTGTATAAGAAGTTATGTGATGTTGAATTCTTCACAAAGGATAATCTACAGGCCATAGAGAAGTTGCAATTAGACTTAAAGTCAACTGGAAGTTCATTGAGTATGGATGCTAGCACTAGCTCCTTACATTTTAATAGGTTGACAAATGCACAAAGGAGGATAGTCGAGCTCATGGCTGGAGATGGTCGGATAAGGACCAAATTGATTACTATCCAGAAAAACTTGATACCTCATCTAGAGGTAATTTAGAAAGAACTTTCAGCTGCAAAAGAATTGGTTAAGAGAAATTCGCATCTCTCCACTGCAGAAAGTTTAGTAAGTCTAGCTGTCGAGCTAGAAGTCAAATTAGAGATTATGAAGTTTGTTAAGGACAGTTGGGACACTGCATTTGCGTCCACCTTACAACTTCATAAACAATTTTTGGATAAGTATAACTTGACCTCACCTGCAATCAGTGACAAAAACAAGGGGGAATCTGATAGGACTGACAGGGATACAGTGTAAGAAGATCAGTACAGGTATCAATGTAAATATTTTTTTTGAAGGCATGTATACTATGTAAACTTTTGTATGTAGTATGGTGTATATTCCTAGGGGGGTACATTGTGTACTTAGGCAACATTTTGGATGGAATGAATCAAAAGAAATGATAAGTGTGTTTTTGCCACTAATATCAAAGGGGGTGATTGTTAATCCCTAAGTTTTTTTGATGATTAGTGACCAACACTTAGTCATTTACTTAGGCAGTTTTAGTTGGTTATCACTGTGGCCAAGCTAAACATTCAAGGCTGAGCAACATTGTTGAGCAAGTTTTAGGTTGCCGAGTTACATCATGCCAAGCTGAGTAGAATATTAAGTGTCGAGCGATAGAGATGTTAAGTGCCAAGTAGAACAGTTTTTGCATACATGTCAGGATTGATTCAAACTTTGATGTGAAATGTTTAGGCTGACTTGTATGAGATTTGGGTTGACATATGTACGCATTTAATATTTGTCTAATGATTTAATTGTGTATTTAATTATTTTATACTATGCATGACATGAAGCCAATCAGGAAATTAGAATGCCTTGGGGGCATAAATAATAGATCTTGATCGTTGATCTAGATCTCGCTACATGATCTGTAGAGATATATAAGATTGCTTCTAACCCTAGAAAAAGTATACAGAGAGAGATACAGTGTGAGAGAGAAGGGTTGTTGTGTTCATGAAAGATGAACAGTGAGTTATTTTGAGAAGAAGCTTAGATCAAGCAGAATGACAGAGAAGTGAAAAAGCAAAGTAAAGACATATCAAATTGTGAGATCACAGAAGGTATTGGAAAGAGCAGATCAATCATCAACATTTGAGTGCATAATGAAGGATCACTACTTGAAACATTCTAACAAGTGTATCAGGTGAAATCTCTTAACAGAGTGGTTCTAGCAGACCATTTTAAATCTCTTAGCTAAGTCCTTACTTTACTATAAGTTCAAATCCTTTCATAAGGTAGATTGTAATGATATTTAGTTCTTAACCGAACAAACCTTTAACCAAGTAGATTACATTTTGTAATCAAACTCTTGTAGACCTAAAAGACACACTTTATTGCTACAGTAGTGAATATTTTGTGGGTGTCATCCCCACCCAAGTTTTACCTATTTGGGTTACCAAAATTTTGTGTTATGAGTTATATATTTCATGTTGTGGATACTATCTAATGTTAGGCTAAATTCATATATGTATGAATGTGGATCAATTTGTTTTAAGTGGTTAAGTTTTAAGATCTAATTCACCCCCCCCTCTCAATATCTTGCTTTCCCATTATTGTACTTCCAATAATAAGACCTAATAGAATCTCTCTCTCTCTCTCTCTCTCTCTCTCTCTCTCTCTATTATGTTTTTTAATTTATATTTCTAAATTAAATGTTGTATTTAATTATAAGTCTAAATTAGATCTTTGTAAGGTAAAATGTAAATTATATAGTAATTGTCAATTTTTATGTTTGTATACATTTGCAGATTATATACCCATGGATCATTTTGATATTGAGGAGATTTTAGCTCAGCAGGAACCTCCACCTCCACCCCCTCCACCACCCCCTCCACCTCCACCTCCTATGTTGAGCAGCCGTATGTTTTTCTGTATGCAGACCTGATTTAGCAGCCCCATCTGGGAAAGGTTGAGTATTGGCACCACCTTTTTGATAATATGACAGAGGTCATTTGGCAACCATATTTAGATTGCGAGGAGTGGACCTCGGACACACAGCAAGTACCCTATCTATGTTAGAGTCGATATCTTCTAGGTAGGACCAAATATGTTGTAGAGTGGTTTGTGATCACCAGAGTGCTAAGACAATACGGTCGTCGGTAGGGTAGGATAGAGGACATCACTATATATGCTTGGACTAGAGATGAGACACCATTATGGAGTGCATAGTTACAGTATGAGACAGCACACCAGGAGATCCATGATACGGTGGGAGTAGACTGGGATCTCTTCCCTGATATTGCTGATGTAGGTGTATCTGACAGATATGTGATGGAGATGCTTCAGTACCCATTTTCATGTTTCAATGTACCTGAGGAGATCATTCCTCGCATAGAGGAGCCATTATATTATGATCCTGATGATCGACCTGTTAGAGGTAGGGGAGGAGCATAAAGAGACAGGGCTCTTAGAAGACATGGAGGCCGTAATGGGGGTAGGGATGGTAGAGATGGTAGGCATCCTCCCCCTGATGATGGTCATGATGGAGATGATAGGGGTGGTGGTGGTGAGGCCATGGATATAGGTGGAGCCAGTGGCAATGGGTAGGGGAGGCGCTAGAGGTTCAGATTTGTAGCTCCTCAAAAAGATACCGGTATATTTCTTAAAGGAGAGCAGCAGTGACAGAAGTGACAGGGGTCACAGGATAGACCACCAGATAGAGGATAGGACAGGTCCCAGTATCAGGATACAGGTAGAGATGGAGATCCTCTATCCAGATGTGAGTGGGAGAGAGAGTAGATTCAAGCCAGGATTATTGCATTAGAGGCCTAGGTCACCATTGTTGATGTCTTATTAGCAGATAGGGATACACAGCTCAAGCATCTGAGAGAAGAGAGAGATAGACAGGGTGAGATGCTTAGAGTGGAGAGAGATGCACATGCCTAGATGGTAGTTCACTAGGGGCAGAGGGCCACATATTACTATGCCCTCTATCATGCAGTAGCACCAGAGGGCCAAAGAGCACCTTCCTTTTCATGATTGGCTCAGCAGTCAAAGGGGGCCATGCCACCTCTAGTAGCTCCTTTTGTACCACCTCCTCCTCCTCCTCCTGATCAGGGAGAGGAGGCGGGGCAGAGTTGATATTTTGTACCATCTATATGACATGTATATTTTGAGATTACATTTGTATATCTGGATCCTGTCGAGATACCCTCTTTTTGTATATGACATTCATACATGTATATCTGATTCATTCGGCCTCATTGATACTCTGATACTCTTTATGCATACTATTCCATATTTTGATCTATACCATGTTGTGATATATATATATCTGATGTAGCTTCCTGATTCTGACATGTTTCATGAGTTTCCTTTGCTTTGATAGATGTGGTAGATGTTTTTTTTTTTGCACATGTGATGATATCTTGGTCTCTTGATGAGTTAGATTTAGACATCATTTTTTATTTGATTTGATTACTGATATAAATATGTTTTAAATGATACACATGTGAAAATGCAAATGTATGTTTCTTTTGATTTTCCCTTATGCAAAATAGATGTATGGATGCACTTTAGGATGAAAAAGTAAAAATGCAATACATGGATGCTTTGTTTTAGTATTTTCCTGTTGCTTCTTTTCATGAATGCAAAATGTATGCTATGGATGTGCAATGATATAGATATTAGTAATATGGATGATGTAATTAACTAGATTTTTAGAAGAAGTAGAAAGCATTTTTTAGCACAAAAAGTCTTTATGTGTTTACTACCTTTATAAATGTATCATGCAATCTCTAAATGCAACTATATGCAGACTCTTAGGACTTTGTCACTGGTATGCAAATGTTGTAACATTTTTATCATCATTGGGCACTTTTCAGAATGGAAATCACCTGATAGTACAACCATCACTAATACCCACTGATATTATGAAAATATGAATACTATGTTTTTATTGAAATGTCAGAAATAGACTTAGGCATCAAGGCATAGAAGCTAGGATAACAAAATAGTCACCTTCCTTTTTATATACTAGATTCTGATTAAGGAAAGATATTGGACCCACAATGACCTTGAAAATTCATATCCTTGGGTACATTATGATTTGTATACCTTAGTGAGAATCTGGATTCAAAAATAGACAAGGGAAATTGTTCCAACCTCACCGTAGTTTACACAATGAATATCGAGATATATGCGGCTATCCACCCATAGTAGCAGCTCTTACCATAAACATCCAAGTTAAGGTGAAATTTATAGGATCATTTGGAATAATCACCATATGCAGAAATTCAAGAAAACATTATCCCCCTATCCTTGTGACTCTTTGTCTTTGTGCAGATGTCATTGAGTAACTAAGAAGACATAATAAATCATTAATTGAGAATCAATCAAATAAAATTTATAAGTACTTAGATGCCCCTAATTGAAAACATCATCAAGTCATACAAGAATCATAATCAACTGAATAGAAAACTGTGTGTTTAAGTAGTACTTTGTTCATTCATCTGTCAAACATAGTAAAGATTCATCAATAAAAAAATTGGACTATAATCAATATGGTGTTCCATGTATGTGTATTGATAGGATAATCCGTTCATGTTTGCGATCCAATATAGCCTCGTAGGAACTCTGTTAAAGTAAATATCATGTCTGGATATGTGATGTTTGAAAAGACACCCTTGTTTTGAAAAGTGACATTGTTTTGCATGTATCAAGAAACAATGTGTTTGTGAGGCAAACCATCTTAGAGAAACCTAGCAACCATAACCTACCATACTAGCAAAGATGCCCCCAGTGCAGAATGACTTATTCCTATGACGTAAATGTAGACAAATCCCAAGTGAGGATAAGATAGTCATGTAGGAAAATGAAGTCAGCGTATGACCACAAGTAAAATTATGAAGGCCTAGTATCAATAGTGCATCAATAGATGGAGTACAAAACACAAGTGATGCCTGATTGACAGGTTTTCACCACTTGGCAAGATCTTTTTCTTTTCATTTTGCTACCAAGAAGCCCGTTTTACCAAGTGCTCATCAAGGCACTTTTTTTTTTCTTTTTCAATTTTGTTTTTGCTATTTTTGCTTTTTTGAATGTTTTTGTAGTATCAAGGCACCTGTTAACCAGGTTTTTACCAAGGATACCCTTTTTGTAGGACATTTTCCACTATTTTGGGATTTCTTCAGGATCAATTTTTTGAATGTTTTTGGTATTTTGCAAGAAATTTTTGCTATACAGGCTCTGCTAGCCAAACATCAAGCGTAGAACCTCTTCAAATGTACAGTATTGATAGGATCTGGAAGAACGTCTCCCTCAAGTGTAGCCAATTGATAAGCTCCAGTCCTAAAAGTAGCAGTGATAACATAAGGTCCCAGCCAGTTAGGTTCATATTTTCCTTTCTGCTCCCTGTTTGGCTGGTTCTTAGGATTCTCCTTTAGGATGAGATCTCCCACTTCAAACTTGTGTGGTTTGACCTTCTTATTGCAACCTTTGGACATACATGCTTGATACACTTTGAGGTGATTGAATGCTTGTTGTCTACGCTCATCTAGTAGGTCCAGAGAACTCACCCATCTATGTGGTACTGCTCATCAATAACAAGACCTTGTAAAGATATCTGCAGAGATGGGATTTCAAGCTCAATGGGTAGTACTGCTTCAGTGCTATAGACTAGAGAAAATGGCGTGGCTCCAATTGGTGTTCTTATGCTTGTTCTGTAGGCCCATAGTGCCAAATTTAGTTGTAGATGCCAGTCTCTTCTAGACTTACTTACAGTTCAGTGTAGGATTTTGAGAATATTTTTGTTGGATGCCTCAGCCTGTCCATTACCTTGAGTATAATAGATTGAGGAGAAATGTTGAGTGATATGGAACTGTTCACAAAGATCATCAATGTCTTGATTTTTAAATTGGCCCCCATTGTCTATTACAATTGAAGAGGGTATCCCATATCTACAAGTAATGTAGTTTAGAATGAACATAGCCACCTATTTGCTAGTGGCTTTGATCAGCGGCATGGCCTCAACCCACTTTGTGAAATACTGAGTGGCCGTAATGATGAACTTGTGTCCATTTGAAGAGTTGGGATATATTTGTCCAACCAAGTCAAAGGTCCATTGCTGAAATGGCCAATGTGTTATGAAAGGTATAAGCTCTCTAGCAAGAGCATGGATAAGATTTCCATGTGTCTGGAATTTAATACATGCTCTTGAAAACTGAATAGCATCTCTCTCCATGGTAGGCCAATAATAGCCTACTCTGAGCAGCTTCTTAGCTAATAAAAAGTCGTTTGAGTGTGATCCACATATACCTTCATGGAATTCTTTTAATGCTAGATCAGACTCTTTGAATTCTAAACACCTAAGAGGTGTACCATCGAGACCGTGTCTATATAGGTTGTTAGTTATGAGGATGTAACACAATGTTGTCCTAATCAGGGATCTTTTCTCATTTCTAGATAGATTATTAGGGATAGTTTGGTCAGAAAGGTAAGCAATGATATTGGCATACCGAGATTGGTCTAGGGTATTCAAAGCACATATTACCTGGTATTCAGGGCTATCAAATGCAAGATAGGATAGTTCTTCCACCAAGAATTCATAGCAGAATTGTTGTTCTTCTAATTGTAACATGGATGCCAAGGTAGCCATAGCGTCAGTAGCTTTGTTCTCTGATCTTGGTATCTGTTGGAAGGTGACGAAGATAAAGTATTTCTTCATGTCATCAACTAGTTGCATGTAGGGCATCAACTTCTCATCTTTCATTTGATACTCCCCATTGACTTGATTGATAATTAGTTGGGAGTCACCATATATGTGTAACTCTATGATCTTCCACTCCATAGCTAGCTTAAGGCCATTTACAAATGCTTCATATTCTAAAATATTGTTGGTGCCTGGAAACATCAATTTGTAAGATTTGGGAATCTTGTAACCTTGAGGAGTTATGAATAGAACCTCTGCTCCAGACCCTTGTTGAGTGAATGAACCGTCAAAGTAAATTTTCCATGGATATTCAGTTAGATGCAGGATTGTTTCATCAGGGAATTCAATGAGTAAAGGTTCATCATTCTAGAGTGGTGAATCAGCCAATTGATCTGCAAGGACATGTCCTTTGATAGCTCTCCATTCTACATATTCAATGTCAAACTCACTTAGAATCATGACCCATTTTGCCAAATGTCTTGTTAATGTTGTTCTGTTCAAGAGGTACTTTAGAGGATCAATCTTAGCAATGAGCTTCACTGTATGAGAGAGCATATATTACCTTAATTTTTGTGATACAAAGATGACTGCTAAGCATGCTTTTTCAATAATGCTATAATTGAGCTCATAAGCGACTAGTGTTCTACTAATGTAGTAGATAGCTCTTTCTTTTTTGGTTTCATCCTCTTGTGCCAGTAATACACCTAGGGATGTAGCTGTAGCTAAAATGTATAGGAGTAGGGGCTTTCCATGAATAGGCACCATAAGAATAGGAGGAGTAGCTAGGTATCCCTTCAATTCTCTGAAGTTTGCTTCGCAGTGTTCATCCCATTTGAAGGTAACCCCTTTATGTAGTAACTTAGTAAAGGGTTGGGCCCTATCTACAAGTTGGGACATGAATCTCCTGATGGACTAAATTCTTCCTTGTAGATTCCTCATTTGACTGATGTTACGTGGAGGAGCCATCTCTAGTATAGATTTAACTTTAGTAGGTTCTACCTCAATTAATTTCACTGAAACAATGAACCCTAGGAGCTTCCTGATTGGACCCCAAAGGCACATTTCTTTGGGTTGAGCCTAAGTTGAAACTGCTCCATTCGATCTAATATTTTTCTTAGGTTAGCAATGTGAGTACCTCTTTATTTGGATTTAGCCAATGTGTCATCCACATAGTCCTCCATGTTTTTGTGCATCATGTCATGGAATATTGTTGTCATGGCTCTTTGATACATTGCATCGGCATTCTTTAACCCGAAAGGCATGACATTCTAGCAAAAGGTGCCCCATGCGCATGTAAATGTCATTTTCTCTTGATCCTCAGGGGCTATCTTGATTTTATTATAGCCCGAGAATCCATCCATTAATGAATACATCTGGAAGCCTATTGTAAGATCTATGATCATGTCTATGTTAGGTAGAGGGAAGTCATCTTTCAGACATGCTTTTTTCAAGTCTCTGAAGTCCGTACATATCCTGATAGATTTATCAAATTTGGACATGGGGACCACATTGGAGATCCATCTTGCATAGGCAATCACTCAAATCAACCCAGCTTTCAACAACTTTTCTAGCTTTGCTTTTACCAATAATGCAACATGAGGATGCATCTTTCTAAGTTTTTGTTTTACGGGATTGATCTAGGGAGCTATAGATAAGTGGTGCTTGATTAGATAAGGATCTAGCCCTGGCATATCAATATAAGACCATGCAAAGTTGATCTTCTTCTCCTTTAGGAACTCTATGAACTGTGTCTTCTCCTCTTCTGATAAAGATTGTGCAAGGTGGACTATTTGAGGATTTTCAACAGTGCCCAAATTTACTGGTTGTGTTGGTTCAATCAGTACTGAAGATCTTTCCTAAACGTATTCAGGGAGGATATCAAGAGTCTCATCCTTTGGAACCTCGAAGAGGTTTTCACCATTTGATACGTCTTTTTTCTTTACTATTTTGGGATCTGATACTACCATAGAGTGTTTTTCACCATCAGTCTGCTTTTTCTTTTTATTTTTCAATTTTTGACTAAGAAACCTAATATCCTCCCATGACATGTTCTCACTCCTTGCATTGGTGGAAGAAGGGTAAGGTTCACAAGCATTGAGATAATGAGCTAGGGTGTGGTCATTAGGAAAGTCAAGGATAGGAGTAGGATCTATTTCAGTCCAATCAATTAGGTCTAGAAGTACCAATGTTAGGGAGTCAGTCTCTGGAAAGGACAGCATCATGTTAGCATCAAGACCATTAACTGACATGACATGATTTGTTAAGTTAATTCCTTAAATATTTAGATCAATAAGAGTGAGATCGTTGTTAAAAGGGTCATTATTAGTTATATGCAGACCAAACTCTAGAGAATCATCAGTAGAGATCTCATCATCATCTCTCCGTAAAAGAAGGCTTCTTGCTTGTAGTCTGTGAAATTCTTCTAGACTTATATATTCACCAGTGTCTCCATCAATGATCAGGGGAAGGAACTCTTCTTCTTCTTTAGGAGGATCAGTGTCATTAGGAGGAGTGTTAGATTGTTTATGAGGAGCTAAGGGAGCCGCAAACATGTGAATTGTATATATTCCAATATCTTCAGTGGCAACAGATAGCTCTTCCCATTCATAGTCATGAGAGTCTATGACATCATCATCAAATCTATTTAAGTATTCAGCAATGGCTATTTGATGTACCCAGTTAGCTTCCTATAGATCAAAGTGGGGTAGATCAAGGACATGTGAAACTATGACCAATTGCCCCCAGTTAGGATGTAAATCTTGTCGTCGAGGTGTCTGTTGAGTAATTGTTGCTATGGTGTCTCCTACCTCTTGAATGGGAGGTTGTGCTAGTAAAGGGGTGTGAAGATCTTGTGGTACCTCAAAGTTGGGTACATAGTGTTCACCTTAGTAGTTGGGGCCCTGTGTGCCAACATGTAACAATATTTCATAGGACCATTGCTCTAGTTATTCTATTTCATCACTCCCTTTATCTGAGTGTGGACTCTCTTTTGAAGCGGGTTTATCAGTTTTAGTATTAAAACCTAGTCTTGTTTTATCTTTGGTATTTCGGAACTCCATGGGTATAGGTTCAATAAGCCCTCATCCTATGTCATTTAGAGGTCCTTTTCCTTTGTATCCCATCTATTTGAGGAAATCATATCCCTTTCCATACTATTCTAGGGATATCTTCACATGTTTGACCTCAACCTCCACCGATTCTCCTTTATAAAGCCAGTCCAAGACTGCCTGTTCTTTTGTATTATATGAAGAAGATGTGGATGCCTTTGTCATGCCAATTGCTTTGTGTACTTCTGGCTCCTTGGATGTTGTATGTGTGAATGTCAAGGAAGGTTTTCCATAGGATCTTGGTGACACCAAAAGTTCTGTTAATGAGGTAGTCAGGTCCAGCTTGTACTCTCCCATACCTATTTCTTCAAGTTTCAAGGTTTTGCCAAAACTCTTCATAACCATGTCCTTGGTAGTTTTAGTAGTAACAGAATCCATAGCCTCTTTGTTGTGTGGGATCATGCTACTTTCTTTGATATTGTTGCAAGTGTAGTTAGCATCTACAGGAATCATCACTTCCACCCCATTATGCAGGAATTTTATGCAATTATGGTAAGTGGACGGTATAGCATGCATCTCATGAATCCATGGTCTTCCTAGTAGGATATTGTAGGCCAATGGTATATCTAGAACTTGACATATGACGTTCCTCTCAATCAATCCGACTCTGATATGTAGAACAATAAGACCTCTGGAGGATCTTTCTTCCTCATCATAAGCTTTGATGGTTATCTTTCTTCTAGAGTCAATTGTTTGTTCTAAGATACCTAGTCTCTTGATTAGATCCAGTGCACAGATATTCAATCCTGTGCCTCCATCTATTAACATGCATCTAAAATAGGATTTATGAATAAGGACTTCAATATGGAGGGGTTGATTATGTGGATGTGTCAATGATTTGTCATCCTCTTCAGAAAAGGAGAGGTAATGGGGTGCTGAGATGTGATTGACCATCGCTTGGAACTTGTCTATATCGATATCATTTGGGACTTAGCAGTGTGTAGAGCTTGTTCTAGGATTTCCCTATGTACTATGGATATCTTGAGCAACTCAAAAATGGAAATTTTGGTAGAGGTTCATTGCAATTGGTCTACCAAGTCATATTTTTCTCCAGGAATAGTAACCACATGTTTTGATGTTGGTTTAGGAATAGTTACAATAGTAACCTTGGATGTTGATGTTAGTTTTGGAGGTCCTTTGATTGTAACCTGTGCTTGGCTCCATGTTATGGCATTTGAGTGGAATGAGACACCTTTGATTGTGACCACATTGATGGATTCGGTTTTAATATCAAGCATATTGATCACATTGTCATTTTTGGAATAGGTGTAGTTTACCTCATTACTCTTCCCTTTAGATGTTTCTCCTTGATCATAATTAGGAAAGG
>MU226117.1:2125187-2135376 GCA_018584345.1 Thuja plicata
TTGAGAAATTAGGAGGTAATTTCAATAGCATAATGGGGAGCTATTTTGTGGAATTTAAGAAGAGAATGAGATTAAGAACTAGGATTCCTAGATCACTAGTGGAGAAGCACTATGAAGAAATTTTTTTTCTAGTTGATACTGATAACACTTATATCCAGGCTGTGACACCAAGGATAACATGTTTAGAACCATTTCCATATGAAATTAACATTGATGAAGCATCAGCAGCCATCATTGCACTCCTAGCTGAGGCAATTGATACCACAGCAGAAAGGTTTGGAAATTTTGATGAAGCCAAAGTAAAAATTTCAAGAAGTTTAACAGAGGGAACCATGGAGAGGGAAAAAAACAAGATTGTGAAAAATCTAAAGAAAATGGTTGGTTTAGGTAGTGATGAAGAACTTGAGGATGCACCTTTAGGCCTGTCCATAGGACAAGGTGAGGATATGTCTATAGAAGAGGAAGTGAGTGCATCTGAGGAGATCACTAAGAAAGCTAAGGGTAAAAGACAATCAATTGTCATAGTAACCAAGCTGAGCAAAGCTAAACCTAAGGTTACACCTCCTGCAACTAATCGTCTGAGGACAAGAGCATCTACTGTTACTTCTCTAGTAGTACAAACAAAAGTATATGGAAAGAGGAATATTAGAGAAAGTAGTTATGGAAAGGAAGCTAAAATTGCTCCTAAGGCTAATTTGAGTAAACCAGCAAAGAGACCTAGGAGGAGACTAGAATTGGGGACAGATAGTGATGATTAAAATACTGAGATTGATGAACCCAGTAACATACCTATAGCACAATTCAAGAAACTAGCTAGTATTGATGAGGTATGTGACAACTTGAGGAACTCAGTAGGGTTAGGCACTTTCAAATTCATTAAGTATGAGAAACTGAGTATTAGAGATAAGCACAAAGTTCAGGAAGCACTTTTGGATATGATTAGTACTTTCAAGTTAACTCCTACAGAGATAGGAAACCATGTGCTGAATGAATTGTATGAGTTTCTGTCAAGCAAATGGGAATTTTCACTTACTACAGAAAGATAGATCAGGGAAGGAACTTTAGCCAAGGTAATACCTGAGTTGACTTCAAAAAAGAGAGCCAAATTCATTGAAGAATACAAGAATAGGTTTGTTCCTAAACTTAGAGGTTATGTTTTTTTGAAAAATGATATTGAAGGATTAGTACAGTAGAGTACAAGGATTTGGAAGGAAATCTTTGGACTGATAGTTCCAAAAGACAAGAAATTTGATGTAGGGACATCTGGTCAAAAGGAAAAAGAAGTTGAAGTGGAGATCACCCCTGAGCCACAGGTGACTAGAGGTCAAATTGCTACAGAATAGAATAAGGCTAAAGATGCATTAGACTCAACAAAATCTGTTGATCTGACTGCAGACAGTCCAATTGACTACATAGCTGATGATTCCATCAATTTGAATGTCAAGGAACAGGACATGTCGAGTGGTACAAACACTGATTCTCCTATTAAGGCAACTGAGACTAAAGGAGAAAAGACCAATATATCTAAAGAGAAAATTGATGAGATAATTGAAAAAATCAATGATCAGATAAGTGAAGAGAAACAGCAAACAAATGCACAAGAGGTAACTTCACAAAATCCACCTATTTTAGAGGTTGTCAAAATAGTTTTAGATAGTGGTATAGTGGTGAAGGATACTATTGATAAGCCTAAGGAACAAGAGGCAATGAAAGTGTTGGTTGATCTACCACACTCTATATCATCCACTCCCACAGGTCCTAAAAATGGAGGTATGCCTAATCCATAGACAATCCTGATAGAATTAAAAAAGGCAATGGACATTGATACTATGATAGAAAAAGGTATTATGCAGCCAAGCATTAGCTCACCAGAGTTGAAGAGAAAGAAATTTTTGAAGAAGAAGTCTCAAATTCTAGATGTCACATTAGATGAGGTAATTTTGATTCCACAATGGGATCCCAATGAGTTATATTTTGAACAAATAGGGACTCTTCAGGAATTACTCAAGAGGAAGAAGAGATAGGAAGAGATGAAAATAGAACAGAAGCAAAAGCAGGTGTTGCATGACATCAAGGACATATTTGCAAAGGCTTTTGACTTAGAAGATGAAATGCCTCAAGCTCCAATTATTGATCAGTTAGTCAACATTATAAAAAGGTAACTGATGATGATATTAACAGTAATGAAAAACTTCTATAATGGTCTGAGAGGAGATTCGAGAGCAAAGTTCTGGAGAAAATCTCAGAGGAGATTGCAACAAAATAGGTTGAACTTTTTACTCTTGTAGAAATTTTGGAGAAGGTTACGAAAAATGTTTATTCTTTGTATAGGAAATTATGTGATGTTGAATTCTTCACAAAGGATAATCTACAGCTTGTTGAGAAGCTACAGTTAGATTTAAGATCAACTGGCAATACTTTCCGTAAGGATACTACTTCTAGTTCTTTAAATTTTTCTAAGTTGATCAATGCACAATGGAGAATAGCCAAGCTTATGGCTGAAGATGGTCAAATTAGGGCCAAATTGATCACTATTCAGACAAGCCTATTGCCTCACTTGGAGGTAATACAGAAGGAACTTTCAGATGCAAAAGAGTTATCACAGAGAAATGCAAATCTCTCAACTACAGAAATTTTAGTGAATCTAGCTGCTGAGCTAGAAATAAAATTGGAAGTTATGAAGATTTCTAAGGAAATTTGGGATGCTACATTTGAATCCACCCTACAGCTTCATAAACAATTTTTGGATAAGTATAACTTAACCCCACCAGCAATTAGTGACAAAAACAAGGGGGAAGTTGGTAAGGAAGATGGTAAGGAATTTGGAAAGGATACAGTATAATACATCAGTATAGAATAGGTACACTTGTATATATTTTTGAAGGCATGTAAACTTTTTGTATGAATAATTCTGAGTATATTCCTAGGGGGAGTACTTAGTATAATTAGGCAACATTTTGATGGAATGAAATGAAGTAATGATAAGTGTGTTTTTTCCACTAATATCAAAGTGGGAGATTGTTAATCTCTAAGTTCTGTTGATGATTAGTGACCAACACTTAGTCATTCACTTAGGTAGCTTTTAGTTGGCTATCACTGTGGCCGAGAAAAAACTATGCAAGGCTGAGCAACATTGTCGAGCAGTATTTAGGTTGCCGAGTAGTATCATGTTGAGTGACAGAGATGATAAGTGCCGAGCAGAAAAATTTTTGTATACATGTCTGGAATGATTCAAACTTCGAGGATAAGTGTTTAGGTTGACTTATATAAGATTTTTGGGCTGACTTATGTATGCATTTAATATTTTCCTACGGAGTTGGTTATGCATTTATTTGTTTTATCTTATGCATGATCTATTGTAATTATTAATTGTAATACCTTCAAGGTATGGGTATTAGATCTAGATTGTTGATCTAGATCTTTCTATCAGACTTGAACAGATATATAAGATTTCTTCTAAACCCTATTTTGTAAGTGTGGAGAGAAGTGTGTGTGGTGACTGCATTTTTGAAGTGAAATGCACTGAGGGTTATTTTGTTAAGAAGCAGAGATCAAGCAGAGTGACAGCACAGTGAATAGCAGAGTAAAGTTATATTAGATTTTGAGATCATAGAAGGTACTGGAAAGAGGAGATTTGTTATCAACATCTGAGTGCATAACGAAGGATCAATACTTGAGACATTCTAGTCATTGTTTCAGGTGAAAATCTCTTAACAAAGTGGTTCTAGCATACCTTTCTAAATCTCCTAACAGAGTGCTTACTTTATTGTAAGTTGAAATCCTTTCATAGGGTAGATTGTAATGATCTTTAGCTCTTAACTGGGTAGACATTTAACAAGGTAGATTGCATTTTGTAATCAAACTTTTGTAGCCCTAACAGGCACACTTTATTACTGCAGTAGTGGATAATTTTGTGGGTGTCATCCCCACCCCAGTTTTACCTATTTGGGTTTTTGGGTTACCAATTTCTTGTGTTATGAGTTATTTATTTCATTGTGTAGGTGCTATTTGATATTACATTATATTCATATATGTATGAATGTGGATCATTTTGTTTTAAGTGTTTAAATTTGAAAATCTGATTCACCCCCCCCCCCCCCNTTAAGTGTTTAAATTTGAAAATCTGATTCCCCCCCCCCCCCCCCTCTCAATATCTTGCTTTCCCATTATTATATTTCCAACACTCTCCCTTTTGACCATCACTTCCTCAATATGGAGGGAATTTTTAATCATTTTGTCAAAGCTTGGAGAGTCTTGCATTTGCAATGCATATTTCAATTTAGGTACTAGATTATTAACGAATATCTCCATCTTCTCTATTTCGGGAATGGCCCTTGAATATCCTGCAAAAATATTCCTCCATCTTTGTAGGAAGTGTGTAAATGATTCTCTAGTTCATTGTTTGGTGTTACATAGGTCCATCACATTTACATCATGTTGGATGTTGTAGGAGTAATGTTGAATGAACCGTTGGATCAACTCCTCGAATGTCTTGACCTTAGGATTTAGTTTTGAGAACCACTCCATGGCATTACCTCCTAGACTTCCTGGAAATAGTCACATGAGGTATGTAGGTTCGTGCATATATTGTATGCTAAGAGCAGAGAATTCCCTCACATGGTCATGTGGGTCAGTTTCTCATGTGTACTTGTCATACTTAGGTCTTACCACATTGGGAGGAAACGGGACCATAGTGATACTCTTGTCAAAAGGAAATGGACAAATGGAGTCCAAAGAGTATTTTGTTTTAGGTTTTTATTTCTCCTGTTTGAGGTTTGTGAGCTCTGTTTGCATCAAATTGAGTTGTTTGGTGAGAATAGATATAGGTTTTGGTACCTCCTTTTCCTTGATTTTTTCTACATCATAATCTTTAGGCAATTTGACGCCCGTGGAAGCTAAATGAAGGAAGTATTTTTCTTTATCCTCATCAATCATCCTTTCCATTATCTGGTGGAACCTCTTTCTTTGTTTGAGTTTTTCATATTATTCCTTAGTGATTTCATCCTCACTGCCAGATTCAAATAAAGGATGTTCGAACTTGGGTTCTTCTTCTTCGTTAGTATCTTTGGGTTTTTGGTGTTTTCCATTGTTATATTCCTCAAAGGCCTCACTCCATCTATGAGTGTCGCTATCCATTTGAGGGAAATCTAGATTGAGAAGGGAACTATGAGAAGTTTCTCCTTGAAAGTGTGGTGTTTTAAGAGGAACTTTAGATCCTTTAGACATGTACTTGTTGCATCTTGTGTTAACCATGAAGTTGTTTCTCAAATTTGGCAACATTTCCCAATAGTGCAAGTGAGAGTTTCAGATCGTTCAAGTGGGCGTGTCTAGGTAAAAGTAACTATTTGTTGTTGGTGGATGTAAATGATTCTATTGTCAGAGGGTTAGAATGCCCTAATAGTGAGATAGGAACCAAGTTGTTGGTAGAAAACGGGTAGACCACATGTATTGAACTAATTGTGAAAGGCTGACTAAGCATGTAAGGTAGGAGTTTCAAAAAAGTTTTGAAATTACAACAGGGAGACCAGAAGAGACAACAGGAAAAAGCTAAAGAGCTAAAAGGGTATCCTAATCAACTGAGACTTTCTAAGAAAAATGTCTACAAGTACCCTCTGTCCTGAACGCGAGCCCCCAGATGCGAGCCTCTAATGACACCAGATGCGAGCCTAGAATCTGGATGTGACTATGTACTGACCAAATGTGAGCCAGAATACCAAATGCGATCCTAAATATTGTATGCAATCTAGGAAATCTAGGATGCAATCTTACGATATATTTTTCAATTTTGGTCAGTTCTAAAAAGTTCATTTTTGAAGTGCGTGAAGTTGCTTGTTTCCAGATTGTGTTAAGAGGTGTCGTAATGCATAAAAAACACTTGTACTCCAGGGTTAGAAATTTGTTAATTGTTTTGAGGAGTTTATCTTTTTAATGGTCTTTCAAACACGTCAAATAGATTTGCATTATTAGGAGGGTGAAACAAACACTCATCTTTTCCTATTCTCTAGGTGGAGGATGAAAATCTTTACTTGTTGACTTAGGTACACACTCAAATGCTAATTAGAATACATCCATCACCAAGCATACAATGGCTCTAGTCATGATGTTGTATTAGCTGACTCCAAATGCAAGTGAGGGCACAATATGACAAGTGTCTTGGGGCAATTAATTTTTGCCTTGCACAAATATTATCACCCTTTCAGGGATAAATCAGGAATTCTTTCACTTGAATTTGTTGTAGATTATTGGGCAATCCATTTGAAACCATCCCCCATAGAATTGCACAAGGAAAAATTTAGGCGTATAGCCCTATGAGTACATGAATATATGTAGTCTCACAAGAAAGATTCAAGTGGCTCCGCTCTACATATACCCAAGCATGTTCAAGGAATGATATCGAAATTCCATGAACAAAACTGGCTCTGTCTTTCAAAGCTTTAGCCTACGAAGAAGAAACTATTTATAGTGAGTTGGAATGGTTGGCATAAAACCTGTCCTCACTTGGGTCATTCTCGAGAGATTTTTTCCTCCAAAGAAGAAAGAGCATACTCTCCTAATCTAAACTATTTTCTACCAAAACACGTAAAGCAATGTTCATTCCTTCAAGCTATGTTGAGCTTGATTTAGTTTATTCCTATTTAAGAAAAATAGGATTGCTTGAAAAATTAATTTTGCCTTGTTCAATTAGCCACAAGATTTAGTGATTTGCTTGTCCAGTTACTGATCCAAATTGAATTAAATGATTGAAGTTTTTCTTTGATCCCACAGATTTAGTGATTTGATTTGTCCAAATTCTGATTCCAAAAGAAGTTATACGATGTAGTTGTTCTTTGAACCACAAGATTTTAGTTATTTGTGTTGTTCATTTACTGATCCCAAATAAAATTAAACTAAGAGATTGCTTGTTCATTTACTTCCAAATTCCGTTCAACCCATAAACTGATGTGTGAGTTTTTTATTTTCCTTAAAAGGAAAAGAGCATAATCCCCTAGTCAGTTTAGTGATAGATTGGAATATGTATCTTAATTTTGAAAGCAAGTAAATAGAGGTCAAGATGGGGCTTGGACAGCCTGAAAAACCAAGATAGTATCTGTTTATTTCAACTCCTATAAAAACCTTCAAGAACAACCTGCAAACACTTGTTAGGTTGCAAGATATCAAAAATACAACTTGTCAAAATGTTAGAGTTAGGCAAACGAAGTGTGCAAACTTTCTAACCAGATGCGAGCCTAAAAAATATTGAATGTGATACAGCATACTGTATGTGACCTGTCTTACCAGATGCAACAGTATGCTCCCCAGATGCAAGCCTAAACTTAAAATGATCTGGGAAATCCTGAATGTGAGCCTTGTTTACTGCGGTGCGATGGCGTATCCTGGATGCAATCCAGAATGGTCAAAAATGAGCCTGTAACAGAATTATGCGCATGCAAATTAGTGAAAAATTGATTTAAAATGAGGCCAAGTTGGAAATTGAGCCCCACAGTGGGCGCCAGAAATGTGTGTGTATATTTATGCACCTGTTATCTGCAACACAACACTTCAATAAGTCATTTTGTTAGTGAAAAACAAGGGTTAATGAGCATATAAACCATAACATCGACTTTGATGCAGGAGCATCTTGGGTGTAAGGGCAATCTTGCATCACCCAAAAATATGTGTTTTTCTATTGAATAAGGGCTATTTTGTACAAAGCTACTATTTTTGGAAACTTACTATTTTTAGTAAGTTGGTCGTTCAAACTCAGAATGTTCTAATTTTCCAGGTGAAGGTTCATCTTAGTTATGTAAGAATGCCAGTTGAATTTCATTGCCAGATCATCTGTATTGGCGAAGTTATTAAGGATTTACTGTTGAGATTTTAGGGTGCAAAACCTTTGAGCTCAATTTTTAGGACCTTAGAGGCTCTAGATCAAGGTCAAAACCCCTATTGACTAGTGCTTTGCAATCAAGCACTGTAGATCGCGATTTCCCCTTTCTGAAAAGTGGTTATAATAGCCAATCAGAGCTACGGTTCAAAAGTTATGGCTTCCAGAATTAGGGCTACCTAATCTCATGTTTTGTAAATATTTAAAGCCGACCCTTTTGTAATAAAAGTAAAAAATAATTAAATGTTAAGGGTAGTCGGCCTTAATGGCTAGATTTCTGGAACCTTCTCAGGCGGTGGAAAATTGCCTATTTAAGGAAGGCCCGTGGTGTTTTCTAGGGCAGTTCTAGGTGGTTATTTGAGGCTTTGTCCTACAGATTATTGTAAGGGATGCCCATGTGGCTTTTGATATTGTAATTCTAAAGTTTGTAATTCCACATTTGTGGAGCCAATAAGAAGCCAATTTTCTATTCTTGCAAATATCTATTGTTTCTCTTTGTTTCTATCGTGTATTTGTGTTATTAAGAGGAGTCCCCTTCATCAAGTGGTATCAGAGCGAGAAGTTCCTGAGTGTGTAGACAGATCGCCAACTGTGAGGCAGTTTGCACCAGGACCATGCTTAAGGTTTCAGTGATAAGCGCAAAAATGCCTCCATGAAGGGAGCGTGGTGGAAGAGCCAGAGGTGTACCGCCCCAGGTTAGAGCCCTCCAGAGACAAGTGCAAGCATTATAGGAAGAGATTCGCAGAGGCATGAATCTTGCCATAAGAAAGGAAAGTGAGGATGAAGCCAACGTAGAAGGAGATTTTGATCACGAAGGTGAAACTTTGAACCAAGAGGAGGAAAGGCTTTTCTGGGCCATTTCCAAGATCAGGAAAAGACCTAAGCTTGAGGTTCCCACATTTTTGGGAAATCTTAACCTAGAAGAGTTGATCGACTGGATCAATGAAATAGAAGAATATTTTAAGTATGAAGATATTGAGGATCCTGATAGGGTCAAATTTGTGAAGGCCCGACTGAAGGGTCATGTGAAGATCTGGTGGTAGGAGATTCAGTTGGAGCGAAATAGAAGAGGAAAGGAGAAAATCACAAGATGGGATCATATGGTGTATAAATTGAAGCGACAATTCATTCCTGTTGATTATGAGCTTGATCTACTGAAGAAAATGCAAGGTTTGAAGCAAGCAAGAAAATCTATCCAAGAGTATACAGAGGAATTCTATCAAATCCTCATCCGAACAGGCCATGCAGAAGCTGATAAGGAGAAAGTTTCCCATTACCTTAATGGGTTGAGGCCAAGCATTCAGGAGGAGTTGAACCTGATCCAAATGAACAGTATTGAAGAAGCCTACCATTTTTTCCTAAAGGTAGAGGAAAATTTGAACAAGAAGTTTGAAAGCAGGCAAAGTGGAAGAGGTCGCGGTGGAAGATCTGGTGGACGATCTTATGGAGGCCGAAATGAAGATCAAAAAAAGAAAGATGAGGCTAGTAGTAGTCAGGGTTAGAGGGGAAATAATTTCAATCAAAATAATAGAGATTAAAGAGGAAGAGGATGAGGACAAGGATCAGGAAGAGGAGGCTTCCGTGGAACATGTTTTCACTGTGGAGAAGAAGGTCATAGGGCATATGAATGTCCTCAATGCCAAAGAAGGGTAGATAGGAGAAATGACGGCCAGGCTAGAGTTGCACATGTGGATGAAGATGCAAAATCATCTCATTCTAAAGATGCTAAAGGAGGAGAAGTCCTAGTTAATAGAAGAGTCCTGCTGAGTGGTGAAAATGAACCTGAGCAAAGGAGGAGCTTGTTTCGCACCAGGTGAAAGTGTGAGAATAAGTGTTGTGATGTGATTATTGATAGTAGAAGTACTGACAATCTAGTGTCAGAAGAGATGGTTAGAAATCTGAAGCTAAAGAGGCAGAAACACCCACATCTATATCAGATCGCCTGGGTGCAGGATGACCACAAGGTCATGGTTAATGAACAGTTCCTAGTAAAGTTTAAGATTGGAAGGTACTATGTGATATCATACCTATGGATGCTTGTCATATGTTGCTGGGAAGGCCATGGCAGTTTGATAGGCATGTTGTACATGATGGCCATGCAAATTCATATTCCCTGAAAAATGATGGAGTGCGACATAAGCTAAAATCACTGAACAATACAGAAGAAAAGGTATGTAGTAATGCAAGAATAACTTTTATTGATGGAAGAAAATTTCTAGAGGGTATGAAGCATGAGCATATGTGTTTTGCTTTAATTCCAAAAGCTAGTAAGGAGGAAGTAGAAGATGTGCCTATAGAAGTTGCAGATCTATTGAATGAGTTTCA
>MU226117.1:2157977-2168996 GCA_018584345.1 Thuja plicata
AACCTCATTTAAATTTAATTTAATTTAATTTAAATCTTGCTTCTCCTTGCTTTTGGCTAAATTCAGCCTAATCACACTTAAAAGGTAAATAAACCCATTTTAGCCTTAATCACTTGCACACACATGCGACTTTTTTAAATTATTATTTCCTCCCCTTAAAAAGTCAACTCCTCTCTCTTTTGCCTCTTAATCTTAGCCACTCATTTCTTTTGCCTCTTAATCTCCTTCACTCCCACCAAAACCCTACCTAACCTTTAATCTCAACCCCTCATTCTCCACCTCTTAATCTCAGCCCTTCATTTTTCATAGCAAATCCATAAAAGGAGGCCTCACTCCTCATTTTGCAACTAATGAGAACTAGAGTAACTGGTTAGAGAATTGAACTAGTGATTGCATTTTAGAGCATTTTTATTGAGCATGTCTTAGTCTTCATTTTATTTAGCTTCTTTGAGCATTAGATCATCTAGATATTACATGTTAGGTAATAGAAATCAATATTAGATTATTTCATCTTGCATCTTCATTCCAGATTTGTTATTGCATTCTCAATCTTCATCATGTGAAGCTTGGGGCAAGTTCCTCATACTTGTTCTCAATCCCTTCACCATCTTGTAGCTTGCATCATAGTGGGATTTATTGCATTGTGTTGGGAGAGCACACCCATAAAATCTCTAAGAGAAAATCAAACGAGTCTTGGGTGCAATCGTTTTAGCTCATCGAAGGTTGTAGTGAAAATGTAGTTGTATTTCAAGTTCTTTACATGCTTTGATTTATTAGTATATCTTGTATATGCATGTTTTGACTTATTGTGCAGCTGCAGGTATTTTCATTGCATACAAAGCTTTACCTTTCAAAGGATATGGAGCATCATTACTGAATCTAACATATCCTTCATCATATTCTTCTATAGTAGTGAACTTAAGTGTGTCACCAGTCATATGGTCTGAACACCCACTGTCTATAATCTAGGTATCATTATTGCTTACATGTGATATTAGGGAATTTTATTCTTGCTTTTCTTCATCACAATTATCCTTGATGGAAACATATACAACTTCTTCTCCATCATAATTATATGTATCATCATTAGTTAGTCCTTCATTAGCAATATGACATGACTTCTTATCTTTGTTTTTGAAATCTCATAATCTCCTGGATTTGTTTTCTCTTTTTTTATCATCTCAAATGTCTTTTTTTTAATCACTGTCATTCTTAGGGAATCTAGCAGCAATGTGACCAATATTATTACAATTAAAACATTTAAAAGGTATCTTACCTTGGTACTTGCATTTACCTCTTTGTAGTCTTCTAGCTAGTAGAGCTTCAAACTCTTTTTCATTTACTTCATCTTCAACATACAGTTCTTCTAACTCACTCTTGCAACTATAAAATCTTTCAATAGCACTACTTAGATAACCATCATTAGGTCTAGACTCCCTAGAACTTCCAATCTTCAAAGATTATTTAAATGCAAAGTCAATCCTAGCAGTAGCAAGTAAACTATTATCAAAATCATTAAGCTCAAAAGCAATCAACTTATCAATAGTAGCATCAAGTGAAACAGTCATATAAGGAATGGAACTCAGTTCTTGTTTTTCAAATACTCAGATGGAATACATAGGTAACAATGTCCTCAACAATTTTCTTCTTACCTCTTCTTCATTTATCTTTCCTCCAGCACCTCTGATAGCATTCATAATTTCCTTTAGTCTTGCACTTTATAGTGTAACATTTTCACCTTCTTTCATTCTCATAGAATCAAATTTGCCTCTTAAGCTTTCAATGTTTGCCTTCTAAACATGTTGATCTCCACCATGTACCAAGTTAATATTATCTCACTGACTGGTCAGTATAATACCTTTGTAACTAAGGATTGGACATCCTCTTTATAGTGACTCTGTGACAAAACAGTGTCAAATATCATACTAAAAATAACATACTGAACTCATTGAATTATCAACCAAAGACATAAGCTTGAAATGATGTCTGCAAGGTATATGCTCTAATACATCTTAAGTTTCATCATTACTTATGTAATGAAAATGCTAAAGGAAATACTAAGTTAGGAAGCTAAACAACAATTTTATAACAAAATCAATTATTATTGAGAGATGGAAGGAGCAGGAGCGAGAGCTGGAGAGAAAGGGCGGGCAGGAGGGAATTTGAATTCTTGTGATGGTGGGAAACGTGATGCTGGAGGAATCCTAGCATCTGCTACTACAGGCGATCAGCAGACTGTGGGAGGATCAACAAAGGAGGGCTCCATAAAAGATTCAGATGATGTCAAGGATACTACTTTCCGAGATGGTGGGCCAGGAGAAAGCTCATCTAAAGATGCCTTGACTAATCAAAATGATCATGCCTCAAACAGGAATCTTCTCAAAGGAAGTTGGTCATCGTTATTCAGGATCAAACCATTAGGAAAATATTCTTTTCCAAAAATTAGCAATATCTCAGATACCAGCAATGGCTTTTTTGGCATAACAATCCCTGATCTTCTTGTGGATCATACTGTTTCCTCAATGGCTCTTACTGTGGTTGGTAAGTTCACAGGGACAAGACCTAATATTGAGCTTGTTAGAGAGTTTACCTATTGTAAATGGAAACTCAAGGGACAAGTGGATATAGCAGCAATGCTAAAGGGGTTTTTTTCTTTTGTATTCTCAAATATGGAAGATTTATCAAAAGTGCTATGTGGAGGACCTTGGATGTTTGAAAAATCATTGTTGGCTCTTCAAAAATGGGTTACGAATCTAGATCTAAATGCGGAGATATTTGATACTGCCCCTATTTGGGTGAGATTACCCAGCCCCCCAATGGAATACTGGCATGAGGATGTTTTTTTTGGTCTTGCGAGTGCATTTGGGGAGCTACTTTCGATTGATCTGATGACTGCCGCCAGATCTAGATTAGTCTATGCCAGAATTTGTGTGAACATACACCATAAGATGGATCTTCCAGAGGTCATCACTATCAACTCCAAACTGGGTAAGTACATCCAATATGTTTAATATGAATCGCTTCCCTTTGCTTTCTTTTCCCTCAAAAAAGTTGGTCATTGGGCTAAACACTGCCCGCTTAAAAAATCTAAAGAAAAAGACGAACAGAAAAGGGAACCTAAAAAAGTATGGAAACAGAAAAACAATACCTCTGTAAGTTCTTTAGATAATTCTGATCATGCTCATCAGGTGAACAGAACAAAGAGGGTGAATAGTGATGAGTCTGAGGTTTGAAAACTTCCAACAAACCAAACTAATCTGGATCAACCTAGTAATGAATTAGAGGCAATTTTGCAAATGGAAAACTAAATCACTTTGGGTAAATAGCATGGGTTTGAACAAGTTATCATTATTGATTCTTGTCAAGAACAGGGTCAACCTAAGCTGAAGGGATTAGAAGATTCTAATAATGCAACCATTTTGATTGGCTCAGAATATTTACCCCCTTCTACTGTTGTGTCTCCCATTCTTGATGAAGGAATTATTGGGGAACTTGATCTTAATGGAAATTCTTCAGAAGACAGTGAGGATGATTCACTATCCACTATTGCATATATGTGGAGAGAAGATAACCTGGAGACAATCTTTAGTTTAGAGACAAAAGTGTTCATCCAAGAAGCTCCTTGGTCACAGGTAAAGAATAATAAAAGTTCCAACAAATCTTTAGGTAAAAAAGGAGACCAAAACAACAGTAACTCATGTGAATCAGCTAAAAAACAAGAAAATTATAGTCAAGGGGGAGTTCAAACTAGAAGACAAATTAAGGCTGATGTTGGCACTCCTAAGAGTAAGAAAGGAAGGGAATCACAAAAGAAGAAAAGAGAGCAAGAAGAAAAATAGAATATAGCAGATGGCGAACAATGTACCATCCCTAAAATATGTTCTCCAAGTCTTTAAAATGAAAGTCATCTCTTGGAATATAAGAGGGCTTAATAGTCTCCATAAATAGGATGTTCTTAGGAATATGGTTAGAGATAGAAAACCAAATATTCTTCTTATTCAAGAAATTAAAATGACTAAAGAGAAACAGGAAAGAATGCATATTTCTAAAGATTATGGGAGCCTAGGTAGTGATTTTGATGGAGCTTCAGGAGGAATAGGGATTTTCTAGAATAATAAAAAATGTTGTGTGCAATTTAATTCATAGTGAAAAAAACATTTTAGTGGTCAAAATCACTTATCTCAAGGATAACATTTTCTGGAATTTGATCAATGTTTTTGCCCCTAACACTAGAGGTGGTAGACATAATTATATGAAAAGACTAAAATATTTCCGTAATATCTTTCAATAAATTAGCTGGATGATTATGGGAGATTTTAACACTCCACTCAAGAATGAGGAAAAAAAGGGAGGGATTATCTCCCATATCGACAGTAGATCTGACCTAATGGAATTTATCAATGAGGAATATCTGTTAGATATTGATCTGGAGGGCATTGACTATACCTGGTCTAATAGATGTACTGGGAAAGATTTAATTCAGGTAAAACTGGATAGATCCCTCTTAACCAATGACTAGATGGCTAGGTACTTTTGCACTCTTTCTGCCAAACTTCGTATTGGATCTGACCGCTATCATATATCCCTAAATATTAATCAGATCCAGAGTAGAAAGAACTTTCCCTTCAGATTTGAAAGAATGTGGCTAGCTCACCCTAACTTAGAAAATAAGATTGAGGAATGGTGAAATTACACTGTTGAAGGGGGAGCAATGTATAGAATGGCTAAGAAACTGAACACTATTAAAATCAATTTGAAAATATGGAACAAGGAAGTGTTTGGGGATATCTTCCAATCAAAAGGTAAAACTATCCGGAAGGAGGAAGATATCTGATCTGAAATGTTAAGATACTTCTCTGAGTTGCTTGCTAAGGATAATAATTTGAATAGACCTAATCAAGATGAAATTATTAATGTCACCCCTAAATTGGTTGATGAACCTTCTAACAAAATTCTCCAAGCTATTCCTTTGAATAAGGAAATCATAAATGTTGTCTTCTCTTTCGAAGGAGAAAAATCTCATGGCCTTGATGGCTTCCCTATGTTATACTTCTAGCAGTTCTAGGATATTATAAGTCAAGATGTTCAGGTTGTTATTAAAGAATTATTTGGTTCTAAGCATCTTCTCAGGGAATTAAATGCAACCTTCCTAGTTCTGATTCCTAAAAAATAGGATCCAACACAGTGGAAGAATTTAGACCTATCAGCCTATGCAATTCTCTTTACAAGATTATGTCTAAAGTTATCACCTCCAGACTGTTCCAGTTGCTCCCAAATATTATATCCCCTCAGCAAAATAGATTTTTTCCTGGGAGACAAATCCTTGATTCCATCATTGTGGCTCATGAGAATATCCATTCTCTTGAAAAGGCTAAAAAATAGGGATTCATGATGAAACTGGACCTATCTAAGGCTTACGACAGAGTTGACTGGCATTTTTTGCAGATGGTGTTGTCTTCCTTTGGCTTTAACAAGGGGGTGATCAAAATTATTATGCAAATTGTAACTATTGTTTCCTCCTTTATCATTGTTAATGGGGGCTCTTCTCCTTTTTTTGAACCCACCAGAGGGTTAAGACAAGGAGATCCAATCTCTCCTATCCTCTTTTCTATTCTTAGTGAGTGCCTTGGGAGGTATATCCATAAGATGGTGGAAAAAGGGGAAATAAATGGTATTCAACCATCCTTAGCTAGACTCATTTGATCTCATGAGAAATTTGTGGATGATACTCTTATCATGGGAGAATCGACAATTAAAGAAGCCAAAAATCTAAAGAAAGGTCTATCTATCTATACTGAGGCTACTGGTCAGCTAGTCAATTGGACTAAGAGTTCCATATTCTTCATTAATACTCCTAAAAAAAGACAAAAAAAAATGTTTATTATTCTTGGTTGTACCATTGGAAAACTCCCCTCATATTACTTGGGATTGCCCCTTTGCTCCAATCCTCCGAAAAGTTTTTGGCACACTCTAATTGATAGATACAACAATAAATTTTTTGGATGGAAAGGGATGCTTCTCAGCAATGCTAGAAAACTCCAATTATTGAAATCTACCCTCCAGAACCTCCCTGTTTATGCAATGAGTTTATTTAAAATTATCCATAAAATTGCTAATGAAATTGAAAAAATTCAAAAAAGATTCATCTGGTCTGGGGTTGAGGAAAAGAAAAGAATGAGCCTTGTGTCCTAGGAAAAAGTTTGTAAGCCTAAAAAGTTGGGAGCTCTTGGGCTACGGACTATTTAAAAATTTAATAAAGGCCTCATGGCTAAATAGCTATGGAGGATTTATGGAGATCAAAAAGAGTGGATTTCTATCATTAAAAGTATCTCTTTCTTAACAATTCTTTGGAGGAATTTATAGGGGAAGACAACAGCACTAATGGTTCCTTCATCTAGAATAGTATAAAATCTACCAAGGACCTGATTGTGAAAGGTAAAAGATGGAAGCTGGGAAATGGTTGTAGAATTGTTTTTTTGGATGATGAATGGATCCACTCTGTGCCTCTGTCAACCAATCAAGACTGGAAGAAAATTATTGAAAGAAGCAAAGATTCTATTGGCACAAAAGTTACTGATTACTAGCAGGATAAAAACTGGAAGAATCTAGGAGAAATTGATGTTAGTCTCATTTCCCTCTAGCATGAGCTTCAGACCTGGTACATAAAAGATAACATTCAGGATTTGGTTGTGTGGAATCCTACTTCTGATGGCAAGTATACTATGGCCTCTGCTGTTAATATCCTTTCTGAGAGAGAGGAAAGGCCTCCTTGCTCTTTTGTTTGGTATAAAAATCTCATACCTAAAATCAAATTCTTTTATTGGCTCTTAATTCAAAATAAAATCGCTAACTCTTGATAACCTCTCTAGGAGGGGTATAAACATTGTCAATAGATGTAGTCTTTGCTTTGAAAACTCTGGATCCTGTGATCATATCATGCTCCACTGTCCTTTCACTCGTAAAGTTTGGGATATCATCTTTAGAAAATGGCATATATATTGATGTTTTCCTTTTGTTTGGCATGATTTTGTTGCTCAATGGAGTTACCTGCCTCAAAACTTTATTTATAAAGACCTTTGGTTCCTTATCCCTCCTCATGTGTGCCAGAGAATCTGGAAAGAGAGAAAAAATAGAATTTTCAGAGAAAAGCAGGCATCTCCTGAAGTGGTAGGCAATCAGATTTGTAGGGCACTAGAAGAAAATTTCTCATCTTTTAAACCTGAGGGTAATTTAGGTAAGAGGAAAAGTGACAGTAATGACAGTCATATCAATCAGAGATCTCTAGCAATTTGGACTTCGCCCCCTGAAGGTTGGGTTAAAGATAACTTCAATGGGGCCATGAAGGGAAACCCAGGAACTGCTAGAGGAGGTGGATTAATAAGAGACTAGAATGGTAATTGTGTCGGTGTGATTGCCTCTCCATTGGGCATTCAATCTAACCATAGGGCCGAAGCTATGGCTACTCTCAACATTATTTTTCTAGCAGAGGAACTGGGCTGTGAAAAATTCTGGCTGGAGGGAGACTCCTTAAATATTATTAATAATATTAGAGGAAAGAATAAGGCATCATGGACTATAGAACATATAATTTCTTAGATAATTAATGTGGCTTCAAATTTTACCTCCTTTTATGTGTCTCAGTTTATGGGAAATGAATCAAGTGGATGATTGTCTAGCCAACATTGGAGTAAAGAAAGATGTCACATGAAAGTGGCATGGAAAGGCAAAAATTAATAATGAGGTGGAATTATTACTTAATTATGATAGGCTTAATCATAAGGTAGGTGAGGTCACTCGCATTAATCATTCCAATTAATGATGATCTAATTAGGGGTACGGCGACGACGTCGAGCAATGTGAAGCATCAAAATAATGATGAATCACTTAAGACATAATTTTTATGGGACATCATTAAGTACTCTGTGATTGTAAAAATCTATTTTCATTTTGAGATGAAAACTAGTATTAAATAGAACAGTGATAGAGTCTGAATTGCAAAGGAAGAAGATATGGGTGGAGATTTGAAGAGAGAAGAACCTGCGGAGTGTAAATGGAGGGAAGAACAAGATGTGTGGAACAAGCTTAAGAAGGGTAATGTTCATAGATATTTGAAGTGTCTCCATGGAAATGACAAGGAGGTGACGAAAGCTTTTGTTAATGGCTGGGAGAATGACACTATGAACATTCTGGGAAAATCTGTCAAGCTCACTCTGGACCGTCTTGCAGAAATAACGGGTCTTGCATTGGAGGGGATGCATTTTATGAAAGACAAAAAAGAGGGCAACGAAGGTTATGAAAAATTCCCTAACACTAACAAAGAAAGGGAAATGCTTGTGAAGGGTGATCTCGATTATGTTAACTTGTCAAATATCAAGCGTATTTGGGCGTTCATGATCTGGGATATCATGGAGTACTTTACATTGGATGGCACGTATTCTAAGGTTTACAATTATCATTTTTTTTGGTAAACCATTTCCATCATAACATTAGGGTTTTCTTTCCCTTCTATCTCTTAAGTTCACTCAACTAGAGCATCACCGACCATAGGAGTAAGTCTTCCCCTATTTTACATGAGGGATTAATATTATTGATTACAGACTATGTCAAGAATCATATCCCCAACCCCATTCCCAAAAGTATTGTGAATGTTAAGAGGAAAATTCTGGAGTTTTCTAAGGGTAAGAGCCCTAGTAAGGAAAAAGATAAAAAAAATTCATAGAGGCCCTATTGCAGCGGATATTTCTCTGTCTATTTATGATGATATTAAGGGAATGAAAATTGATGATAAACATGATATTTAGTCATCCAAGGATGAGGGTTTTACTGGGAAGTCGGGAAACATTGAGGACATGAAGACTACCACCAATGTGCCTCTGGGTGGTAAAGATGATACGGAGGAGACCCAGAATCTAGAGAACAAAATATTGGATGAAATAGCTGAATAAATTGACGATATTATTGATACCCATATTGAAGACCATACTACTAAAAATGATGGTGATGAGGAACAAAATTAGGAAAATCAGGAGTCTCAGAGGGAGTCAGGGGACATTGATACCCACAATGAAGACCACATTGTTAATAATGAAGATGGGGAAGACCATATTCATGGCTTTCAGGATTACCAAAGGAAAACAGGGGATATGGCGGAAAAAAAGATTGACAAAGGCAACACAAAGAACAATGAGGAGGATATTGTCCTTGATAAGGAAACTGATAAAACTAAGAAATATTACAATGAGAATGAGAAGCCTGAGTACAACTGGGATACCTCAAAAGGTGACCTTGAAGACAAGAATGTCTATAACAAGAGGATCCTTGAGGATGACCTCCATGAGAGAGAGGTCAATGTCAAAAGGGTGGCTACTATTTCTTTCCTACAAATGGCCATAAATAAAGTAGAGAACAGCTACAATATGGATAAGTGGATTCATGATGATATAAAGGAGATCAAAGAAAATTATAAGAATCTGGAAGATAGGAATGCGCTACTAGAGGAAATTGTTGACAAAATGTGCAATGATGCTACCATGTACCAGCATGGGAAAAATGTTTTCGATAAGGTAAACAATATGGATACCAAGATCAGCACCATGGTGGACAACAAGCTCAAAAGTATTAATGACAAGGTTAACGACAACAAGGCTCTCATCAAGAAGCTTACTACTATTAGAAAAATGGGTATGAAAAACTCTCTGGATAATCTAAAATCTTTATATGCCCTTCTGGAAGGTAATGACAGTGATAAGGCAAGGCAGGAGGAAGATAGCCCTCAGGAAATTCATATTTCTGGCCCTGGCTCTAGGATTCAATCCAGCATTAAAAAGAAAGCCCAAGTCTAGACTAAAGATATCAATAAGTTACGTGACTCAATCTAGAGCATGGAGATACAAATGGTTGAAGTTAAGATGATGGAGGATCAGTTGGAAGCTACTTAGCTTCAGTGCTGGAATGTTTTGGGTTGCTAGAAGTTTTTTGCTATCTGTATGCTGGAAGCTTTTTGTAGTTAGTTGTTTTGATGTATTGTAATGATATTTTCTATTAAATATGGGGTTTAGCCCTCTTTTGGTCTTCTATCATATGTGATAGTTCATTGTTACCTTAGTCCTTTGTTGTCTATTTTTTGGTGCTATGTAAAGGGTTTTGGGGCCCCTTCAAAGCCTGTTCTCACCTTAATCAAAAAAAATTTAATTTAGAGCTTTGGAAAAATGCTACAAATAGTAAACTAACTATTTACTTATGTTGCAGGGAACAACCAACAATTATGTTATCAAATGGTTGTAGGAGCAACAGGATTCTAAATACTTCAACAAAACTTAAAACTAACTCCTACTTAACTATGAACTAAGTTCACCTCCCGCATGGGCCCTCACGGAAGAGTGAATGAATAAAAAATCAGAGGTTAAGAACTGAAGATATCATTCATTCATTCATAAAACATAAGTACAAAATGTAGCAAAAGAAATGTAATTCTCTACTGATGGATTACAAAATGATTTCCCGTAAAAACTAGCTAGCTAAGGAATCTAAAACTCCTGCTTATTTAACAACTTAAAACAGAACTCCCTAAAACAAGGATTCTCCAACGTCAAGGATATGACAATTTTTTAAGATACAAGAACATCATTTAATGTAGGAGTAATTTTCATTCAGTTGCACATGAATCTAGGAATTCATGACTGATGGATTTACTCTATAATGGCTGGTAACCGCATTGACCCAGTCTGCAACAATAGCGGCTACTGAATGAAAGTGGTGGAATTATTATGAGTCCCAAAATAGTTATTCAACTTTATGGCACCACTTTGTCTTCTGATGCTGAATTCTTCTTTTCCCACTGACTCGCCATTTCCTACAAGAGATTAGAGTGCACATACATAAATCGCAACACATATCCAAGATAGAATTCATAATAAGTTTTTCTACATTAGCTTTTGCTCTTATCACATGGCTACAGGAAGAACTACCCAACTAATGCAAGACGAAAAGATACAAGATTTCATTCCACATAACCATGTA
>MU226117.1:2169077-2196357 GCA_018584345.1 Thuja plicata
AAAATGCACACACACACAACAGTTTTAAAGCATAAGCAATAATTCGTATGAATAAGTCTATGAAAAACCCATGAAGTTTCCAAGTCCTAACCATAAAAACATGTGAAATCATAAACCAAATAGGCCTTAAATTGGCCTCATCATTTCCCCTGAGCTTTTCCCTTTGTTGGTCCTCCAGCAAACATGAAGTTCTTTATCCTTGTTGTCATCCTGTAGTCTGCAGTTGTTTTATGCCTAATACCTCCCTCTGCATAGCTCCAATAGAATCCTTTGGTTTACCTGTGTTTCTCCCACCTCGTTACTTCCCCTACCATATCATAGTCATCCAAGTGCTCCTGAATTTGCCAATAAAGGAATAAGCAAGGGCGGATGAAAGGTAAGTGGAATCCAAAAACTCTATCTCACTCTACCCAATGTGATATACCATGGAGCTCGCATGTTTTCCATATTGAATTTGAGAGGTGAATGTGGCTCCTTGTTCCTTAGTTCTTCAGTCATGCTGATCCAACGCCACTATACTAAGTTTGCAGCCTCATGCAACTCAGCTTCAGTCATTCGAACATACTCATCAAAAGTTGCATTTCTATTGGGATAAATGACTTGACTGCCTGAATCTGATGGAGCAATTTTCAGCCAGTCATAGAAATTATTTTTAGGATCTTTGGCTTCTGGTCTTAGGTAGAGAGGAATTTCTTCCTCCAACTCCCTATAAACTTTAGCTTGGGACTCCCGACTTATTTCATTTTGGATCTGTGTGTGAATGAGTTACACCTTCATGAAATTAGTTGATTCAACTACAATTTTATGGAATAATAATAGAAATTTAAGCTAAGAATTGCAATTAAATCAATAAGTATCTCATGGCTCTCTATCTAAGCATGTTGATAGAGCTCTCAGCCTTAATCTCTATCAATGACAGTCCTAGAATGAGAATTTGATGAAGATAAATGCCTAAATCTAGCTCAATTATCTCAAATTATGATGATATTGGATCCAAATGCACTCAAAATGATCTCCATAATGCTATAATGTTATGATAATCTCTCAATTATGCTCAAATTGATATGAAAATGACAAGATGTTTGATGCTTAGCATTCAAATTTCTAGGATCTCTAATGCTCTCAAAATGGCTTTTATTTATAGGATTTTCCCAAGTGTAGGGGTGGAGTTAATTGATCATAGTTAAGCCATGGTTGAGTGAGAAGATTTCAAATGGTTTCAAATGGGGGGACAATTTAAATGCTTGTCTCAAAGGTTTGGACAAAGGGACAAATTTGAGTGATTGAGATTGAAAGTTCAAAATGAGTGATTGAGATTGCAAATTAGGAGTGATCCATGTGCTTTGTGTTCTCAATTCCCATTGGTTTCTCAAATTTATGTTGAAGGATATTAGGATTTATTAAATTCAATCAATTAATTGATTAGCCATGTAGGGATGAATAGTTTCAATTTGATTTTTGATTTAAACTATACAATTAATTGATTAAAATCAATTATATAATTTGATTAATCCCTTTAGGATTTTATTTGATCATTTGATGTCATTAATTATTTGATCCTTTGATTTAAAATGATTTTTTCCAATTTGATTAATAAATGTCCATTTGAAATTGATTTGATCCATTTTGATGAAATTTAGAGCATTTGGCTGAGATTTGCAGATTCTCTTGATAAGAGGACACCTGCCCAGTTTTAGGTGTCTACAAATGCCCCTCTTTGAATTGATGTGTGAAGTGCATTGATTCAAAGAAGACTTGATGTCCTGATCATTGAATTGATGTTGATTGATTGATGCAAAACCTGATACAAAAATTGATAACCTGATATAAAACTCTGATGCAAAACCTGATGAGAAACTGGTGCAATGCCTTGATTGAATAGATGCAGAACCTGATGCGAAACTAAAGCAAAACTGATGCAGAATGCCCCACTGATAAATTTTTGAAATTTTAATGCCCCATATTTGATGTAAGATATGATGTAAAATCCTAATTTTGATGATATGATGATGCCCCCTCAGAAATGAAAGCATATTGATGTCCAGATGCAAAAGATTAATGAAAATGATGTAGAATTAGATCCAAGATGTTTTCATTTCTGAAAAACATTGATGATGATGATGATGATGATGTCACAACATTCCCAGTGTGTAGATAATGCAGATTAGGTCAAACTAGGTCAAAAATCTCTCCAAAATTAGGTCAAATTGCTTAAATAGGTTGAAAAACCCAAATTTACTATTCATTTTCACTTTTTACCATAGAGATTTTGTTATGATCCTAATGAAATTGATAGCGATGGTGGTCCCCATTAGAGAGCATCGATTCAAGTGAGCACGCCAATATCAGAAACCCTTAGACTATGGACCTCTGGTAAGTGGTTTTGACCTTCCTAGTGCATTTTTTGCAATGTTTTGATAGCATTTATTGCATTTAAAGTTGCTTTCTAGATTACAATATGAAAAAATCCTCCTAGGATAGTTTTAGTGATGCCTAGGGTTGTTAAACCCACATCTACATGATGCAACGACATGTATGAGTAGTATAACACCACCTAGTAGTTAGGTCAAAATTGGTATCCAATGTTTAAAATGTCGCGTAGCAAACCCTTCAGCAAATGTATGTTTTAAATGTCGCCTAGGAAGTTTTAAATGACGCCTAGGATTTAGAAATGTCACGTATACTATAAAGTAACACCTACAAATATTGAAATCATGCGTATGATGTTTGAAATGATGTGTGGTGTTTGAAATGATGCATACACTTAGCCAACTGACGCCTGCTAGATTTTTTTATGAAAAACCTTATTTAGGATGAACAAACTGCTTTCAATTGATCGTCTGGATTACCGAATTAATTTCAAAAATATATAGACGTGTTTCAATCATGCTACTAAGTTTTTAGGATGTTAGAATAATCATATAAATGGATTTTTGATGTTTCAATCATATTGGGTAGAAAAATTGATGTATTGCTCCCTTCTCAAGATCTAGAGGTTAGGAACAATAGGTTGATGCGCTCAAAAAGAGAAAGGATAGATTTGATTTTTTTGATTGACTTGAAATGATCCACTGATATAAAGATGCTAATATAATTTACTTTGTTTACAAAATGTAGGCACATTTCTATAAGTTATATGTATAGAATGTTGCGTCTTGGATTTTTTATTTGGTTGATGACCTGATGGATCCAAAGAGATGGACTATTGAGCAGTGCGGTTTAAGATTCATTCTTGATCTCCCTCAGTTTCAGCTAAACCAATGTTTACTTATAGCTATCACAGAGCGTTGGCATTTTCTTACCATAATACTTTCCATATACCCCTCGGTGAGATGACTATCACACCTGAGGATGCATACAGATTATTGAGGATTCCCACCCAAGGAGAGAGAGTATATTATGATCAGGTTTATGATGGTAGTGCATGTAGATGGGTGTTCAGAGATGATACTATTATAGATGATACCATTGCATGGGCTCAGTTTGCTTCATTTCCCACTTTGCTAGTGATCTTGAGTGCAGTCATTGGTGGTTTACTTTTGCCAGATAGACAAGGTCACAGATTCTCAGTCAGATGGGGTCACATTTTGGAGGACTTGATTGCACATCCTTGAAGATTTGATTGGGGATCCTATGTGTTGGCACAATTGTATCATGATTTGCATGAGGTTGTGTATAGAGTGAGTGCAGCGATCTTAGTAGGTGCAGTTTTATTACAACTATGGACCTGGGAGCATATCCCAATCATGAGACCTATAGCAGCTCAAGTGTGAGGTCAAGGATATCCTTACACATTCTTATATAATGGCAGGTTGTCTAGTATTGTCTGGGCAAGGTTGAGTATTGGTGGAGGACTATTGATGATATTGATTAGGTTATGTGGAGGCCTTACTTGGGATGCAAGGGATGGAGAGAGGATGACTATGAGCTTCCATATATATTTTTCCCTCGGTGGATGATTGGTTGGTCATCACTTGTTATAGAGAGATTCTGCTTTGGGAGAGTTTCTAGGTAGTATGATCGAGTACAAGACATGCCTCAAGGTATGGCATTATATGTACACATCCAGGCATAAAAATCCATGTGGGTAGCTTAGGTAGATTATCATTTTTTCTATACATAGATTGATCAGCTAGGATATGTCAGATGGGCGATGTTGGAGCATGTTGTTGATGCGGGGATGTCTGCGGAGTATCGAGAGTGGTTCTCTTGTCACACGTTTACTATATTTATAGATCCTATAGAGCCTATCCTAGATGTAGATGAGACCTTTGATGATGGTGGTGGAGATGGTGGTGATGGAGTTAGTGGTGGTAGGAGGAGAGCACAGAGACAAAGAGATCCTCTAGTACATAGAGCTATGGGACCACAAATGCGGGGTGGTCATGTGAGATCTCGAGGTGGTGGATTTGGTTAGCCTAGATAGAGACAGGTATAGGTACCTTTGTAAAGATAGGAATGTCATAGACCAGCTATAGATTAGGGTAGGTAAAGACACTGATAGATTCAATTGGATAGACAGGTTCCCTTACAGGGTCAGGGTCCTCCTTAGAGACCAACACGTCCACAGAGATAGGTGCCTCCTCAGGTAGATCCTCAGGTTTTTGCATCATAGGTTCATGTTTCCCATAGGTACCTCTTGCTCCATAGCCACCTCATGCTCCTTATATTCCTCTAGTTGTAGATGTTCTGGTACAAGATGTGAGGACTTTGTAGGTAGGGATGACTGTTATGACTGGGCAGATGGATCAGGTTACTACTATGCTACAACAGTTTCTGACTATGATGGCATGGTTGCCAAATGTTTCTAGTACAAGTCAAACACCACTGACTACATAGGATAGATTAGGTGACAGGGATCTAGATGGCACAAGGGGTAAAAGTATAGGTGATGGATCAAGTGTTGCTACTGGTGATGGATCAAGTGCCCCTGCTGGGTCTTGATACAGATCTTAGATTTGATCTTTTGATATTTCATATTGTAGACACCTAAACCTAATTAACCTAATTCAATCATATTTAGTACCTTTGGGACATATCAGCTAAGTAATTAAGCATTACCTAATTGAATTATGTCATCCCCTAGCCCTATTTAATTGCTACAGTCTTGATTTTTTATTAAAAGCAACCAATAGCATAGTAATTAATTAAAGCCTCATTTCCCCTATTATTGAATGAATATGTTATTTATGTAATTCAATTCATTAATATTACCTTTAACCCCTAACCTAACCTATTTCAACCACCTAACCCTGAGTTCTAACTCAACCCAACCCCTTCACACATACAAACCTAACCAATCCCAACCACCTAACTCAGAGTTCAAACTAATCCCAACCTCTTCACCCTTGCTAATCCTATCTTAAACCCGAACCCTAATCCTAAACTCTCCCTAATGATTAGGAATTCAATCCCTTCCCTAAATTCAACTTTATCAAGCTCTATCTTATCCCCTCACCCATTTTCTCATAAATAAATCATTAATGCCTTTTACACTCCTCATTAAGGCTCTTACACCCTCATTAATAGCATTATCTCCTAAAGTCTCCTTGGCTCACCATCATCCTGGTCATCCTATCCTAAATCTATCCTAATCGTCACTCTAGGACAATTTCATTGCCTATGTCCACATCTTTGCATCGTCTATTATTTTAAATGTCTTCGAAATAGCATTATTCTAACACTATGTTGAAGAGGGGAAAAATGTAGACACATAAATCTGATTAACCTAATTCAATCATACTTAGTGCCTTCTATGACATATTAGCTAAGTAATTAAGCATTACCTAATTGACCTATGTCATCCCCTAGCCCTAATTAATTCAATTAATTGGCTATAGTCCTGATTTATTATTAAAAGTAACCAATAGCTTACTAATTAATTAAAACCCCATTTCCCCTATTATTGAATGAATATGTTATTTATGTAATTCAATTCATTAATATTCCCTTTAACCCCTAACCTATTTCAACAACCTAACCCTGAGTTATAACTCAACCCAACCCCTTCATACATGATAACCTAACTAATCCCAACAACCTAACTCAGAGTTCAAACTGTGTGTGTGATTTTTGTACCTGTTAAGAGAAACACAACACTTTAATAGGTCATTGCATTAGTGGAAAATATGGTTAGATGAGCATATAAAGCACTAAAATTGACCTATTGCTTTCTAACTAAGAAGAGTATGATAAGCAACACAATAGCCCTCAGATTATGCTACTATCAGTGGCATATATGACTTAGCATGAAAGATTTGAGTTAAAACAAACTAAATGATAAGAAAACATGCATATTTATCTCTAAAAATGAACATAATAACAATGCATGAACATGAGAAACTAAATGGAATATGAGTCTATATGAATTCTAACAGCATAACAATGCATTTTCAATATAAGTTATGGGCTTATTTGTGCTCAAAAAAACCTTCTATTTATAGAAGAATGAGGAGAGAGGTGGGACAAGGTGCATTAATGGAGTTGAAAAACTCATTAATGGTGTGTAACAGGAAATAAATGCCAAAGGCATTCAATAGGCATGGTAGAGACATGGGCTTAAGGAATATCCATTAATGAGGCATTAATGAGAGCCTTAAAGAAGCATGGGAAGGGTGTAAGGAAAGCCTGAGAAGGTGGACTTGAGGGAAGGAATGTTGAGATTCCTTGACTTTCTCAAGTGGGTGGAGTCCTTAATCATTCCTTAATGGAATGCGACAACATTAGGAGGTGGGTTAGGATAGAATTAGGATTAGAATTAGATTTAGCAAGGGTGAATGGGTTGGGATAGCTTCAAATCCAGAGTCAAAGTGGTTGAAGTGGGTTAGGTTAGGGGTTTAGAGGAATATTAATGAAATGAACAAAACTTATTTAATTCATTCAAAAATAGGAATATTAATTATTTAAACATTTAATTGCTTTTTAATAATCAATGAGAATATAGCCAATTTAATTAAATTAATTAGGATAGGGAAATGGGTTCATTTGCAAGTGAGAAATTGATTTAGGAATTTATTTAATTCCTAGTAAATTAATCATTTTAGCCATGTAATTGATTGATTTTAATTTTGGCTACAAGTAAATAACTTAGTGATTTGATCACTTTAGGAGATTAAATTGATTTCAAAAGAATTATGTCAAGCAGTAACAGGGTCATTTGAACATAATTGGGGGTATGATCACACTTAGGGAAAATAGGGTCTATGGTCAGAGTAGACCAAATCTAGGTGGTTACATTTTCCCCTCTTTGAATTGATGTGTGAGTAGCACATTGATTCAAAGAAATTTTTTGATTTTGACTTCAGAAAGATTAAGAATTTCGCTCACAATCGAATGAAATGTCTGATGAGATCAATCTCGCACTTGATTGAACTAAACTAATAGTATTGACTTTGCACTTGGTTATCGTACAAAGATCAATAAAAGATCTTACAGATACTAATTCTGAACTTGGTTGTCATCCAAAAGTTAGTATGAAGATGCCAGGGGCTTAGTAAGAATCTTTTAAAATGAGGAAACACAAGATATCCAGCTTATGAGAACCAAATATTTCTATCCAACAGTCCTGACTTAGTCAAGAAAATAGTCATGCCCCTAGTTTGTTTGATAATGAAGTCATTTTTATTGTGGTTTTGAGCAAGAATTAATTGATGATAGTGGGATCATGCACCCTCGGGAATGAAATCGAAGGAAAAAGAATGAAGTCCCTCTGTTGAAAGAACGTATCACTTGCATGGAATGGTTAGATTAAGTAAGAATGGATTAGAAGAAGTGAAGAAATGGGGGTGTGTTAAGAGTAAACACATGAGTACCAAGTTAATCACGTTTGAAAAGGTGAGTTTGATTTTTTTCCCGATAGATCAAAGATTTCAGGAAGTATGGGTATGTAAATATCTTAGATTTCAGATGAATTAAAAATAGAAAGGAATTTGAGCTCAAATCCTTATGTTGTTTCCTTCTTAAAAAATAATGAATCATGCAATCTCTAAATGCATCTATATGAAGACTCTTAGGACTGTCACTGATTTGTATACATTATAGCATTTTATCATCATTGGGCACTTTTGGGAATGGATACCACTTGATAGTACAATAATCACTAATACCCACTGATATTATGAAAGTATGAATACTATATTTTATTGAAATTTCGGAAATAGACTTAGGCATCAAGGCATAGAAGCCAGGATACCAAAATAGTCACCTTCCTTTTATTATATCAAATTTTGCGTAAGGAAAGATATTGAACCTGTAATGACCTTGAAAATTCATAGCCTTGGGTACATTATGCTTTGTATACCTTAGTGAGAATCTGAGTTAGAAAAATAGACAAGGAAATTGTTCCAACCTCATCGTAGTTTGCACATAACAAAGATCGAGATATATGTGGCTATCCACTCATGGTGGTATCTCTTACCATAAACATCCAAGTTAGGTGAAATTTATAGGATCATTTGGAACAATCACCATACACAGAAAACCAAGAAAATTTTATGTCCCCCGTCCTTGTGACTCTTTGTCTTTACACAAATGTCATGGAGTAACTCGAAAGACATAACAACTATCAATTGTGAATCAATCAAATAAATTCATAACTGCTTAGAAGCCCCCAGTGAAAACATCATGGATACATAAAAGAGTCATACTCAAACCAAGATCAAATTGTGTTTAAGGTAGTATTGAGAAATACTATTGATTTAATTTTCAAGCACAGTAGAGATTCAACAATCAAAAGTTTGGAATTCAAGAAAATATGTGTTCCATGTCTCTGTATAACTTTTTTCCTGTTTGCAATCCCAGGTGGGTCGTAGGAACACCGTTCATGTTTGTGCAATGTTTGTGTCGTGAAAGTGACAGTTTGGTGAAAACATCGAGTATCATTGTGTCACGAGACAAAAAATCCTATAACGACCTAGCAGATGCAACCTATCAGACTGGAAAAGATGCCCCCAATGCAAAATGACTTGATCCTAAGACCAAAATACAGACAAATCCCAAGCGAGGATAAGATAGTTGTTTAGGAAACAAAGTCAACATTTTAGCACAGGTGTAATCATGAAGGCTTAGTATCAATAATGCATTGATAGATGGAGCGCAGATCACAAGTGACGCCTGATTGCCAGTGTTAGAAGATTTGTAAGAGATTACCAATTCTCAAGCATGATCATATTTGTGTGCCTCCAATGTCTAGAAAGATGTAGGGTGTTACAGATGGATTGATAGATCAGAATTGGATTGGCCATGATGAATGCAGTGGGTGAATGTCACCCTCAAAGAGAGTCTCCTCAAGATTACCTAAGATAGGGAAAAATAACATAGCAATGTAAGTGCATAAAGTGGTATCAAATCTCATATAGGATAATGACCTGATGTCATGAAAATTATGTAAGATATCATGGAGTCCCAAAAGAGTGGACATGTCAAGAGAGTTCTTTAGAACTTGTTTTTCATTTTATTGTGTTCTTCCTTTTGATCAAGACCAAGGGGTAAACTGATAGAATAGAACCATCAAGATAAGGGGTGATGTAGGATTAGTGTGAGGGAAGTGAATTTGGACTTGGGATAAGCAAGATCATGATTGTGAGCGATGTACAAGAGCAAGTGAGTAAGATATACAATTTGTTCATGAATAGGCCCAACCTTGTCAAGATCACCAGATGGAAAATGGATGAAAGATATGAGGGATATGATGTCATGGAAGGAACTTGCCCCCAAGTGAAGAGTGCAAGTAGGAGGAATTATACATAACACCTGTTTCCCAGGTTTTCATCATGGTACTTATCCAAAGCACCACAAGAAGTGGTTTTCACCATAGGATGAATCTTTTTCTCTTTACTTTTTCTACCAAGGCGCCTGTTTACTAGGTTTTCACTGAGGCACTTTTTTCTTTTTCTCTTTTTTTCAGATTTCAAGGAGGAACCTATGCATCTTTATCTTGGGATAGTGCTCTTTTGAAAGATATGCTATGATAGGCCAAGAAAACTGAAAGTATGCTCAAAGATGTTAATAGGGTGATGAAATAGAGGATAAGGAATATGGAAGCCAAGATTTTATGCAATGGACTGGATGAGAGAAAAAGAAGGAATGTAAGGACCCAATATGGAACGATAGTAGGTGACAAGATCAACATCAACACACTCTTTGAAGGGTAGTGTATGGATTGATTTTTTGATATATGAATGGGTAGGGATCTTGGTACACAAGGACCCAAGATGGAGGAAGTATTCAAGGTAATGGATTTTGCGACATGAGCACCCAAAATAGAGTTAGAATATGGACAATGTGTGAAAAAAGATGAAGTGGAAGCCTTTGGAAGATTGGATGCCAATTCTAATTTTTCCTTTTTGTTCAAGCCTTTTAAGAGAGACTTGGGAATCCACATAACTCTTGATTTTCCTTTTCTTTTGGATAATTTAGAACACAATTCTTCTATGATGGATTTAGGAACCTGTATTTTCTTTGATATTATGTTCTTTTCCGTGGACCTTTGTGGTCTCTTGAATGTTTCTTTTTTCTTTGTATTCACATGTTGATTAGATTGGACATAGTGATCTTCATATGTAAGTGGATTCTTGATTTTTTGATTTCTTTGTTTGACATCCAAATTGCTTCCAAAAAACTTGGGATTTGTGGATGAATAAGGCCGATATGGATGGTTCATATGGATGTGTTGATATGGAGGTTTCAAAGATGCATGTTTCTATTGATCTTGATAGGAGATAGGATAAGTGGATGGAGGGATATATGGACCCAATATAGATGGAAGGTTTGAAGCTTTCTGCTTTTGAACATATAGACCAAGAATAGATTTGGAAGATGGAGAAAGTTGATTCTTGTGTGCAAATGGAGGAATATAAGGTGTGAAATGAGTATCAACATCTTTAGAGTGAGCTTCCCAGCCAAGGATCTTTTGTTTCAAATTCATCTTCATACAGATAGGCTCATGTGTAACTTTGATAGGAGCCATTTTAACCAGAACCCTTGATGCTTGAGGCAACTTATTGTTATGTAAGGGATTTGGAGGAATAATGGTTTCTTGAGGTGGATATGGAGGTTTATATGAAAGATATGATGGAACATGCTAATCTTGACAAGGGTCTTTGTATAATGCAGGAAGAGTACCTTGCTCTTTATTTTAAATAGAATTTTTAGAAGCATTAAGACCTTGCTTAGGAGATGGAGGGTTGTGTAGCTCTTGAGATGGAGGAATATCTTTTTGAAGGAAATGAAAAGATATGAGGGGATCATCTTTAGATTGTAGGGATATGGGATCTTCATCAAATGTTGGAGGGGATAGGATAAAGTCTTGATCTTGATCATTAGTAAGACTTGTTTCTTTTTTCTTTGTATTATCCTCTTGACATGGACCTAATCCAAAGGAAAAGATAGGAGTTTTAATCTTCATGAGGGATTCTTGAAGGATTGCTGGGGAATTATCCAAAATAGACCTTGAAGTACATGAAAGCTTAGGGTCTTTTATCTTAGGAGCATGGAATGTACTTGCTACAAGATATAGATTAGCTTGGATTTATTTTAAAGGCATTCCTTGAGGGTAGACATAGTTATCATGAAAAGCATTAGGATCTTTGTGTGATGGAGGATATTTGGATATCCTTGAAGCTTTGTTAGATGGAGGAATAGTGGAAGAAGTATAAGTAGTATGTAACTCATTTATAGACATAGGTTCATTATTTTGATCATGCTTGGGATTGGTATCGTTGTTTGATAATTCATTAGTATCTTCAACTTTGATGATAGAATCATCAATTAGATCTTTGATTTTATGTTTTAACTCCATGCAATGTGAAGTTTTATGCTCATTATTTTGATGATAGGCACAGTAGGTACTCACAAATGACATTCCACATGAGGTAATTTGAGGCAATGTGATGAGATTGTTTTCAAGAAGCTCTGCTAGCATTGTTGTATAAGATCATCTCAAAGGAGTAAATGCTCTATCCCTTGGACATGTAGATCCCCTTGAACTCTCTAAACAGATGTTGGATTCAAGATTATGAGGACGTTGATCAAAGATAGGATTACCATGAGGAGGTTTCTCCTTTTTTGAAGAATGTAAAGACATGTGTGTCTTCTGATCATAGAGAAGAGGAAAGATTGATCTTAGTGAAGACCCCTTTGATGAGGTATCCTTTTCTTCCTTTAAGTCTTGAATTTCATATTTCAAAGCTTGCATTTTCTTAGATAGGGTCTTAATGAGAATTTCTTCTTCCTTTTTGTCAAGACCATAGGGTCTATCCCATTTGATTTCACCCATCACAAGATTTTTTTGACCAAAGTCTCGGAATGGTGCCAAAATAATTTTTGAATTGTCCCCAAATGTGTGGGTTTGGGTTTGATGTTGCAAAGTAATTGATTCCAGTGTCAGAGGGTTAGAATGCCCTGATAGTGAGTTGGGAACCAATGAGACTTGATTGTTTGAAGTAAGTGACTCCAGCATTAGAGGGTGTTTGAGTGCCTTGATAGTGAGCTGGGAATCAAGTTGTTTTGTTGATTGTAAAATCCACACTATTTAGGACCAATATTGAAAATCCAAGAGGTCATGCAAGGTAGACTTGTGAAAAAGTTTTGAAACAGCAACTGGCAAACCAGAAAAAGCAGCAGGACCAGACTAAGGAGCCAATAGGGTACCCAAATATACTGAATTTTTTTTAGAGAGACCTACACAAATGCCCACTATCCTAGATGTGATCCTTTGAATGTGACACTATGCTTTCCCAGATGCAAGCTAGCATCCCAGATGCGAGCTTTGATATCCCAGATGTGATGCAAAAATTAGCAGAAATTACCAGATGCGAGCCAACATCCTGGATGCGATGAAAAAATTACCAGATGTGAGCCAGCATCCCAGATGTGAGCCTCTAATGTTCTGTCATGTTTTTCTTGTTTTTTCTCAAAGTACGTGAAATTTTGTTTGAAATTAAGGTTTTTCTGAGACTTTCCAGTGAGTTTAAAATACATGCGTAGACCCAGGATTGAAATTTATTACTTGTTTGAAGATGATATCTTTTTAATGATTTTTAGTTACATCAAGCATTATTACATTGTTAAAAGGTGAAACAGGCACACATCTTATCCCTATTTTCTAGGTGGAGGATGAAAATCCTTACTCGTTGACTTAGGTACACACTCAAATGCTAATCAAAATATAGCCATCACCAAGCACGCAATGGCTCCAGTCATGATGTTGTATTAGCCGACTCCAAATACAAGTGAGGGCACAATATGATGAGTGTCTTGGGACAATTACTTTTTGCCTTACACAAGGATTATCACCCTTTCGGGGGTGAATCAAGAATTCTTTTAGTTTAAATGTTGTCTATGATTGGGCAATCCGTTTGAAATCGTCCCCCATATAATTACACAAGGAAAAATTGAGGCGTATAGCCCTATGAGTACTTAAGTATATGTAGTCTCACAAGCAAGATTCAAGTGGCTCCGCTCTACACATACCCAAGCATGTTCAAGGAATGATGTTGAAATTTCATGAACAAAACCGGCTTTGTCTTTCGAGGCTTTGGCCTAGGAGGAAGCAATTATTTATAGTGAGTTGGAAGGGTTGGCATAAAACCTGTCCTCACTTGGGTCATTCCCGGGAGATTTTTTCCTCAACCGGTAGGCCCTCTACTATTAAATAAGCGTACAAAGGATTGGAGAGCATAAGACGTCCAGATTTTTTATTCCTCTAAAGAAGAAGAGCATACTCTCCTAATCCATGTTGTTTTCTCCGAAAATAGATTCAAGCAAATAGTTCATTCCCTCAAGCAATGTTGTGCTTAATTTAAGATGTTCCTATTTAATGGAAAATAGAATGCTTGAAAGGAAAGTTTTCTTGTCCAATTAATCCACAATTTTAGGTGAGTAGCTTGTTCAATTTATGATTCCCAAAATTTAGACAATGTGTTGTTCAATTAGCCCACAAATTTAGTGCTTTAAGTTATTCATTTATTGATCCAAAAGAAATTTATTTTTGTTTGCTTGGTTTAGTTATCTCCAAATTCCTTTCAACTCATAAACTGATGTGTGAGTTTCTGATTTTCCTTAAAAGGAAAAGAGCATAGTCCTCTAGTCAGTTTAGTAGAAGATTGGAAAATGTTCTTAAAGTGAAAAGCATGTAAATAGAGGTCAAGATGGGGCTTGGGCAACCTGAAAAACCATGTTAGTATACTTTGTTCAACTCCCACAAAAAACCTTTGATAGCAACATGCAAACACTAGTTAGGTTGCTTAAAAAGACCAAAAACCAAAGTGAGAAAATTGTTAGAGGTTAGGCAATGAAGTACGCAAGATTTTTCACCAGATGCGATCTTAAAACATAGGATGCGATACCATATACCAGATGCGAGCCCTTGTCACCAAATGCGACTGAATGTTCCCCAGATGTGATTCTAAACTAAAAACAATCTGGGAAATCTTGGATGTGAGCCTCATTTTCTACGGTGTGAGGGCGTATCCCAGATGCGAGCCAAAATGACCAGATGTGATTCTAGACCTGAAAACTGGGAGGAAATATTAGTGAAAAATGAGGTCAAAAATGAGGCAAATCTCAAATTGTGCCCCACGGTGGGCACCAAAAATGTTTGTGTGATTTTTGTACATGTTAAGAGAAAAACAACACTTTAATAGGTCATTGCATTAGTGGAAAACATGGTTAGATGAGCATATAAAGCACTAAAATTGACCTATTTATTTCTAACTAAGAAGAGTATGATAAACAACACAATAGCCCTCAGATTATGCTACTATCTGTGACCTATATGACTTAGCATGAAAGATTTGAGTTAAAACAAACTAAATGATAAGTAAATATGCATATTTATCTCTAAAAATGAACATAATAACAATGCATGAACATGAGAAACTAAATGGAATATGAGTCTATATGAATCCTAACAACATAACAATGCATTTTCAATATAAGTTATGGGCTTATTTGTGCTCGAAAACACCTTCTATTTATAGAAGAATGAGGGGAGAGAGGGGGGACAAGGTGCATTAATGGAGTTTAAAAACTCATTAATGGTTTGTAAGAGGAAATAAATGTCAAAGGCATTCAATAGCCATGTTGGAGACATGGGCTTAAGGAATCTCCATTAATGAGGCATTAATGAGAGCCTTAAAGAAGCATGGGAAGGGTGTAAGGCAAGCTTGAGAAGATGAACTTGAGGGAAGGAATCTTGAGTTTCCTTGACTTTCTCAAGTGGGTGGAGTCCTAAATCATTCCTTAATAGAATGTGACAACATTAGGAGGTGGGTTAGGATAGAATTAGGATTAGAATTAGATTTAGCAAGGGTGAATGGGTTGGGATAGCTTCAAATCCAGAGTCAAAGTGGTTGAAGTGGATTAGGTTAGGGGTTTAGAGGAATATTAATGAAATGAATAAAACTTATTTAATTCATTCAAAAATAGGAATATTAATTATTTAAACATTTAATTTCTTTTTAAAAATCAATAGGACTATAGCCAATTTAATTAAATTAATTAGGCTAGGGGAATGGGTTCATTTGCAAGTGAGCAATTGATTTAGGACTTTATTTAATTCCTAGTAAATTAATCATTTTAGCCATGTATTTGATTGATTTTGATTTTGGCTAAAAGTAATTAACTTAGTGATTTGATCACTTTAGCACATTAAATTGATTTCAAAAGAATTATGCCAAGCAGTAACAGGGTCATTTGAACATAATTGGGGGTATGATCACACTTAGGGAAAATAGGGTCTATGGTCAGAGAAGACCAAATATAGGTGGTTATACAAACTAATCCCAACCTCTTCACCCTTGCTAATCCTATCTTAAACCCTAACCCTAATCCTAAACTCTCCCTAATGATGTCACATTCGTAATCTTTGGATTAGGAATTCAATCCCTTCCCCAAAGTCAAATTTCTCAAGCTATATCTTATCCCCTCACCCATGCCTCATTAATGCTTCTTACACCCCTCATTAAGGCTCTTACACCCTCATTAATAGCCTTGTCTCCTAAAGTATCCTCTCATCCCCTTGGCTTACTTCCCTAAATGGTCACATTCCTCCCTCTTTTCAACCCAATCATATTGTGACACTTTTCATCATATGATTGACTTGAAGAAACATAATCCATGTGCTCTCTTCTAGGTGTATCTGAGCCTCTCCCTAGATTCGCATCCTGACCCTTGATTCCTCACTCATTTTCTATAAAAGAAACCTCATTCCTTCACAATTTAATCCACCTTTCATGCATTGTTATAATGCTAGTTTTGAGAGCAAATCATAAATCCAATTCCAAAGCAGAGTTATAATGTCAGTTTGAAGAACCCCTCTTGAAGCTTGAAGCATATCAAATCTATAGCACACATCCATAAGCATGGACAAATCAAAAGATCAAAGGGAGCTTGGATTCAGTTTTAGGGAGGTTTGCACTCCTTATGCATTTATTGTTTTTAGGATTTCTTTTCAGTCCAATCATGTATGTAGTTTAGATTATTAGTTGTAGAGTGTTTTAATTCATTATTATGCTCCTTTACACCTAATTTTCATTCCTCACAATCTAGCACACCCGGTCAAACCCACTTCACGGGTCGATTTTACTAACAATAATGGTTTTTCTTGAGTTTTTGAGTTCGTAGTATTTTCAAGTTTAAAGGCGTCTTGGCTCAAAACGGACTCCGCCTAATTTTTTTATTGATGAGAGGGTTGAGGCTAAGCCTTATCATCACGTTGACCTTTTTAAGGGTAGTGTCACTAACTTTGACTGAAATTGTGCATGGTTGACTTTTGGTCAACCATGGTCAAACTTCCTCCGTTCATTCTAATTTTTGAACCAGGTGTTCATTGTACCCCTTGGAACCTAGGTTTTCAGTTTCATGTGTTTCAGGGATGGTTGACTTTTTGGTCAACTATAGTTGAAGTTTTTGGTCAACTATCTCAATTTGCATGCATGAGCCTTTTCGGTCAACTATGGTTGACTTTTTTGGTCAACTATCTTAGTTGACTTTTTTTGTCAACTGTCTCTAGTTGCGTTCGGTTCACAAAAATGCTCATAATGTTTGCATACAAGCTCCATTTTTAACGATTCAAAAGGAATCGAAAAGCTGACTCAGAGGAATATCCATATTTGTAGACTAATTTGTTATATTCATCATCTAAAAATCAGGTGAAATGTTTGAAGTCCCCCTTTCTTTTTCATACTAATTTAATTTAACAAACTCAATCTCGAATGCACAAAGAATTGAACCAAGCTATCAAACATCTCTTTTCAGGTTTAAAATTGAACAAGCTATCAACATTCTTGTTTTGGGTTTTAAAATTGAACAAGGCAAATCTCACATCTCTTTTTGGATCTAAAATTGAACAAGAAAACTCGCACATTTTCATTTTGGGTTTCTAATAATTGAACAACAAAAATCACACCTTTTTTATTTTAAGTACACTAAAATCATGCAAAACCAAATCTCAAATGCATAAAGGGTTAACATCTTTGTTTCAACTTTGAAATTTGACAAAATGAACAACACTTCAAATTTGGGTTTAAAACTGAACAAACTCAATCAAACATCATCTTGAATGCATAAACAAGAATTGAACAAGGCAAAGTACATTTCAATTTGGTGCACATAAAATAAAAAAAAATTGTGAGTTTATTTATGCACAAATCAAACATTTCTTAACTTACATTAAAGGAATTAACCATGTGTTTGGTGTCTTTGGTGCACTTGCACAAAATCTGTAGAGTGCAACCTCACTTCACGCACTATCCTCTCCCACTGGATTTTGTGGTCATTGGTGCAAGAGAAAGGTGATTGTGAACATTTGAACCTTTAAAATTTCTTAGAGGGTCGTGTCCAAAAGAAGCACGAGTCCTTATAGATAACAACCCCAAACCGGTAAATATTTTAGCCGGTATAGAAATAAGGTGGACTTAAAGGTCTATCAATATCCCTTCAAGCTCGGGTGGGTCGTGTTCAATGGTAGTCCATATTGAGTGAATATCCTCAGCATACTACCATGGTTGAACTAGGCTCTTAAGTGAGTCACATCGTACAAACTGATTATGGGGACACCACAAAAATACTAGCAACTCATAAATCTAGCAACCTACTTGATCCATCCCTGAAAGCTTGATAATCGACTAGGAAAGGAAGATAGTAACTTCCCCGAGAAATTTGCACATTCATGCCACCTTAAGCATTTGGAGTCAAATAATAAGACATCATGGAGCCTTGTTCTTGATGGTGGTCATATTTTGATTAGCTCTTGTGTGTGTTCCTACGTATATAGATAAAGGTTTTTAAGCTTACCACATCCTTAAGGTAGAAATTGCTTCTATGTGTCTTCAATGTTACAAACCTTGTGCAAAATAGTTCTCGAACATCCACAAATCTAAAAAATTTTGAAGTCCTTTTGCCGAGGAGATCGACATTTTATGCTTCTTGCAAGGTTTCTTTGCCTCTTGTGAGACTGTTTTCTCACAAATTCCAAACAATCATCACTTGTTCAAAATAAAAAAATCCAAAGCACACTTGCCATAGTCACTGCCTAATCCTCAAATATTACCAAAATGAGCTCATATATATTTCTATCAAACATAAGAAAGTCAGGTCCTTCATTTTTCCCCATATCCTAGGATAACATAGTCATATTCCCCCCCCCCCCCATCCTCTTGCCATCTTCTTCAGAGTCATTCCTTCTTCCTAATTTGAGCTTAAATCTGCCATCCATCTCCATCATTCCTCCCTAATCAACTCATCATAAAAGTGTCATGTCACAAATCTATTATGATGAGTTTGGTTGTCATATCTCTTCCTTTTCTTTATCCTATTCTAGTTATGATGAGATTCTTGTTGATCATGATGCGTATTTTGAAAACCTTAGCAAGATTTCTCCAAATACCATCCAAACTTTGGTCTTTCCTCCATCCTACCCCATCATGTTTTTATCCTATTCCAATGATGATGAGTCTTGTTGATCATGATGCATACTTTGAAAACCTTAGCAATTTGCCCCAACATCCTATTTTAGTGATGATGAGGGTCTTGTTGATCATGATGTGTACATAGAAAGCCTTAACACACTTTCTCCAAGCATCCTCCAAGCTCCAGTCATTCCTCCACACTATCCCATCATGCCACCATGCATACCCACTAGCACTCCTTATCATACTTTTGATAAGGGAAATCCATCTTATCCTTCATCCACATCTCCTTCATATACATTCATGCCTCCATCTTATCCCACAGTCATGCCTCAAACTCTATCTTTCTACAATAGCACTAGTAACTACATTCCTAGTCCAAATCCACCATCTCATTATCCTCCAACCCATGTTCAAATCCCTATTCCTAGTCCTCCATTTCCTTCAAACCATCACCATGATCCCCATGCTATTTCTACTCTACCATCCACTCTATCCTACCCATCTACCCCATCTTATCCCAATCTACCATCTCCAATTCCTAACTACATTAACACATATTCCATACCCCAATCCATCCCTCCACTCCTATCACTCAGTAAATCAAATTCGCAAGACATTTCCACACCTTCATATGTGGACTACCCTAGCTCCCTGCCACTTACACATTTTAATCCTCCACCTCAACCTCCCACATGAAAGTCTCCAAGGAGTTTCACAAGGAATCCATCTCTTAAAGAGTCACGTTATATTACTACCCCATGGGAAAACACTGGTGATTAATCCCTTCCATCTCCTGCACCCATCATTCATCTTCCATCTCCCATACCTATTATTTCCCTTCTAGATCCCATAACTTTTTATCCTCTTCCATCCCCCACACCCATCATTCCTCTTCCACCCCTCACACCTAGCATTCCTCTTCCATCTCCCATACCTATTATTTCCCTTCTAGATCTCATAATTTTTTATCCTCTTCCATCTCCCACACCTATTATTTCCCTTCCCGATCTCATACTTTTTTATCCTCTTCCATCTCCTACCACCATTAAAGTCCCCTCATCCATTTAATTCATTCAATCTTTATCCCCAACTTTTCCTCCTGACACTATCCACACCCATCTCATGAACGTCACGCATCCACCCTTCTTCCCTCTATCTCAATTTCAGAATCTCCTATCCATTCATCCAACCCATTTGAAGAATCCATTCATTCATCCAACCGATTTTTTAGAATTCATCCATCCATCCAACTCATTTGTAGAATCCATCCATATATCCCCCATCGCACCATCCACATCAATCCAATCATGTCAAGACCTTGTCCAAAACTATGTTGAAGTATCCATTGACTTGAATGAATATTGTATCATTCCATCCACTCCATATCAAGATCCTAACATCCCACTCCATCCATTCCATGATCCATCTACACCAACTCCAGATTCATTATCCCATCTGAGTCAAGATCCAATCATCCCATCCCCTCCCCTTGATCCTCCTTTATCACCTCCAATTCCAACTATCCCACCACAATTAATCCATCACCTTGGTCCACTCACATTCATCTACGGTGGTCTGCTTAAAATAGAAGAAATCAGTTACATCTCCACCATTTGTCATCCACCTGATAATAGACTCACATCTTGTTCCTTCACTGAAAAGTATCCTAACTTGACTCAAATACTAAAAAAAATGAATTATCAAGGTAAAGGCGCGGGCATAAATGAGCAAGGTACCTTGGAGCCCATTCAGGTTAAAATAAATCTATGATCTTGTGGTATTGGTTATGCACCTAGAGGCCCTTCTTCCAAAATTATTGGTATAACTAATGCAAAATTCAAGAGTACTTTTAAAACCTCCATTACATATTCCTATCATCCCTCTAAAGAATATAATGCCATCCCCCCTTCTCCATCCCTGCAACCCAAGACAACCTACCATATTCCTCCTTCATCCTCTCAATCCATTTAGGGCCCCTATGTCCCAAAATACCATCCCACGTCTTATTCCACTCCTTCCTTCATCCATCAATCCCATATACAAAATCCCACCACTCACATTCCCAATCAGGATCAACAAAGGCACATACCCATGCACCCCTTCCACCAACCTACCTCCACCACTCCATCCATATTTCCTCCATCTCATGCAAGTTCTCATATCTCTTCCAATGCTACTCATTGTAATTTGGATGCCAATTCACCAATGCATACAGCTACAGATCCACAATGTAAAGATTGTCATGTCCACTTCAAATGACATGCTCCAACAAAATCAAATCCAATCAAAGAATGCACTACATCCCATAGGCCACAAAAACCCACCGAATAAAAAGAAAACACTATGTGGAACCCAAGGCAAAAATATGACATGCATCTAAAATAAAAATCCATTGTGGCATCTGAGGTTACTAATCCTCTAGCTGAGCATTCCTCTCCTCCATCTTCAAAATATATTTTGGGTCCTTATTTCCCACAACTTCCTACCATGATTCCTACATCACATCCACAGGTACCATCCGCTTCACATTCACTCTTCCCTCATCAATTGCAACATGTGCCAATGTTGATCCTGACAGCATCCCCTATCCAACTCACTTTCCATCATTTTATCCGAAGACCTCCAACTATCATATCCCCTATCCCACATATCTCCCCCCACATAACTATCTCATACCTACATTTTTCTAAGTCACTCATCCCGCATAAAGTTGTACCAACATATCATGATCAACACCAAAAAGCAAAAAAAAAAACAACAAAAGAAAAAAAAAAGAAAGAAAAAGAAAGAGAAATCAATTCGTTCGTTGGTGAAAAATTGGCAAACAAGAGCCTTGGAAAAGTACCATGATGAAAACTTGGTAAATAGGTGTCATGTGTATTTCCTCCTTCTATTTTATCTTCACACTTGGGGTCAGTTCCTTCTAGCCACCATCCATATACCATCCATATCATGTCTTGTCCTTTTCACTTCCTCCATCCTCCTCTAGATCTTGAAGAGAAATATACAAGGCACCATATCTACATGCTTTTGGACATCTCTTGACATCTATCTCCCATCTTTATCTACCTATACTTTTATCCACCCATCCTTCCTTCCATCTATCCTTCTGCACTATCTTCCTCCCTTATCCTTACATCCTATCGTACCCCCTACTAATGCTTCCTCACATGCATGACCTATCCTAAGTGGGGGAATTATGTTCCTTGGTGACATATTCCTTGGAGACCTTCTTGTATCCACTTTTCATTTCCCAGTCCTCCTTTCCTATCCACAATCCTTCAAATATCCATCCATTCCTATCCTAAAATCCTTCCATACAGCACTTCCCTCTTTGCATTCACCACCATCTCCTCCATCTTCCAATTCCTCCTTTCATATATCCCATCACTTTTTTCTTCCCTTTTCATTGGTATCTATCTATAGGCTATCCTCATGTACCCAATGCCACCTATTCCAATCCTAATTTTCCCCATGACCTACCATCGCATGCAAATCCTATCAACATCCTCCAGCTATCCCAAGTCAGGCAGCAATCAGCCCATCCATGCACACCCTTAGCCTTGCTGCAAGCTTTGATCACAATCCAGTCATCATCATTGGGATGCATCCTTCCTTAATCCTTGTGTTTTATTTGGGATTACATCATTCCCACATCTAGCACACCCCATCTATTATTCCTCTATCTTGGCCTTTTGGCTCAACCGGGGCAACATCATGCATATTTGGCTCATCTCATCCATTCTCTCTAAGCTTCATGTGCCTTCACTCTGTATATTTATTGTCCTATCCCAATTCCTAAGCTTTAGTCATGTACATATCTTCTCTGTGTCAGTCCATTCTTGAGCCCAGTCCTTCTTGTACATATTATGTGTCCTTGGTCGGTCTCCTTGCAGAAAGTGCTCCAGTTTCAAATCCTGGATCCTGTGCTTCAGCAAGTTCCTAATGATGAAATCGTGTTTCAGCAATTTGATCATCATCACATCTTTGGCCAATCAGATTCACACTTGACATCTCCATGGAAATGGGTCCTTGAGAATGTATCCTTCCTCTTGTTGACCTAAATCCAATCATCTTTCTTGAAATGGGTCCTTGAATATGTACCCTTCCTCTCATTGACCTAAATCTAGATCATCATTATCACTGGGTTCTTGTAGGATGTATCCTTCCTCTTGACCTAATCTCAATCCAATCATCATCCCATATCATTGATCTCTCTGGCAAAAGGTGTCTTGTTGTTGAAATTTTTTTATCTTGAAATTTGATTTTGGTTCTTGATTATCATTCCTAATTTATTTCGGTTGCTCTCCTCAAATTTGCCATGATTCTTTATATCATGGTATGTTGTGAATGAATGCACCTGGGATATGGAACTTGATCTTTTTTTTCTTTGCTTGTGATTCAGTCGGATATGACCCTTGCATGTATGTAATATGTTTGGGTTTGCATGCTGCACTTGGGAAGTGTTGTTTGCTTGTGGGCGTTTCCAGCATCATTTCCACCATGGCTCTTCTGGGACTCATGTGTGATACTGGGGAAACCCCTGTGTGTCTGTTGTGTTATTCCTCTATAACACCAGTGACAAGGCCTCGTGTTCCTAGTAACCTTGGCATGGTCTCTAGAGTTTCTATATCAAAATAAGTGCTCAACTACATGGCGGTATTCCATCCCAGAATACCCCTTGCTCAAGCTTCAAGAAAACTCCTCCCCCAATCAAATCCCTAGCAAAGCCATCCATTTTAGTCCAGTCAAATACTTTCTCAAACCTAACCCTTCATCCTTGATGCGAACATGACTATACCATCCCTTAATTTTCTTTCCCCCTTGCTTTTTCATCTATCATGTCTCTCTTGGCCATCTTTTTGAGATGTTGCCAGGGCTTCACCTTTTGTCCTTGTCACCCTCTAGAGGGAGAATCATCCTGGTCATCCTACCCTAAATCTATCCTAATCATCACTCTGGGGAAATTTCATTGCCTACGTCCACATCTTTGCGTCGTCTATTGTTTTAAACATCTTCGACATAGTGTTATTCTAACACTACGTCAAAGAGGGGAAAAATGTAGACACCTAAATTTGATTAACCTAATTCAATCATATTTAGTGCCTTTTGGGACATATCAGCTAAGTAATTAAGCATTACCTAATTGACCTATGTCATCCCCTAGCCCTAATTAATTCAATTAATTGGCTATAGTCATGATTTATTATTAAAAGAAACCAATAGCTTAATAATTAATTAAAACCCCATTTCCCCTATTATTGAATGAATATGTTTTTTTTTTGGTCGGTAATATTATGTTTATTTTTTATTAAAATAAAGAGAGATTACATGTCTTTTAGCTTTCTCCAGCTATCGATAACAGCCCCATTACAATTACATTTTCCAAAAAAGCTCATCCCACAAAAACCTACAATAAGGTGCATTACATTGATATGACACTTAAACACAACTAATTATTCAAAAAACCTTCCAAGTGAACCCAATGTCGTCACTCCTTGGCTTCCAAAAACTGGTTGGCTTTAGACCTGCTGCTCGTTCGTCGGTTGTGCATCTAGCAAAACCGCCACAAAAAACCACCCACACGTCCGAAAACATCTTCTGCACTTTCATCTTGAATTCCATCCCATTTGCTATTGTGTGTGTATATTTGTGCACCTGTTACCTGCAACACAACACTTCAATAGATCATTGCATTAGCGAAAAAGGGGTTAGATGAGCATATAAATCCACTAAAATTTACCTATTGCTTTCTAACTAGGAAGAGTATGAAAAAAAACACAATAGCCCTTAGATTATGCCTCTTTCAGTGACATATACATCCTAGCATGAAATATTTGAGTTTAAAATGAGAAATATATCTAAATAATATGCATTCTAGCTCTAACAACCATGAAACTAACAATGCATAAACATGAGATATGAAATGTGTTATAAATGTATGTCTATTCTAACAGCATAACAATGCAAATTTTAATCTAAGATCAAGGCTTATTTGTGCTCAAAAACACCTTCTATTTATAGAAGAATGAAGAGAGAGAGGGGGGACAAGGTGCATCAATGGAGTTGAAAAACTCATTAATGGTGTGTAAAAGCAATAAATGCCAAAGGCATTCAATAGGCATGGTGGAGACATGGGCTTAAAGAATCTTCATTAATGAGGCATTAATGAAAGCCTTAAAGAAGCATGGGAAGGGTGTAAGAGAGTGGCTTGAGAAAGTGGACTTAAGTAAGGGAATCTTGAGATTCCTTGACTTTCTCAAGTGGGTTGATTCTTTAATCATTCCTTAATGGAATGTGACAACATTAGGAGGTGGGTTAGGATAGAATTAGGATTAGGATTAGATTAGCATGGGGTGAATGGGTTGAGATAGGTTCAAACCCAGGGTCAAAGTGGTTGAAGTGGGTTAGGTTAGGGGTTTAGAGGAATATTAATGAAATGAATTAAACTTATTTAATTCATTTAGAAATGGGATATTAATTATTTAAGCATTTAATTGCTTTTTAATAATCAATAGGACTATAGCCAATTTAATTAAATTAATTAGACTAGGGGGAATGGGTTCATTTGCAAGTGATGAGACACATGAGATTTATTTAATTCCTTCATGATTAAATACTATAGCCATGTTTTAAATTTGATTTGTTTTAATTGGTTTGAATTGATTTAAATTGTATGGCTGTAGTAGTTAATATAATTCAGTGATAAAAATCACCTAGGACATTAAATCTGATTTAAAATGAATTATGTCAAAGTAACATTGTTGTGACATAATTGGGGGTATGATCACACTTAGGGAAAATAGGGTCTATAGTTGGAACAGACCAAATCCAGGTGGTTACATTTTCCCCTCTTTTAATTAATGTGCGAGTAGCGCATTGATTCAAAGAAAGTTTTTAATGTTGACTTCAAAAAGATTGAGAATTTCGCTCATGATCGAATGAAATGCCTGATGAGATCAGTCTCATACTTGAATGAACTAAACTGATAGAATTGACTTTGAACTTGGTTGTCATCCAAAGGTTAATAAAAGATCTTTAAAATACCAATTCTGAACTTGGTTGTTGTCCAAATATTGATAATATTGATTTTGAAATTGGTTGTCGTCCAAAAGTCAATATGAAGCTACCAAGAGCTTAGTAAGAATCTTTTAAAATGAGGAAACACAAGATATCTAGCTTATGAGAACCAAAGCTTTCTATCCCACAGTTCTGACTTAGTCAAGGAAACTGTCACGCCCCTAGTTATTAGATAACGAAGTCATTTTTTAATGTTGTTTTGAGCAAGAATTTGAGTGATGGTAGTGTGATCATGCTCCCTCGGGAATGAAATTGAAGGAAAGAAATAAAATCCCTCTATTTAAAATGATGTATCACTTGTAGGAATGGGTAGGGAAAGAAAGAACGGAGTAGAAGAAGTGAAGAAATGAAGGTGTGTTAAGAGTAAACACACTTGTACCAAGTTAATCACATTAAAAGGTGAGTTTGATTTCATTCCTGATAGATCAAAGTTTTCAAGAATCATGGATATCAATAAGATAGATGGTGTAATTAACTTGGATTTAGAAGAAAAATATAATCATGTTTGAGCTCAAAATTCCTTATGCTTTTACTTCTTTCAAAAATCCATCATGCAATCTCTAAATGCAGCTATATGCAAACTCTTAGGACTTGTCACTGTTGGTAGATTTTGGACATTTTTATCATCATTGGGCGTTTGTTGGAATGCATACCACCTGATAGTACAACCATCACTAATACCCACTAATATTATGAAAGTATGAATACTATATTTTATTGAAATGTCAGAAAAAGACTTCGGCATCAAGGCATAGAAGCCTAGATAACAGAACAATCACCTTCCTTTTACTATATAAGAATCTGTGTAAGGCAAGATATTGGACCCGCAATGACCTTGAAAATTCATAGTCTTGGGTGCATTATGATTCGTATACCTTAGCAAGAATCTGAATTTTTAGAAAATAGACAAGGAAATTGTTTCAAATTCACCGTAGTTTACACGTAACGAAGATCGAGATATATGCGGCTATCCACCTGTAAACACTTAAATTTGTCCATTCTCACTCAATATTAATTTTTATTAATACTTTCCCTTAACATTATAGTTGTTTTTAATTAATTAACTATATTGTTATATTCCTATATTTATTTAATTAAATTTAATTTAATTAAATAAATTCATTTTCCCTCTTGTATTTAAATACTATAATATATTAAATTTAATTTAATATATTATCCTTCCATCTCTTATTGTAAAATAAATTTTATTTATTTTATTCCTCCACTAACTAATATTCTTCTAAACTTTGATTAAATTAAAATTATTTTAATTTAATCTCTATTTACCT
>MU226117.1:2207291-2222229 GCA_018584345.1 Thuja plicata
CTAAAAAAAAAATCAGAAAATGATCCTGAAAAATCCTAAAAAAAAAATCAGAAAATGATCCTGAAAAAATACTAAAAAAAAAATTAGAAAATGATCCTGAAAAAATACTAAAAAATATAAAAAGTCCTAAAAAAAAAAAAAATTTGCAATAAACGTCCAATAGTGAAAACTTGGTAAAAAAGCACCTTGGGCAGGTACCATGGTGAAAACCCCTTAGGGGCACCATGTGTAGTTAGCCTAGATCCACCATCTATCAGGATTTCCCCCTCTCCATTTCCCCATATCTGTGCGGGAATCATGCCTTGCTTTGCTAAATTCACTCACTTTGCACACACTCACACGATGCTTCAGTGTTAACATAGTTGGAATAAGGATCCACATGTACAGATGATCCATTTAAAAATGAGCCTTATCACGATCATGATTCTTTGACAGACACAGTGACCATGTCGCGCTTCATCAAATTGATCTCAAGACCTCTTGATCTCATGGGTTATACTATTCATCACTATTGCCTTAAGATATTCAATCAATCCAATCAATCAACCTTTTTGATATGTCCTAAGTTAGCTATTCAATCATGTATTCTACATCTCTATCTATCTTGGGAAAGAACGTTGGACTGAATGACCACTTGGTCAGGATGCCTTCTTTTCGATTTTATCCTTTGTACAAGGTGGCATCTCCCTTGAATGGCCTTGATCTCCTATATCTTGGTTTGTTTGAGATGACATAAACCTTTGCACGCATCTTTGTGTGGTATGATCTATTTGTGGTGATTTGATGTACATTTTTGTTGGATAGATGGTTATGATTATGCATACCTTACTGGGGGCAAAGTCCTTTTGCACATTCCTACCAAGACCACTCATCATGGCATGGGTGTACTAGGGCTTTCCTATGAGGATTATGACATTTATCCCATCATGACTACCTATCTACATCTATATCATTAAAGCTCACCTTGTCTATTTTTTGAGTATGGTCCATGCAAATAAATTATGTCATTCATGCTTTCTAGCATGTGATGCATTCTTTCAATGCTACATCAAATTAGGGTGTGCTCTTCAACTTTTGACACAATGTAAATCCCTTTTAGTTAGTTTTCATATAGTTTAGATTGCATTTTAGTTAGGGGCATTTTTTTCATTGTGAGACCTTCTTTTATCCCCCTGTCCTTGCCTAGCTATATGTTCCTTTGGGTCACTTTGATATACAAAAAATAATTTACCTTGCATAATTCATTTAGTCTACATTTCATAATCATATTAGCATATCATTCCATTGTCCACTACACAATTTTCGCACACACATATATGCATTCACAACATTAACCATTAATCATTTAAGTGCATGCATAAATCATTAGTATTACGTCATTTAAGTCACTGCATAAAAAGTGTCAGTCTCATAATAACATCATTTATAATATAAAAACATCTGCATAAAACATAATCACACACATCACATAGTACATCATATAGCCATCATCAAGATAAGTACTGCATCATCATATAAATATGTGTAAAGTGTCATACATGTAGTGTCATCAACATAGACAAAATACATCAAGTCCATCGAATAAGTACATCATAAAGCATACATCTAGAATGCATGAGCACCTAAGTGTCGCTATACATATCATCTCATGTCATAAAAAACTATAAAAAATGTATCAATGTGTACCCAGGGGTAGACCCTCATGTAGCTGGGCCCCCTCCCCCCTAGCGCTATCATCCCCTCTGTCCCGTGGTGGTCGCGTCGCTACTGATGCCTATGATGCACCTCCCCCTATCGTCTGGCTGTGACTCGTAGCCCTCCCAGTATACTCAGGAGCCCTCTGATTCACTGGGACTGCCTCCCGATACAGTCATATGTAGTACTCCCTCTCCTCAACTATTCTGACCTCTCGTCTGTTGGCCGCAATGACCTCCTATGATATCTGTAAGGACCCCTGTCCTGAGGCCACCTTTAAGGCAATCTCTCTCTCCCCCTATACCTATCTGCCATCCTCCGCCAATGATCCCTGTCACCTGTCAAAACCTGTACCTGCTGTCTCAACTCATCTGTCTCCTGCTGAGCTACTCCCCCCATATGATTCTCAACTATGGTGAAATCTCATGAATCCACTTGGGCCTATAATATCTCTAAGGCTCTCTATGCACTGTCTGCTCACTCTCTCTTTGATGCTGCTAGTACATGTAGCCGTGCCATCTCTGCCTAAAGGATGGTCATCTGATCATCCTCTAGTCCCCTACCCTCATCCTCCTGCATACAATCTGGAGGTCCCCCCTGTGCTGGCTCATCTCCCTGTCCATGTCCCCTCTCTGGTGCCCTTGATCCTGATCCTCTTCGTACCTATGGTGGGCCTCCCTCGGCTAGCCTCTAGACCACTCCTCTCCTCCGCTCTGTGGACTGGAATAATCTGATCCTCTTTACCGCTGGCGTCGGCGCTCCTCTATCCTCTCCACCATCACTATCATCATCTCCCTCATCATCCCCATCTCCCTCTACACCCCCATCATCTGACTCTGATTCACTCTCTGACTCCTCTCCATCTCTTGGCTCGGTCAATCTCACTGGCCTATGCCTATCCCACCATTGACCATACTCCATAGTAATACCTGCATCTGCTACCTGTGCCTGTGCCACTATCCATGGTACTACCTGCATCCCTCTCTAACTCGCTCTGGCCAGCTGTATATCCACCCCTATCCTCCATAATGATCCTACCTCTCTGAAAAACAAGAGGATTAGGATAGTTGTCTGGTACTACATCTTGTATGATCCTAAACTGTCTACATACTTGAGATGGCATGTACCAGGATATCTGAAATGTTGTCCTACCAATCAACCAACAATCTTTCTATATATAGCCTAAAAACTCCCCATCTAGACTCCCATCCTCTGCTCCATGCTGCTCATCCCAATATCCCCACGCCTCGCATGCCCTGTATGGCATCCACTCAAAGAACATCATCTCATCCAATCGCCTCCGCCATAGCTCCACTGATCTCACATCTCCATAAGTCAATGGTGCCCTGTATCGACATGCATATGGCTCATATCACTGTCGCTCCCCCCTCCTTGTAGTGGTCTGACTACTCTGATGTGCTCCCATGCCCAGACTAGTAGCAGTGTCATACCTGGTCCTATAGTCCTCTAATTACGATAAGCACACATGTGCAAATCATAGTATACCTATGCCAAAATCGTGTACCCCCAGCAGTACACTATACCCTCCTCCTCCTCTAGCATCTGACTCAGCACTCTAGCCCATCCAATTAGAAAATTGTGTCCTGAGTGATCTGGCATCACTCTCCCTCCTATCAATCCTGCCAAGTACAGCGCCAGTCGGGGTAATCCTGTCTGTAGCCCCCCTCGCCAAGACAGCCACTGTCATGATATCGGTAGCTCATCCACTTATCTCCTGAAGCTCGCCTCCAGGTAAGCCTCTGCTCCCTCCACCCGATACTCAAGGATAACTCCCCTAATCAACACCCGCAGTATCCTCCAGACATCCAGCAGTGTCATCATTGCCTCCCCTGTCAGTAGATGAAAACTTGATGTATCTGAGTGTCATCTCTCAATCAATGCTATTAGAAGCGCATTATGCGCTCTTAGTTGGGGCCACTCATGGACATGGTGTAGTCCACACAATGTGACGTTCCCCCACTCAGCTGCTATCAGCTCCTCTGTCAGCTCCATCGTGTCAAGCCACCGCTCCTTCGACCTAATCACATGGTCGAGCTCCTGCAACCAATGAACCTTGTCAGTATTTTGAGCTAACATAAAGCTTAGTTTTTAAATCCTGGGAGATTTTATTTCTTGTTAACCTGTTACTGGCACCTATTTGTTAACAACATGCCTTATCCCCTTCCCATGTCATCTGACCACTTGTTTTGATAGGTGGTCAAGTCTTCCGCCTTGTGTCTCGCAGTCGCCTGTTTGACGACAGGTGACTGTGCCTACCACTCCGTGTGGTAAGCTTGTCTGTCCCTGTGCCCTCATGCGACAGAACCGCCTCTTAATTAGTAGGTGTCTACCCCTGTCGTTTGGTTGCGTAGAGACTGCCTACCACATAACATGGCAGAACTGCTCGAGCAGCAGCGGCAGCGCCCTCCACCATTTGGGCAGAGCCGCCCATCTATTGACGGGGGGCTACACTCGCCTATGGGCGGCGTAGTCGCCCGTCCACAAACGGGCGACCACGCCCGTCGCCGCAATGGGGCCGCCCGTCTGTGCCCGAATGTGGGCGGCTGCACACTCCGCCCATGGCAGAGCCACCGTATGGCTCTCTCCATCGGCTGGGCGGCGGTGCCGCCCGTCTACGGATGGGTGAGAGTGCCCGCCTCCCGTCCATTGACGGGTGGCTATGCTCATCGACGGCGCTGCAGAGCCACCTATTTTTGAACAGGTGGCTATTTTTTTTCCTTCTTTTTTAACATGTAAAATTTTTTTTTTTAAATTAAAAAACTAACTAAATCATTAAAATAATTACAGTGGGTTTTCGAACTCACCAGTTCTCCCATTTTTGTTGGACGTCTGTAGGTTCGAATTCACTCCCCCAGTTGCTACTTGTCTCTCAAGTTGGCCATTTCTATCCTTTTCTTGGTGCAAATAACCTTTTTTGGTCCCCTTTTGCCCTTTTATAAGGGGTCTCTTAGTGGCCTCCCTTTCTTTTTTCTTTTTTTTTGGCCCTAATTTCTCTTTTTTGAGAAATTTGTCCAAATTTTCTCGAGGGGGCACATCTTCTTCCATCATTTTTCTTTTCTTTGACGCGATGCTAAATTTTGACACCGCATCAAAGAGGGGCAAAATATAAACACTTAAATTTGTCCATTCTCACTCAATATTAATTTTTATTAATATTTGCCCTTAACATTATAGTTGTTTTTAATTAATTAACTATATTGTTATATTTCTCTATTTATTTAATTAACTTTAATTTAATTAAATAAATTTATTTTCCCTCTTGTATTTAAATTCTATTTAAATACTATAATATATTAAATTAAATTTAATATATTATCCTTCCATCTCTTATTGTAAAATAAATTTTATTTATTTTATTCCTCCACTAACTAATATTCTTCTAAACTTTGATTAAATTAAAATTATTTTAATTTAATCTCTATTTACCTTATCTAAATTCACCTCTTGCTAATTATTCCTCTAATCTTGATTAAAGGTGGATTACCTCTAATCATGTGCACAATCACCTTTTCCAAGGTGAGGGTTGACTTTTCCTCTTTTTAACCACTTAATCCTAGCCACTCATTCCTTTTGCCTCTTAATCTCCTTCACTCCCACCAAAACCCTACCTAACCCTTCGTCTCAGCCACTCATTTTCCACCACTTAATCTTAGCCCTCCATTTTTATAAGCAAATCCATAAAAGGAGGCCTCGCTCCTCATTTTGCAACTAGTCAGTGAATTGAGCATTCTTGCATTCTTGCACACTTGAGCACTTGAGCACTTAGTATAGATTTCATCTTGTTGCATGATAGTCTAGATTCATTTTCATAGTTTAGTTTGAAATCTTGCATGTTCATATTTAGTTTAGTTTTCATCACAATTTAGTTGTTAACTTCTTGCATTTGCATTCTTAGTATAGGTTTTGCATTTTACATCACAATCATTTGAAATATTTGGGGCAAGTTTCACATACTTGTGCTCAAATCTTCATCATTTTGCATTCATCATAGTGGGATTTATTGCATTGTTTTGGGAGAGCACACCCACAAAATATCTAAGAGAAAATCAAACAAGTCTTGGGTGCACTTGTTTTAGCTCAACGAAGGTTGTAGTGAAAATTTAGTTGTGTTTCAAGTCTTTTACATGCTTTGATTTATTAGTATATCTTGTGTTTGCATGTTTTGACTTGCTGTGCAGCTGCAGGGATTTTCATTGCATACACCACCCATAGTGGAAGCCCTTACCATGAACATCCAAGTTAGGTGAAATTTGTAGGATCATGTGGAACAATCACCACATGCAGAAAACCAAGAAAATGTTATGCCCCCTGTCCTTGTGACTCTTTGTCTTTGTGCAGATGTCATGGAGTAACTCGGAAGGTATAACAATCATCAATTATGAATCAATCAAATAAAATTCATAACTGCTTAGATGCCCCTAGTTTAAATCATCACCAGGACATAAGAGAGCTATGATCAAATCAAGATCAAACTTTGTTTAGGTAGTATTGAAAAATACTATGGATTCGTTTTTCAAGTGCAGTATAGATTCAACAATCAAAAATTTGGATTTCAAGCATTATGTTTCCAATGTCTGTGTACAATTTCATTCCTTTTTGCAATCCAATGTAGGTCATAGGAACATCATTCATGGTAGCGCAATGTTTGTGTCATCCTTGTTTCATGAAAGTGACAGTTTGGTGCAAGTATCAAGAAGTATTGTATAATGAGACAAACCAGTTTATGATGACCTAGCAGACGCAACCTATCAGACTGGAAAAGATGCCCCTAGTGTAGAATGACTTGATCCTAAGACAAAAATACAAACAAATCCCAAGTGAGGATAAGATAGTTGTTTAGGAAATGACATCAACATTTTTAGCACAGGTGTAAATGTGAAGGCTTAGTATCAGCAATGCATTGATAGATGGAGTGCAGAACACAAGTGATGCCTAATTGTCAAGTTTTTACCACTTGACAAGATTTTTTCTTTCTTTTTGCTACCAAGATGTCTGATTGCCAGGTTTTCACCAAGGCACTTTTTCATTTTTTTTAATTTTTTTGCTATTTTTGATTTTTTGAATATTTTTGTAGTATCAAGGCACCTGTTTACTAGGTTTTCACCAAGGATACCCTTTTCTTCAGGACTTTTTCCATTGTTTTTGGATTTCTTCAGGGTCAATTTATGAATGTTTTGGTATTTTCTGAGAACTATTTCACTATACAGGCTCTGCTAGCCGAACATCAAGCATAGAAGCACTTCAAATGTAGAGTATTAATGGGATCTGGAAGAACATCTCCCTCAGGTGTAACCAGTTGATAAGCTGCAGTCCCAAAAGTAGTAGTGATAACATAAGGTCCCAACCAATTAAGTTCAAATTTTTTCTTATGTTCTATGTTGGGTTAGTTCTTAGGATTCTCCTTTAGGACAAGATCCCCTGCTTCAAACTTTCTTGGCTTTACCTTTTTATTGTACCCTTTGGACATTCGTGCTTGGTACACCTTCAAGTGATTGAACACCTATTGTCTACATTCATCTAGTAGGTCTAAATAATTTACCCTATCGATGCGGTACTGCTCATCAGTAACAAGACCTTGTAAAGATATCCGCAAAGATGAGATTTCAACCTCAATAGGTAGTACTGCTCCAATGCCATAGACTAGGAAAAATAGAGTGGCTCCAGTTGGTGTTTAGAATCTTGTTTTGTAGGCCCATGGCGCCAGATTCAGTTGTAAATGCTAGTCTCTACCAGACTTACTCACAGTTCTATGTAGAATTTTTTAAATATTTTTATTAGATGCCTCAGCCTGTCCATTACCTTGAGGGTAATAGATTGAGGAGCAATGTTGAGTGATGTGGAACTGTTCACAAAGGTCATCAATGTCTTGATTTTTAAATTGGCCCCCATTGTCTGTTACAATTGAAGAGGGTATCCCATATCTACAGATAATGTAGTTCAGAATGAACATAGCCACCTGTTTTCCCGTGGCTTTGATTAGTGGCACGGCCTCAACCCACTTTATAAAATACTCAGTGGCCATAATGATGAACTTGTGTCCATTTGAAGAGTTGGGATATATTTTTCCAACCAAGTCAAAGGCCCATTACTGAAATGGCCAATGTGTAATGAAAGGTATAAGTTCTCTAGCAGGAGCATGGATGATATTTCCATGTGTTTGACAATTATTACATATTTTTGAAAAGTGAACAACATCCTTTTCCATGGTAGGCCAGTAATAGCCTACTCAGAGTATTTTTTTTGCCAATGAAAATTCATTTGAATGTGATCCACATACACCTTCATGGACTTCTTTTAATGCGAGATCGGACTCTTCGAGTTCTAAACACCAAAGAAGTGTACCATCAAGACCTCATCTATAATTTATTAGTTATGAGGACATAACACAATGTTGTCCTTATCAAGGCTCTTTTCTCATTTCAGGATAGATTGGTGGGAGTGGTTTGATCAGTCAGGTAGGAAATGATGTTAGCATACCGAGATTGGTTTGGGGTGTCTAAAGCACAAATCACTTGGTATTCATGGGTATTAAAGGCAGGGTAGGATAGTTCTTCCAACAACAAGTCATAGCAGAATTTATGCTCCTCCAGTTGTAACATGGATGCCAATATAGCCATAGCATCTGCATCCTTATTCTCTATTCTAGGTATCTACTGGAAAGTGATGAAGACAAAATACTTCTTTAAGTCATCTAGACCAGTTATTTGTAGGGCATAAACTTCTCATCTTTCGTCTTATAATCTCCATTAACTTGATTAATGATGATTTGGGAGTCACCATATACATGTAACTCTACAATTTTCCATTCCATGGGAAGCTTAAGACCATTTACCAATGCCTCAAATTTAGAAATGTTATTGGTGCATGGAAACATCAATTTTTAGGACTTTGGTATCTTGTAACCTTGAGGAGTTATGAACAGAACCCCTACTCTAGAACCTTGTTGTGTAAAAGAACCATCAAAATACATCTTCCATGGATACTCATTTAGATGTATGATTGTCTCATCAGGTAATTCAATCTTCAAAGGTTCAGTGTCTTGAAGCAGTGAGTCAGCTAGCTGGTTAGCAAGGACTTGTCATTTAATAGCTCTCCTATCCACATACTCACTATCAAATTCACTTAGAATGAGGACCCATTTTGTTAATCGTCATGTTAATGTTGTTTTTCTTAAAAGATAATTTAGAGGATTGATCTTAGCAATAAGATTTACTATATGTGAGAGCATGTAGTGTCTCAATTTCTGTGATGCGAAGATGACTGCCAAGCATGCTTTTTCAATAATATTGTAATTGAGCTCATAGGAGACTAGCATTCTACTGATGTAGTAGATAGCTCATTCTTTCTTTGTTTCATCCTCTTGGGCAAGCAATACTCCTAGTGATGTCGCTATAACTAAAATATAGAGGAGTAATGGCTTTCCATGAATGGGTGCCATAAGAATAGGAGTAGCTAGGTACTCTTTTAGTTCTCTGAAGTTGGCTTCACAGTGTTCATCCCATTTGAAGGTGACCCCTTTATGTAGTAATTTTGTAAAGGGTTGTGCTTTGTCTGCCAGTTGTGACATGAATCTCCTAATAGATTGAAGTCTCCCTTATAGTGTCCTCATTTGACTGATGTTGCAGGGAGGATTTGTTTCTAGAATAGCTTTGACTTTTGCAAGATCCACTTCAATACCCTTCACTGAAATAATAAATCCTAGGAGCTTCCCTGATTGGACTCCAAAGGCACACTTCTTTGGATTGAGCCTAGTTGAAATTGGTCCATTCAATCTAATATCTTTCTTAAGTCATTAATATGAGTGCTCCTTTCTTTGGATTTAGCTAAGGTGTCGTCCATGTAGTCCTCCATATTTTTATGCATCATATCATGGAATATAGTGGTCATTGTTCTTTGATATGTGGCGTCGACATTCTTTAACCCAAATGGCATGAGGTTCTAGCAAAAGGTGCCCCATGCGCATGTAAATACAGTTTTCTCTTGATCCTCAACGGCAATTTTGATTTGATTATAACCTGAGAAACCATCCATTAATGAACACATCTATTGTGAGGTCTATGATCATGTCAATGTTAGGTAGCGATAATTCATCCTTTGGACATTCTTTGTTTAAGTCTCTGAATTCCATACATATCCTAATAGATTTATCAAATTTAGACATGGGGACCACATTGGAGATCCATAATGCGTAGGCAATGACTCTGATAAATCCTACTTTCAACAATTTCTCTAGCTCCTTCTTCACTAGTAATGCAACATGAGGATTTTTTTTCTAAGTTTTTTGCTTTACAAGTTTGATCCCAAGAGCAATGGAAAAATGATGCATGATCAAGTTCAGATCAAGCCCAGGAATATCAATATAGGACCATGCAAAGTTGATTTTCTTTTCCTTCATAAATTTAGTGAATTGTTCCTTTTCTTCTGCTGACAAAGATTGTGCTAGGTGAATGAATTGAGGATCTTCAATGTACCCAAATTAACTGGCTATGTGGGTTCGATCAAAACTGAAGACCTTTCTTGAAAGTGCTTGAGGAGGATATCAAGAATTTCATCCTTTGGTGCCTCTGAGAGGTTTTCACCATTGGATACGTCATTTCTTTTTACTATTTTAGGATCTGACACTGCCACAACGTGGTTTTCACCATCAGTTCCTTTTTTCTTTTTCTTTTTCAATTGTTGACTAAGAAATTTGATATCCTCCTTTGACATGTTCTCGCTCCTTGCTAGGGTGGAAGAAGGGTAAGGTTCACAAGCATTTAGATAACAAGCCAAGGCATAGTCATTGGGAAATTCAAGGATGGGAGTAGGATCTGTACGAGTCCAATCAATAAGGTCTGTGTTTATTAAGGATAAGTAATCAGACTCAGGGAAGGACAACATCGCATTAGCATCATGACTTTAACTGACAAGACATCATCTATTAAGTTAGTTTCTTTGATGTTTAGATCAATAAAAGCTAGATCATCATATAAAGGGTTGTTGTTAGTTATATGCAGACCAAACTCTAGTGACTTGTCAGTGGAGCTCTCATCATCACCTCTCTATAAAAGGAGGCTTCTTGTCTATTGCCTTACAACTTCCTCTAGACTTAGGAAAGCACCAGTGTCTCCATCCCTGATAGGAAGAAGGAACTCTTCCTCCGCCTCAGGATTATCAGTGTTGTTGGGAGTAGTGTTAGACTGTTCACGAGGAGCTGAGGTAGCTACAAACATGTGAATTGTATCTATCTCAATGTCTTCTGTGGTGACAAATAGCTCATCCCATTCATAAGAATGAGAATCAATTGCTTCATCCTTAGATCTATTTAAGTATTCGGCAATAGTTATCTGATGTACCCAGTTAGCTACATGTGTATCAAATTGTGGTAAGTCAAGGACATGTGAAATTGTGACTAATTGCCCCCAGTTAGGATGTGAATCTAGTTGGCAGGAGGTGCTTGCAGTATCCGTTGCTATCAATGGTATCTCTGAATCATCTATTGTTGAGTCTCCTACCTCTTGAATAGGAGCCTGTGGTAACAAAGGTATGAGAATCTCTTATGGTACCTCAAATCTTGGGACATAACTCTCTTCTTAATAGTCAAGATTTTATGTGCCAACATGTAATAATCTTTCATAGGACCATGTTTCTAGTTCTATCTCCTTTGTTTCATCACTTTCTTTGTTAGAAATTGGACTATCTTTGGAAGTAGGTTTGTTAGATTTAGTATTAAAACCCAATCATGTTTTGTCTCTAGTATTTTGGAACTCCATGGGTATAGGCTCAATAAGTCCTCTTCTTGTGTCATTTAGAGGTCCTTTTCCTTTGTACCACATTTGTTTGAGAAAATCATATTCCTTTCCATACTGTTCTGTGGATATTTCTACATGTTTCACCTCAACTTTCGTTGGTTCTCCTTTGTAAAATGATTCCAAGACTGTCTGTTCTTTTGTGCTATCTAAATAATATGTGGATGCCTTAACCATGCCTATGGCTTTGTGAATTTTTGGTTCCTTTCATACAGTAGGTTTGAAAGACAAGGAGGGTCTTCCATAGGATAGTGGTGATATTGGTAATAATGTCAGTGAGGGAGTCAGGTCCAGTTTGTACTCTCCCATACCTGTTTCTTCAAGTTTTAAGGTTTTCCCAAAGCTTTTCATAACCATGTCCTTGGTAGTTTCAGGAGAAATCTCATCTATAGCCTCTTTTTTATGCGGGATCATACTACTTTCTTTGATATTATTACAAGTATAGTTATCATCTGTAGGAATAGTCACTTCCACCCCATTATGTGGGAACTTTATACACTGGTGGTAAGTAGATGGCACAGCTTGCATTTCGTGAATCCATGGTCTCCCCAATAGGATATTATAGGCCAAGGGCAGATCCACAACTTGACAGGTGACATTCCTTTCAATTGGTCCTACCCTAATGGGTAGAACAATAAGACCTTTAGAGGATCTTTCTTCCTCATCATAAGCTTTGATGGTTATCTTGCTTCTGGAATCAATTGTTTGTTTTGAAAGACCCAACTTTCTGATGAGATTAAGGGTACAAATATTTAATCCTGCACCTCCATCTATCAAGACACGTCTAACACGAGATTTATGAATGAGAACTTCGATATGGAGGGGTTGATTATGTGGATGTGTCAATGATTTACCATCCTCTTCAGAAAAGGATAGGTAATGCGGTGCTGAGATGTGATTGACCATTGCTTGGAATTTGTCTATATCAATATCCTTTGGGACGTTAGTAGCATGTAGAGCTTGTTCTAGGATTTCCCTATGTACTGTGAATATTTTGAGCAACTAAAAAATGAAAATTTTGGCAGAGGTTCTTTGTAATTGGTCTACCAAGTCATACTTTTCTGAAGGAATAGTAACCATCTGTTTCATTGTTGGTTTAAGGATAGTAATGATAGGAACCTTGGATTTTGATGCTAGTTTTGGGGAGGAATTGGATCCTTTGATCATGACTTGTGCTTGGCTCCGTGTCACTGCATTCGAGTGGAATGAAACACCTTTGATTGTGACCACATTAATTGATTCAGTTTTAATGTCTAGCATATTGATCACATTATCATTGTTGGAATAGGTGTAGTTTACTTCATTACCTTTCCCTTTGGATGTTTCTCCTTTGTCATAATTAGGAAATGGTTTATTGAATGTTGTATGATCTTCATGTTAGAATAGTCCCAAAGGATAATTGAGAGGGGGGGTGAATCAGTTATCAATAACTTTAATTCTTTTCTTCTTTAACTTCAGAATACAAAAAAGTAAATGCTTAATCAGATAACACAGTACACAACACACAATTTGATTACGGGGACACCAAATGGTAAAAACCCCAGTGGGAATTAACACCCACAATGAACTATACTTATTTATAGTAATCCCTGTTAGAAGATATTTCAACCCTGTTAGGAGTTGTACTTTACAATGCAATAAGTATAGTGACCTGGTTAAGGGTCAGACCCTGTTAGGAGTCTTTTACAAATAACCCTGTTAGGGGTGGTGGACTCACTATCCAAAAGCTCACTGCTTGAGGGTGAAGGCTACAACCTTCTGTATAACAGATATGCACTATATCTAATGATGAACTATAGAGTAGACTTGCTATCTTGATCAGTTCCAGTGTATTACAATCTTTCACTTCTTCTTCACATAGACTCTTGATGAATGAACCAACTCTGATAATCTACTATGTACATCTTTCTCCTTTTTCGTATCATTCACACTTAGCGTATCACAATTGACTTGATATAAGTATCTATCTCAAAGTATGAGATAATGATACCTTTAAGAAAACTCTTCATAACATCCTTGTCAACTCTACTGAGCACGCATGCATAATTACAACTGCGAAAGTATAAACTGAATAGACGTGACGCTTCACTAAGTCGGCCTCACCAAATTAACTCTAAGTTTGCAATCTTCTTGAAACACATTTGGCACCTTTAGGTGAATATCATCAACACATAACTAATCATGAATATACACACACATATCCTTAAGATAGGCAAAACTCAAGAAACACATTATATACATTGGCCCTAAACAGTTATACTTCCATAACTGTAACTGTCAATAAAAAAATTACATAACTTTACTGAAACATCATATCTGGGTCTACGTGTTTGAACATAACATAATAAACATGTCAAAAACATGTATCTATCCATGCAATTCTTCATATCATCATTCTAATAAGTACATACAGAATTACTACTGTGTATTATATGTTGTCATCAATGACAAACATATAATCAATCAACTGCTCAGAATCAAATCTCCAATAATATCCCCCTTTGACATTGATGGCAACATATGATATCAAAAACATCCTCTACTCATGGTGTCCTCTTTCTTTTACAATCTTCTCAATATCCTCATCAAAAATTTCTCTAAACTGTTGCAGTTCATCTAACTGTATTTTTGTTCCATGTATATACTCCCCTAGAGTATATGCTCCCCCTTAGTACATACTCCCCCTTACTATATACTCCCCCTTTGACATCAATGGCAAAGGGTACCATAAACCATTAGGCACAGGTACTACTCCAGAAGTAGAGTAGTCAACCATTCATCAGTCACTTGATGACTGATGTTCTTGTTGCTTCTTCTAAACATACTCAGGAGAGGGAATTACTCCCAACTTCTCCCTGAGATACTCAAAAGTATCCTTTGATAAGGGCTTTGTGAAAATATCTACCAACTGTTCTTTGATGCTCACATAGTCCAATTTAACTTCTTTGTCTACAACCTTTTCTCTTAAGAAATGGTACTTGATCTCTGTGTTTTGTCTTTGTGTGCATCACAGGGTTCTTAGACATGTTGATAGTGCTAGTATTATCACAGTGAATAACAATACGATAATCAACCTGAATGCCAAATTCTTTAGCCATCTGCTTGATCCAAACCATGGTCGAACAATTTAGTGCTGCTGCAATATATTTAGCTTCTATTGTTGACTGAGAAATACAGTTATGCTTCTTGCTTATCCAAGAAACCAACCTGTCTCCAAGAAATACTGCTCCTCCTGAAGTGCTCTTCCTATCATCAATACAACCTGCCCAATCTACATCAGTGTACACATGAAGTTATACATTCTCTGATTTAGGATACCATAAACCATAGTCTATAGTTCCCTTTAGATATCTGAATATCCTCTTGATTTCCATTAAGTGATTCTGCTTGGGTTCAGCTGCAAATCTTCCAACAATGCCAACTGCATTAGATAT
>MU226117.1:2239395-2251716 GCA_018584345.1 Thuja plicata
CAAAAACACAGTGGAGTATTCTAGCTACTACTTCAGCTACCAAGGAGATTGAAGATATACTAGATAGTCATGTTGGCAGAAGCACAAGGAACAGGACATATGAAGAATATCTGGTCAAATGGAGAGGGTGACCTGTAGAAGATTCATCATGACTGACAAAGGAGGTTGACCAGCTTGGTTTTCCTTTGCACACCTGAGATGTGACAGGGTCACTTCTCAAATTACCCCGGGTGTCTGATGCAGGAGCATCCTGGGTGTAAGGGCAATCTTGCATCACCCAAAAATATGTGTTTTTCTATTCAATAAGAGTTATTTTATACAAAGCTGCTATTTTTGGAAACTTACTATTTTTAGTAACTTGGTCGTTTGAACTCGGAATGTTCTAATTTTCCAGGTGAAGGTTCATCTTAGTCATATAAGAATGCCAGTTGAATTCAATTGCCAGATCATCTGTATTGGCGAAGTTATTAAGGATTTACTGTTGAGATTTTAGGGTGCAAAACCTTTGGGCTCAATTTTCAAAACCTTAGAGGCTCTGGATCAAGGTCAAACCCCCGATTGACTAACGCTTCATGAGTCAAACACTGTAGATCGTGATCTCCCCTTTTCAAAAAGTGGTTATAATAGCCAATCGGAGCTACGGTTCAAAAGTTATGGCTTCCGAAAGTTGGGCTACCTAATCTCATGTTTTGTAAATATTTAAAGCTGACCCTTGTGTAATAAAAGTGAAAAATAATTAAATGTTAAGGGTAGTCGGCCTTAATGGCTAGATTTCTGGAACCTTCTCGGGTGGTGGAAAATTGCCTATTTAAGGAAGGCCCGTGGTGTTTTCTAGGGCAGTTTTGAGTGGTTATTTGAAGCTTTGTCCTACAGATTATTGTAAGGGATGCCCATGTGGCTTTTGATATTATAATTCTAAAGTTTGTAATTCTACATTTGTGGAGCCAATAAGAAGCTAATTTTCTGTTCTTGCAAATTTCTATTGTTTCTCTTTGATTATATCATGTACTTGTGGTATTAAGGGGAAACTCCTTCATCATTAAGTTTATCTTACTCATCTTCAGGAATTTCCCCCTCACTGTTTGATCCAAATGGAGGATGTTCAAATGTGGTTTCTTCATTTTCATCGAGATCTTCATGCTTTTGGCTTTTTCTATTGTCATATTCTTCAAAAGCCTTACTCCATCTGCGAGTGGATTTGTCCATCTATGGAGAGTCTAGATCGAGTAGGGAGCTGCGAGATGTTTCTCCTTGAATGTGTGACAATTTAGGAGGAACTTTCGATCCTTTAGATATATACTTGTTGCGTCTTGTGTTAACCATGAAGTTGTATCTCAACTTTTGTCAATGTTTTCCAATAGTGTCAAGTAATATTTTGAATCGTTCAAGTGAGTGTGTTTAGGTGGAAGTATCATTTGAGTTTTGGTGGAAGTAAATGATTCTAGTGTTAGAGGGTTAGAATGCCCTGATAATGAGCTGGGAACCAAGTGTTTGTAATAAGTGGATAGACCACATGTATTGAGACAGATCGCGAGAGACTGACAAGACATGCAAGGTAGATGTTTGAAAAGTGTTTTGATATAACGATAGGGAGACCAAAAAAGACAATAGGGACAGACTAAAGAGCCAAAAGGGTATCCAAATAAACTAAGACTTTTTGAGAAACTATCTTGCAAATGCCCACTATCCTAGATGCAAGCTCCCAGATGTGATCCTAGAAATATTAGATGCGAGCTATTGATGATCCTAGATGTTAGCTTAAATACCATATGTGACAATGTGTTGACTATATGTGATCCAGGATACTAGATGCGATCCTAAATACCAGATATGATACAGGACATACGGGATGCAATTTTTTGATGTCTCTGTCAGATTTGAGCAGCTTTAAAAAATTCGTTCTGGAAGTGCATGAAGTTCGTCTGATCGTAGTTTTGCATTCTGAGATTTGTTAGTGAATTAAAACACGTGTGTACCCAGGATTGAACTTTGTTGTTTGTTTGAAGATGTTATCTTTTTAATGACATTTTAGGCATGTCAAATAGATTTGCGTTGTTAGGAGAGTGAAACAGACACACATCTTATCCCTATTTTCTAGGTGGAGGATGAAAATCCTTGCTTGTTGACTTAGGCACACACTAAAATGCTAATCAAAATACAGCCATCACCAAGCACGCAATGGCTCCAATCATGATGTTGTATTAGCTGACTCTAAACACAAGTGAGGGAACGATAAGACGAGTGTCTTGGGGCAATTACTTTTTTCCTTGCACAAGTATTATCACCCTTTCAGAGGTGAATCAGGAATTATTTTAGTTGAAATATTATCTATTATTGGGCAATCTGTTTGAAACCGTCCCCTATAGAATTACACAATGCAAAATTTAGGCGTATAGCCCTATGAGTATCTAAGTATATGTAGTCTCGCAAACAAGATTCAAGCAGCTCTGCTCTACATATACCCAAGCATGTTCAAATACTGATGTCAGAATTCTATGAACAAAACTGGCTCCGTCTTCTAAGGCTTTAGCCTACGAGAAAGCAATTATTTATAGTGAGTTGGCATAAAACTTGTCCTCGCTTGGGTCGTTCCCAGGAGATTTTTTCCTCAATTGATAGGCCCTCTACTATTGAATAAGCTTACAAAGGATTGGCAAGCATAGGACATCTAGATTTTTTATTCTTCCGAAGAAGAAGAGCATACTCTCCTAATCTATGTCATTTTCTCCCAAAACACATTCAAGCACGCAGTTCGTTCCCTCAAACAATGTTGTGCTCAATTTAAGATGTTCCTATTTAATGGAAAATAGAATGCTTGAAAGGAAAGTTTGCTTGTTCAATTAATCCACAATCTTAAATGAGTAGCTTGTTCAATTTCTGATTCCCAAATTTAGACAGTGTGCTTGTTCAATTAACCCACAATTGTAGTGCTTTGATTGTTCAGTTACTGATCCAAATTGAAGTTTAATTTTGTTTGCATTGGTTCAGTTATCCTCAAATTTCTTTCAACCCATAAACTGATGTGTGAGTTTCTAATTTTTCTTAAAAGGAAAAGAGCATAGTCCTCTAGTCAGTTTAGGAGAAGATTAGAAAATGTTCTTAGTATCAAAAAGCATGTAAAAAATAGAGGTCAAGATGGGGGTTAGGCAACCTAAAAAATTATGTTAGTATCCTTTTTTTAAATCCCAATAAAACCTCTGATGGAAACCTACAAGCACTAGTTAAGTTGTGAAAAGACCAAAGAAATCAAGGACACAAATGTTAGTGGTTAGGCAATGAAGTTCACAAAAAATTTCACCAGATGTGATCTTTAAAGAACAGTATGCGATACCGTATACACGATGCAAGCCTCTGTCACCAGATGCAACTTAATGCTCCCTAGATGCGATCCTAAACCAAAAATGATCCAGGAAATCCTGGATGCAAGCCTCATTTTCTGCGGTGCGAGCTGTATGCACCCTAAAATGGTCGCCTGGACTATGGGCCCCCATTTATCAATTTCTTGAATCAATGCTTTGGAACATTTTCAATTCAAATCAATTTTCTTGGTCAAATTATAATTAATTCAATTATTTTAATATTTTCTAACGTTTGATCATTTTTATTTAATTAAAAGATTTAATCTCCTTTTTAATTAAATATAATTCATCTTATTTAATTAAATTAAATTTCTCCCTTTTAATTAAATAAAATTCATCTTATTTAATTAAATTAAATTTCTCCCATTTAATTAAATAAAATTCTTCTAATTTATTTAATTAAAAGAAAACCCCTCTTTAAATTAAATAAATAAAAATCCCCACTTAAAGCACTTTATTTGATGAAAAAGGAAATAAATTAAATGAAAATCCCTTTTTCTTCACATCTTTCTAAGTGGTGGGTTTTTTACTTTTTAAATAAGCACATGGATCAACCAAGATTTAATCTCCACCATTGCTCATTTCTTTCTGCCTCTTAATCTCAACTGTTCACTTTTCTATATAAGGAAATCTCTCCTTCTCATTTTCATATAGAATTTTTATGTATTGTTATGTTGCAGGTTTGAAGAGCAATTTTGGAGGAGAATTTGAGCACTTTGGCTTGGATATTGCAACTTCTCTCTTCTTGTCTTCTTCTTGCATCCGTGGCTATTCATGTAGATTAGATTCATATTTCCTTTTATAGATTAATCATGCATTGTTATCATATAGATTAATTTTCTTTTATGCATTGCAATCATATAGAATAGTTGTCATTTTCATTCATTGAATCTCTCATTTCATGGTGTACTTGCATGGGCACAACTAGGTCAATCTGAAGGCCTCCATTACAAACCCTTGCACTCCATGACAAGGGAGCTATGAGTCAATATTTGAGGCCTCATTCTTGAGCAACCTTGAATGTAATGATTCATAGAAGTGTGACACATTTTTAGCACACATTTTTGGCATCCATCGTAGGGCATGATGCTCTTGATTTTCCTTCATTTTATTCAGATTTTCAGATTTTCTAATCTTTACATGGTTATTTTATTAAATTTTTTCAAGTCTAACCCTTGTGCAGGATGAGTTGAAGACAAAACCTAGGTTTTTTGAAATATTTGATCATATCTCCCAAACGACTTGGAGTTTTGGTCTGAAACTTTTTTTGCAAGTTGGCATTAGGTCACAGGTGTCTCAGTTTAAAAATTAGATTTTTCGGATCATTTTTTCATGATTTATTATTTTTTTATGATTTTTCATGAAAACTTGTTTTTGGTCGGAAATCAGCAAATTTTTCAGAAAAATTTACATTTGTGGAAAGCTCTTGGAATTCTACATGGGGTATGTTCTCTATATTTTTTTTATGACAAATAATGGCTTAAAAATCTGATCTTTAAAAATTGGTCTTTTTTATAAATAGGGTCCCTAGGGCACAAATTAAAAAATTTTACTAAAAATTTTACATTTTTGGAAAGCTCTCTGTTTTTTAATAGGGGTCTTTTCTTTGCATTTCTATTTTTCGGGCCGAAATCATAGCAAACAAATCAGATCTTGTTGACAAGGTCAAAAATCAAAATTAAAAAAAAAAAAGGGCATTTAATGATTAGCTTGCACTTATTTTTTACATGGTTCAATGTATGATGTGAGTTATCATTTGGATTATTTTCTGGTTATTATTTCTCCTAACAATTAATTTTTAGATCTAACCCTAGGGTTTGCATAAGTTGAATATACATTGCATATCTTGTTTGCTTGTCTTGCTTGTTGAAGAGTTCGTGGGGATTGCTTGGACTTGTGTGGATAAACAACAAAATGCTCGTTTTGCTTTAGATTTGAGATATTTTTTTGTATCTCTATAATATTTGGATTTCATAAATAATAATGAACATCTCATGTGTTTAGCTTGAGTGTTTTCTTGCTTTCATAGATCGCATTTTCAACTGGTGCTCTAAAAATGGACCTAGATTTACTTTCTTGCATATATGTTTCACATAGTAATTAGGCCCTATAAATACTATTTGTGGCCATCTTGAGAGAGTGGGCTTCATTCTCTTGTCTTACATGCGAAGCTCTTCTTGACGATAGATCCCCTTGTAGGTAGGGAAGGATTTGTCATTACATCAAACTTGGTTTAGTCTTCAACTTTGATTGGTACTTTCTCTCTTGAGATTGGTGGTCATTGTTGTTAATTTACCTTGGGTGAGGTGATTTCAAATTAGTGGGTCAATTAATCTTTCTTTCTATGATTGGGTGAGGTGAAGAGGCTAAAGGATTATGTTTTTTTCCCTTTTGGGAGAATCAAAAACTTGGAACCCTTGAATCCAAACCAAGTCCCCATGTGGTTTATATTGTGAGTTTTCCTTGTTAGAGAGGGTTAACCATAGTGGACAATCACTTTATTGGATAAACCATGTGGACGAAACCTCAAGCGGTAATAGCCATTTTTTTCATGGTAGCAACAACCGCTATATAAATGTCCTTGTGGAAGAAATCTCCACGGGTGTAGTTTCTTGTGGGTTGTCAGATCTCCTCATCAGCGCTTGATTGATTAAATTCTCAGACTGTGTCAAAACCTCGGTGCACCGGGATTAGATTTCACCCACTTGAGATTGCAAAAGTTGCAGATTTAAACCATTACTAAGAACCATAGTGCAACCAACTTTTTCTTTTCTATGACTATGTGTGTGATTGCAAAACATTTGAGAACATACACAAGTAGAATCTTTGGGGAGTAGAAATAATATAACACTATCCATGTTCATGTGCAAGGTTGCTTTGTCCCTTTCTCATTGTTTGAAGACAATTATTTGCTTGAACTCTTTGGTTACTGTCTTGTGTGCCTGATTAATGATAAAAAAATTTAAGGCATCTAGTTGGTCAATTAAAATGAACAAATCTGAGTTCCCGAGTAATAAAAACTTCAATAGATCTCCCCAAAAGTGCTATGAAATGTTGCTCAACATCCAAATGAATGTAAATGGTATCAAGTTTCACAAAATGACTCCTGGTCTTCTTTCTTCCATATTTCCCATGTCTTTCTAGTCTTCCATTTCCATCATTTCTCTTCTTCCTTCACACTTCTTCCTCTTCTTCCTAAGATCTTCACGTTTTCTGATTCTTTTCCTCTTATTATCTAGTCTATCTTCTTCTATTCATCTGTTTTTTATTTCTCCTCTTTTAGAGCCATGAATTTCAAATATCTTGTTATGGAACCTCTCTTGAGAATAGATGATCTCAAACTTATTGCTCAATTTGAAGAGTGGTGTTCCTCCAAAAATTGCATGGATGATAAATTACAAAAAAAGATAGAAAAAAAAGTGAGTGAATCAGACGCCTTTTCTAGGAGCATACACATGATATGCTCACAATCTCTTTCTTCCAAACATCTTTCATCTTCTAAATCTTCTCATCTTTCCTCATCATCCAAATCTTCTTCTTCCACTAGGTCTTCACTTTCCTCTTCTTCATGATCTTGTTCTTCTTCTACTTCTCCCAAGAGTCTTACTTCTCTTCAAAATGCATACCATAATGAGAAATGTGATGATCCTTGTGATACCTCTTCCACAAAGAGTGAATCTGATGATCCCATTTATTATAATTATAATGACAATGGTGACAATGATGACTATGATGATGGACAATATAGTGATATCTGTGACACCTCTATTCCTAAGAGTCCTCCTTGTTGTGTGCTTGTTTATACTGGTAAGGGGTCATCCCATTGGATAGATTGTGATGGTGATCCATATGATTCTGATTTTGAAAGATACTTTGATGAATTTTGTGAGCAATACCTCTTTGATGCTTCTATTGAGGAAGAGAAACTTCACCGTGCTGATTTTTAATGGAAATATCATAAGAGTTTCTCCTCTAAGGATTCTCATGCTGAAAATAAAGATTACATTCTCAAGCAAGATCATGTTAATGATGAACCATTATTTTTTAATGATTCCCTTCCATCCTCTACTTCCTCCAATACTCATATATCTCCTAAAGTTGCCAGATCTTCCACAAATCCTCTATCCGACAGAAGTCCTAATGCTTTTCATCCGGTTACCTATAGTTACCCTCAAGGGATACCTCTTAAAGAAACTCAAGCTAACCTTCACTTGGCTGCAAATACTTTCAATAATGCTAAACCTAAAGAGCCTTAGCCTTTATATGCTATAATGCCTACTTCATCTAATCATTCCCCATCTCTTCCCAAGTCTCCCATACAATTCCAACATGCTTCCTTGTCCTTAGTTGTCCTTAGAAGTGGCTCCATGTAAAGAGGACTCTAAAAATGATAAAGAAAAGAATATAAAGAAAGATCAAGATCAAGAAACCTCCATTTCATCCAATCCTTTTCATTATGTCTCTTATTCATTTCATGGTTCTTTTGATCCCTTACACCCTTTCTCATTCATTCCACCATGTCTTAAGTCTTCTTCTTGTGAGCAAGAAAAAACTAGTTGTAAAGGAACACGATAATCATATTAAAGCATTGTACAACTAGATAAACAAACTACATACAAGATTGAACCAAAAAAGAAAAACTTAAACAATAAGGAAACAAGGAAGTGCAAACCTCCTCAAACTGAATCTAAGCTCCCCTTTTGATGTGTTTATTATTATGGATGTGTGCTCAAGATGTGCTCTAAGCTTAAAAGGTATGTTCTCTAAACTGGCATTATAAGTTTACTCTTCAAGATTGGAATATCTAAGCTAAAACTGACATTATGATATTACTTCAAAAGATGGAAAAAATGTGAAGGAATGAGCCTTTTATTTATAGGAAATGGGGTTGAAAATGGGTGGTTTAGATGCAAAGTTGAAGAGAGGTCAGAATGCCACTAGAATATAGCACATAGATTGTACTTCTTCAAGTGCATCAAATTGTGACACTTGTCACAATATTATTGGATTGAAAGTAGGGAGGAATGTGACCATTTAGGAAAGAGAGCCAAGAAGACTCTAGAGGATAAGGCTCATAAAGAGGGTGTAAGAGATATTTATTCTTATGGATAAGAATGGCTTGAGATTATTGACTTTGACTTTGGGGGTTGAGTTGCTAATCAAGGATTAAGAATGTGACATGGTTAGGGATAGAATTAGAATTAGGGTTAGGAGATAAGAAGGGTGATTAGGGGGATAAGGAAGGGTTAGCATGTGTGAAGAGGTTGGGATTAGTTTGAACTCAGGGTTAGGTGGATGGGATTGGTTAGGTTAGCATGTGTGAAAGGGTTGGGTTGAGTTTGAACTCAAGGTTAGGGGTTGGGATTGGTTAGGTTATCATGTGTGAAGGGGTTGGGTTGAGTTTGAACTCAGGGTTAGGTGGTTGAGATAGGTTAGGTTAGGGGTTAAAGGGAATATTAATGAATTGAATTACATAAATAACATATTCATTCAATAATAGGGGAATATGGTTTTAATTAATTATTAAGTTATTGGTTGCTTTTAATATTTAATCAGGACTATAGCCAATTAATTGAATTAATTAGGGCTAGGGGATGACATAGGTCAATTAGGTAATACTTAATTACTTAGCTGATATGTCCTAAAAGGCACTAAATATGATTAGATGTATTAATCAGATTTAGGTGTCTACACTCCTAAGCAAGATCAAGTTACTACTCACACCGTTGAGCTTATTGGCAATCAAAATAACCTTACCCCACTTACACTTTCTAAAGATGATACTTCCATTAAGGTTATTAAAAATGGTATTGTTACTTCCAATGTTGAGCCTATTGAAAATCAAGAGAACAATTATGCGCTTATGCTATCCAAAGATCATTGTCAAGATCAAAGTCTTCCATCTTCTTGTTCTACCACTCCATGTTTGCTTCCACTTTCTACTCTTCCTAAGTGTTTTCAAGCTTCAAAAAATCATATCAAAGAAGGTTCTCATATTCAAGATGTTCACAATCCTATTGAAAATCCTAATGCTCACTCTAAAGATGTTGATGTCCTTGGTTGTCATATACATGCTAATGAACTTATTGATTATCCTTTTGCATCCTTCACGTCCATCCTTGGACCTCCTCCACCAATACTAAGGACTTCACATTTTCCTTCCATCTTGGGTCCTTATGTCCCTTCACTTTCCCCTCCTAACTCTCCTAATTTTTCATCCATCTTGGGTCCTTACATCCCTCCATCTCCTATCTTTCCTCAAGATAAACATAGATGCATACCCTTGAATCATTTTCATCCATCCACCCATCTAATCCAATCATATTTTTTTTCTTCCTCCACAAGTCCCAAGTCTTTTGGAAGAAACTTGAATGTTCAATACAAGAAAAAGAAGCAATACAAGAATCCATCTAAAAAAAAAGATCACCATGTCTCCTCTAATCGACATGGGGGAATAAAGTCAAAAGAGATATCTAAGAAGAAAACTACAAGACAAGTATGGGTTCCAAAATCCATCATTGAAGATATCTTCTCTAAATCATAAAAAATAAATGAAAATCCTACTACTATATGGATTCCAAAGTCTCTCTTGAAAGAGTCTTATGTTGAGCAACAAGTGAAGTTGACATTCAATCTTCCAAAGGCTTCCACCTCATCTTCTTCCAAAAACATTCTTTCATTCCATGTGCCTAAACTGCAACCTTTGTTATGCATTCACCATATTCCTTCACGTATACCTTCATTCACATTTCCTCCATCCTATTGCCACCCTTCAAGGTGTGCATTGATGTTGATCTTGCCTTCCTTTTCGTCTACCCTTTCACAATCCCTCCATTCACTATCCCTCTACCTTCTATCTTTTTTCCTCATTTGTCTATTCCTCCTATCTTTCAACCTCATTCGCTTTGCATAAAACCTTATCCTCCATTTTCCTTTTTCATCTTCCTTTCCCTATCAGCATCTTTGAGCATGTCATTTTGAATCCTTGACATATCATGGTTTATCCTTTCAAGGAGCATTATCTAAAAAGCTTGCCTTCTTCCAAAAAATTTAAAAAATTTAAAAAAAAAATTAATAATAATAATAATTAAAGAGAAATAATTTCATCTTATGGTGAAAACCACTCCCTTGTGGCACCTTGGATAGGTACCGTAATGAAAACCTGGCAGTAAGGCATCATGCGTAGTTCTTCTACATATTTCATCCATCCTGTATTCTCTCTTTGATCTTGACAATGTTGACCTATACACAAACATTTGGGCTATCTTGTGAGCTATCTTATGATGATTTTACTTTCATTCCTTTCCTATTTTCATCTCTATCTTCTTCCATTCATTTTTACCTATCGTTATCCTTTTCCCCTTTGGTCTTATGAAGCCTCTTGACATGTCTAGTCCTTTGGATTGCATCCTTTCCTACTCTTGCATTACACTTTTGTGACTTATCATATGTTGGCCTTTCATTGCTTGTCCAAATGTGCTTTACATGATGTTTCTTTTTTCCTAGCTTGGGTACTCTTGAGGAGTTTGCCTTTGAGGATTTCTTCCCTTCATTCTCATGTATTCTCTTGTCTTCCATCTCTTCCATGAGCTTTCTAATCCCTCTTGTCATCCACCTTGCTAAAAATTGGGACTGCACGATGTGGTCTTGCTTGGGAGTTTGATGCTCATTTTGTCTGGGGGCACCCTTTGTAAATAATTATTGATCCTGAAAAAATTCAAAAAAAAATGATATATTGTCAAAAATTCTAAAAATCAGAAAATGTCCTAAAAAAATGATCATCTTAGTGAAAACCTAGCAATAGGCACTTTGATGTATCTCCAAAAAAATTATATATTCCAAAAAATACAAAAAAAAATTAAAAATTCAAAAATTCAAAAAAAAAAAGAAAAAGTGTCTTGGTGAAAACCTGGAAACAGGCGCCTTGGTAGCAAAAATTTAAAAAAATAATAAAAAGTCTTAAAAAAAGAAGATAAAAATGAAAGAGAAAAAATTATAATAAAATTCAAGTGGTGAAAACCTGGAAACAGGCGCTACTTGAGGCCTTTGCACCCCTATTTCTTAGCGCGTGTCCTTGAAACTTAGCCTTTCTCCATCATGCCTTGTCCTTGTTGCCTTGGTTTAAAATTGGTCTTTGTCTTTGTCTTGGGGTCGTAACTGTGTTGGCTTTGATCTCTTGGATGCGTTAGTCTTTAGGACATCCTACAAATGGTGTTTTTCAACACCACCCCAACAGTATTTTTCAATACAACCCTTGACATTGAGTGTTTTTCAACACTTATCAGTTTGGTCTTACCCTATTTTGTCATGTGGTCTTACTTGCTTGCGAGTATTCGATCCTTATCCTTGGAACTCAGTATCTATTAACACACTTAAATTTTTAAACACAACACTTAATGCTTGAGCTATGTCATGATCTTTTCTTTGTGTGCTGACTTTTATTGATTTTTGTTGAGTGTCCTTGTCTAATAAGTCTCTCTGGGATGCATAGCTAGAGGAATTGGGGCATGGGAGATGTTTTTATTTTCTTCCTGCTTTATGCTTGACTATTTTTGCACAACCATTCTTATGGTCATCCTGGCCTCTATAACTTGATGCGAGTGTGGTTTTGCTATATTAAATTGGGTAAGCTAACATCACAGTCATCTTGACCTTTATGTCTTTGATGCTTATGTTAGAATCTTTCCACATTCCAATATGATATAAATCACATTCATATCTTCATAGTTGCACTTGTGACTAGTGATGATTGTGTGATTTTCCAATGTCCGTTAATAATGGCCCAATGATGAAAATAAGTTCCTTAACATTCTCTAATTAATGATGAACACAAGATCTTATGTTACAGTTGCTCTATTGCAAGTACACCTTTGCATTTTCATGTAGCTTGCATTGTTAGACCTCATGTTAGTTTGCATTTTTAGGCTGCATTATGAGTTTGAGAGGGTTTCCTTCATCTTTC
>MU226117.1:2251872-2264964 GCA_018584345.1 Thuja plicata
CTCTTTCTTCTCTCCATTTCTTTCCACCTCTTCCAAACTTCTATCTTCCATTTGCTTTCACCCCACTTCTTTTCTTCTAATTCAACCTTGGGGCATAATATTTTGTGCTTGATGATCTACCTTGGTTATGTGATCTTTATATCTTTCATCTTACATCAAGAACCTTATCTTTAGTTTTATTTGATCAAATTTATATCAATTTGTTGTTTCTCCTCTATCTCATTTTGATTTTGATCACGAGGGGGCAATACCTATCAAACTTCAATCCTTGATTCATCTTTATCAATCCTATCATTTGCTTCACTTGGGGCAACCTTGCTTGAGATTCTTATATCGGACATGTCAATTACTTATTTACAACACTGTTGACCTTGTCTTTTTCTTGCAATCAGCTTATCTTTGTTCTGGTGTCAATTACTTATTTACAACGGTGTTGATGTCTATGTTGTTTTGTGATCCCAAATTGATCTCACACTTCAACTGCATTCTTTGACTACATGTGTTCCCAGAATGATCACACATTAGTCAAAGATGAGCAAATGTATGCACCCTAAAATGGTCGCCTAGACTATGGGCCCCCATTTATCAATTTCCTGAATCAATGCTTTGGAACATTTTCAATTCAAATCAATTTCCTTAATCAAATTATAATTAATTCAATTATTTCAATATTTCCTAAGGTTTGATCATTTTTATTTAATTAAAAGATTTAATCTCCCTTTTAATTAAATAAAATTCATCTTATTTAATTAAATTAAATTTCTCCCTTTTAATTAAATAAAATTCATCTTATTTAATTAAAGTAAATTCCTCCCATTTAATTAAATAAAATTATTCTAATTTATTTAATTAAAAGAAAACCCCTCTTTTAATTAAATAAATAAAAATCCCCACTTAAAGCACTTTATTTATTGAAAAAATGAAATAAATTAAATAAAAATATTTTTTTCTTCACATCTTTCTAAGTGGTGGGCTTTTTGCTTTTTAAATGAGTACATGGATCAACCAAGATTTAATCTCCACCATTGCTCATTTCTTTTTGCCTCTTAATCTCAACCATTCACTTTCCTATATAAGGAAATCTCTCATTCTCATTTTCATATAGAATTTTTATGTATTGTTATGCTGCAGGTTTGGAGAGCAATTTTGGAGGAGAATTTGAGCACTTTGGCTTAGATATTGCAACTTCTCTCTTCTTGTCTTCTTCTTTTTGTATCCATGGCTATTCATGTAGATTAGATTCATATTTTCTTTTATAGATTAATCATGCAATGTTATCATATAGATTAATTTTCTTTTATGCATTGCAATCATATAGAATAGTTATCATTTTCATGCATTGAATCTCTCATTTCATGGTGTACTTGCATGGGCACAACTAGGTCAATCTGAGGGCCTCCATTACAAACCCTTGCACTGCATGAATAGGGAGCTATGAGTTCATATTCAAGGCATCATTCTTGAGCAACCTTGAATGTAATGATTCATAGAAGTGTGACACATTTTTAGCACACACGAGCGTGTATCCCAAATGCGATCCAGAATGACCAGAAATGACTCTGTAACAGAATTCTGTGCATGCAAATCAGTGAAAAATAGATTCAAAATAAGGCAAAGTTGGAAATCAAGCCCCACTATGGGCGCCAAAAATGTGTGTATATTTGTGGACCTATTACTTGCGACACAACACTTTAATAGATCATTGCATTAGCGAAAAAGGGGTTAGATGAGCATATAAATCCACTAAAATTGACCTATTACTTTCTAACTAGGAAGAGTATGAAAAACAACACAATAGCCCTCAGATTATGCCTCTTTTAGTGATATATACATCCTAGCATGAAAGATTTGAGTTTAAAATGAGAAATATATCTAAATAATATGCATTCTAGCTCTAACAAGCATGAAACTAACAATGCATAAACATGAGATATGAAATGTGTTATAAATCTATGTCTATTCTAACAGCATAACAATGCAAATTTTAATCTAAGATCAAGGCCTATTTGTGCTCAAAAACACCTTCTATTTATAGAAGAATGAAGAGAGAGAGGGGGGACAAGGTGCAGTAATGAAGTTGAAAAACTCATTAATGGTGTGTAAGAGCAATAAATTCCAAAGGCATTCAATAGGCATGGTGGAGACATGGGCTTAAGGAATCTTCGTTAATAAGGCATTAATGAAAGCCTTAAAGAAGCATGGGAAGGGTGTAAGAGAGTGGCTTGAGAAAGTGGACTTGAGTAAGGGAATCTTGAGAGTCCTTGACTTTCTCAAGTGAGTTGAGTCTTTAATCATTCCTTAATGGAATGTGACAACATTAGGAGGTGGGTTATGATAGAATTAAGATTAGGATTAGATTAGTATGGGGTGAATGGGTTGAGATAGGTTCAAACTCAGGGTCAAAGTGGTTGAAGTGGGTTAGGTTAGGGGCTTAGAGGAATATTAATGAAATGAACTAAACTTATTTAATTCATTTAAAAATAGGATATTAATTATTTAAGCATTTAATTATTTTTTAATAATCAATAGGACTATAGCCAATTTAATTTAATTAATTAGACTAGAGGGAATGGGTTCATTTGCAAGTGACGAGACACATGAGATTTATTTAATTCCTTCATGATTAAATACTATAGCCATATTTTGAATTTGAATTTTTTTAATTGGTTTGAATTGATTTAAATTGTATGGCTATAGTAGTTAATATAATTCAGTGATAAAAATCACCTAGAAGATTAAATCTGATTTAAAATGAATTATGTCAAAGTAATGGTCACACTTGGGGAAAATAGGTTCTATAGTCAAAACAGACCAAATCCAAGTGGTTACAGCTATTACCCTGGTTTGGGTTGCGTTGCATGCATTAAAAAACTTCCTTACCATTCAAAATTCAAAAGTTGTTCTTTAGCTGGAATGAAGTTCAGGAGATAACCTTCTACACGTTCCTCCGTCCCTATCCACGCAGAGTCCTGCTCTTTTTTGGAAATAGAGTGGGCACCGTCAGCCTATGGTGGCATGCATTGTGGTTGCTAATGCCTGCTTTCAGCTTTTCCCAAGCTATTTTCCTATCATGCATATACATTTCTTTATCCACTCCTTCTGTCCATTGTAAAAAAGGTCGAATGCCCTTTGTAACCCCCTCTTCCTCACTTTCAAAAAATTCACTAAAATCGAACGCCCACCCCATGTGAGCCCATTCTAGCAATTTGTCAACAATGGGTATTAAGTCTGCATAAAAGAGCGACTTCATCACATTCCACAAAACCACTTCATGCTCCCCTAATTCCAAGCCCCATGACATTATCATCATAGCTATGTCCACCTGTAACTTCCACCTATCCACATTTTCATGAAAAAGAGGCCCTAATGTTTCTTGAAAAGCCTCGACAATTTCTTTCGATGGACATTTGATCATGAGTTTTACTCAGTGATCCTCCACCAGACCCAGAATGCCCTTTTGTTTCTGTCAGGTTGGAAATGTAAACCATGGCTCCATTTCCTTGTCTTTCCTTCACCCAATGCACTCGAACAGAGCTTCCTGCAATTTTCTTGCCTTATGCACTTTTGATAATGGTTTTGCTTCTTAAATAGATGATTTATACATAATTGCATTTAATGTTGAGATGTCCTTTCAAGAATTTTCTTGTAGGTTGGTGGATTCCACACATATCCCCCATAATAACACTTCCTTTAACTTCATATTATTTATTAACAATATTTTTTGATGATGCAATCCCCTTGTGTGGATCGGGTGGAAATTTTGTATGGGTGCGCATACTTTCAATCCTCTTAGATGTTTATAACTGCAATGCCACTTTACATATAATTATTTTCTTTTAAATTTGATAGGGGTGATTCTTCTATCCAAAGTTTATCTATCTCTGTAAAGTTTAGAGCCCATTTAGAGAGCTCATCAGCTGCCAAATTACCCTCTCTCTTTATATGGGTGACTTTTAACTTCTCAAAAGTTTCTAGTCTTTCTATTATTGAGTACGTGAATTTTTCCAAATGCCATGCATTTATGGATAATTTGGAAATGGCTTGCACCACCAGTAAGGAAACCCCTTCTAAGTATAGTTTCTTAAAACCTTTGTGTTGTGCAATTTGTACGGCCAACAACGCAGCTTGACATTCTGCCATATTGTTCATTCCCTGATTATATCTTTTTGTTGCCTTTAGAATGGTCTCTCCCTCAGCATTTCTAAAAATGACCCCAATGCCACTCTGTCCTAGATTATTTTTGGTTGCCCCATCAAAATTTTCTTTCAACCATTCTTCCTCTGGAGGTAGCCATTTTATGTCTTCTGCACCTATTTTCTTTCCTTTGGTCACTAATGCACCCACCGATGAGTTGAATCTTATTCCTGGCCAATTCCTTTGAATTACTTTGTCTTCATGTGTAAAGGGAATCTTCAAAAATTGTCTCCGTGTGGCTGAGGTGCTTACAACTTCCTCAATGGCATCTTGTAATCTATTTAGGAACCTATTCAGTGATTCTTTTTCACCTCTAAAAAACCCTCTGGTTTCTTTCTTTCCAAATCTCTCATACTACCATTGATGGGATTATCTTCCATTTACTAGAGAGTGTAGATTTCCTGTGCATCCTAGGCCATCCTGCAAAAACTTCAGAAATAATATTAGCACGCAGACCCATCCATCTTAGCTTGTTTTAAACAAAGTTCCAGTAGGAAGATGCAAAGTCACACTGTAGCAACATGTAATATGTTGACTTCTCATTGTTTTCACAAAGCTCACATCAGGTTGGTCCAATATAACCCAATTTTTTCCTTCTTTCTCCAGTCAAGATATGTCCCTTACATACCAGTCAAGAAAAAACACCAGCTTTTGGTAGGATGTCTTTACTCTAGCATAGATCTTTGGATAGGAAAGGTGGTTCATTCATATTTTCCAACAATTTGTAACCTATTTTTACTGAGTATTCCCCTGGTAGGTATCCACATCATCTAATTCTATCCTTGTTTGATGTCACTTTAATATCCATGGATCTAAATATCTCCATCATTCGGTCATTTTCATCTGCATGTATGTCCTCAAAATCCAAACTCTTCCAACCCAATGCTCAGCTTCATTAGTGACCCTTAACTCCACATAGTCTTTTATCCTACTACCCCACTGTGTTTGAAAGAGGTTTTTAAAAAAATTCATTTCTTTCTCATCTTGTAAAGCCTTGTATCCATCCCAGGAGTCTTCCCAGAAGAGGGCAATGTTTCCATCTTTTATTTTCCATGTAATGTGTTCCGTGATGACTGGTCTGCATGCTAGCATGAAGTTCCAAATTGCAGAACCTTGAGGGGTCCCTAATTGTTAGTATCTGAGAGCTCTATGCTGAGTCTAAATACTTCACTTGAAGGACTTTTGCCCAAAAAATATTATTGTTCCTATACATGCTCCATATAAGTTTTTCCCCACAAGCTTTGTTCATAATTTTCCAGTTTCGGATACCAACTCCTCCATGAAATTTTATCTTCCTCCTTTGCTCCACGCCAAAAAAAAACTTCTCATTTTTTATCCTAGCATCTTCACCACTTTTTTGGGGATGTACATACACATCATTGAATAAACAAGCATCACTGAAATAACTATTTGTAGCATCAAAATTCTGCCAGTAGAAGATAACCACCTTCCCTCCCAACCATCCATCTTTTTTAGACACTTTTTTGAAAGGTCCCTCCAAAGATCTGCCTTATTTCTACCACTGAATAGGGGAATGCCTAAATATCTTCCTAGGAGAAGGCTTACTCTCATACCTAGGATAATGTTGATTCTGGTCTGTTGCTCTATAGGAGTGAAGAAACTTTTTTTTTATTTCCTCCAATTTATCATTTGCCTTGATGCCCTACCATACATGTCAAGGGTTTCCTTCATAACTCTTGCTTTCTGTTCCATGGCTGATCCCCCTAAGAAAGTGTCATCCACAAATTGGATATGTGAGAGAGCTTTGACACCTTCCACAATTTGGATTCCTTTCCATGTTCCATTTTCCTTTTTCTTCATTATTAATCTACCCAAAGCTTCACCCAAAATAATAAAGAGGAAAGGGGAGAGGGGATCACCCTGTCTTATACCCTTGTCTTGTGCAAAAAAACCTTGAGGGCTTCCATTGATCAACACTGAGAATCTAGGTCTTTCAATGCAGCTCTTTACCCATCTAATCCAGTCCTGTCCAAAGCCAAATCTATCCAGCACCTCTAATAATAAATTTATATCCACCTCATCATATTCTTTTTTAATATCTAATTTCACCATCATGATTTGGCTTTTGGAAGATCTTATTGAATGAATTGCCTCATGTGTTGTTACTACCCCTTCAAAGATAGACCTTCCTGGGGAAAAATTGATTTGCTCCTCTGAGATTACTGAGTCTAGGAATTTTTTGAGTCTATTTGCAATGACCTTAGCAATTACCTTATAAACAGTGTTGCATAAGGCAATTGGTCTAAAGTCATCAAAATTCTCCTATGGTTCCTGCTTTGGGATCAAGGCTATAAATGTGGTGTTTAGGTATTTTAATATGAAGCCCCCCTCTCATGATTATTCCACTACTTCCCAGATTTCCTGACCGGAGATGTGCCATAATTTCTGAAAAATCATTGCAGGGAAGCCATCTGGCCCTGGTGCTTTGTCTCCTCCCAGTCCCATCAATGCCTTTTTGACTTCCTCCAAAGAGACAGGGGCCAGCAATTTCCTATTTTGTTCATCAGACACTACAGCTGGTATGACTCTAAGACTGTTTCATAAAGGTGGTTATCTCTGATACTTGTCTGCTTCTTTTTCAAAAAGAAAGCCACTGCTTCCTTCTTTAATCAAGTCTTTCACTCTTACCTCAACACCTTGCTCATTTTGGATACTATAAATCTTGTTATATGCTCTTCGTTGCTTTAGTGAGTTATGAAAAAACTTTGTGTTGAGGCCGCCCTCCTTAAGACAAGTCTCCTGGGACTTTTGCCTCCAAAAAAAATCTTCCTTCTTCAGTAATTCACCCAACTCTTGTTGAAGTCTTTTTTCTTCTTTAAAATCTGCCTCCTCCACTCCATTTTCAATCACTTTAAGACTAAGAGTTGTGAGTTTTTCTTCCACATTATGTTTTTCAGCAAAGATATTTTTGAAATGTGTTCTATTCCATGTCTTTAACTAGTCATTAAGGAATTGCAATTTTTTGAAAAAAATAAAATCTTTGTTACTTGGTCTGCTTGGGGCTTGTGACCACCATTCTTCAATTAGATCACTGAAACCTTTTGATGTGAACCACATTGCCTCAAATTTGAAAGGGCACCGATCAAGGGTTTCTTCATGTTGAATTCTCAAGCTAATAGGGTAGTGGTCTGAACCTTGGAAAGGAAGGATCTCTGCCTCACAAGACTAGTTTGTGTCTGCCCAATTACCCCCTATGAAGAACCGATCAAGATTCTCTGTAATGTTCAGGAAACCTTCCCATCTATTTGTCCATGTGAAGTCTCCTTTCTTAAATGGTATTTCCAGTAGTCCATAGCCCATCACAAAGGTGCTGAAGTCCCTTTGGCTTTCATTGCTCCATCCTTTTCCACCTTTTTTATCCGTTGATGTTAAGATAGCATTGAAATCTCCACCTAATGCCACCACCTCATTGTCCAAATTCTCCAAAAGGATTGTCAGTGTTTCCCATAACCTTTTCTTTTGCACCCTATTGTTTGGGCCATAGATATTGATAAAAGAAATATTGTAGTGGAGATGTTTTACATGCACTCTCATCCACTGCTAGTGTTGGTCCTATTGTAGTACTATAACTTCAATAGTTTCTTCCTTCCATAGAACTCCCAGTCCTCCAAAAGCACCTTGCGCTCCCACCAGAGCACATTTCCATTTCCCAAACTTCTTCTTAAACAACTCAATGTCCTCATTCTTAACTTTGGTTTCCTATAATAAGACTAAATCTAGTTTCTTTTAATCAAGACATCGCTTTATCAAACAAATCTTTTTAGGGGCATTGCAGCCCCTAAAATTCCAAGATAAGGTTTTTATGGCTCCTAAGAAATGTCGTGATAGCCATTTCTCGATCTCAATTTGGACTAGTTTGCATCGTCCCCTGCTATCTTCAACTTTTCTTTGGTATATTTAGCACCTCTCTTCCCATTCGACCTAGTATTTGTTTTTTTTGAGTTGAGGTTGTTTGCTTGATTGATCTCTTTTCTAGGACTCTCATTGATTCAAAGAGGCCTAAGTCATTTACATCATTTTGCCCCAATCGTTCCTCAAATTTAGATTCCTATTCTTCAGAGGTTTCCTCATTTGCCTTTTCCTCTTCCATAGATAAATTCAGATTTCTTATAGGTGAGATTTCAATGTCCTTGAAATCCATCTCCTTAGTTCCCGTGTCGAAACTTGGTCCAGCAGCATCTTGGGCTTGCTTGGCACTCTTCGCTGCCTCTAGAGTTGGGAGGCAAACCACTGGTTCCTCTGTTATAGGGCTCTAATTTTCAAAGGTGTCTTGGATAACTGAACAGCTGATACCTTCTACCCTTTTGACACTATCTGCCATCCTTTCCATGTTATCTTCTTTAAGTGAGGAAAGGAAGTTTCTGGGGAGGGTGGCCATTTTTCAGCTTCCACTTCCTCCAAGATTTGTGAGAAAGGTGTGCATTTGACCACTTGAGTGGATAAACACCCTAAGGGTGTGCTTTCACTTCCCTTTTCGATTGTGAGGGTTTCATCCAAAACCCTTTTGACCTCTTTCCTCCAAAGAGGTGAGTTATTTTCCAACTGATCTATAAATTGGTCGACTATCTCAAGCTTTGTGATTTCCTATTTTAGAGTCCTTCTCTCTAGTTCATCCATAAGCAAATCTTCTATACAACCTTTGTCTTTTCTTGGGGGTTCAGGTTCCTCCTGTAGATTTTTATTGACCTCTGATTCCCTGTTCCACAAAGCAATGTTTTGCTCCCATACACCATTTTATGTGCTTAGAGTGATTTTATCTGGGATTGGTGAATGTTCCTATAGATTAATCAGAATCTGCGGGTGTATGGATGCATCCTTTTCATTTATCACTTCCTCCATTTTAATATAGGTACCCAGATTGTTCCCTATTCTTCAAAGTGTGTCCTCTCCCCAATATTCTACTGGGAGATTGTGCAAGCTTACCCAGGTTGGGTATTCATTCACTTTTTTTCTTTGTGGATTGAAGTTAGCTTCCCAGTCTTTTAGATAAAGGCCCCTTCCTTTGATCATATAAGGTCCATTGTGTAGGATCCACTCCTTTTCTTCTTTCAAAGAACATACTCCCATATAGAAACCATTGGGCAAGGTTTTGAGCCGACATTCTTTTCCCCAAATCACTTTACTCCATGCACTTATTTTAGTAACAAATGACCAAGGACCTAACCACTTAAAGAAAAAAGCCTTATCTTTCAAAGATGCATTTGCTTCCTTCCAAAGTGCATCTAAAATTTTTAGGGTTGAGATGATCTCATACCCGAAGTTATCCATGGGTGATTTGCCATGATCCATATTGCTTCTCTTTTTGCCCATGGTTTTTGGGTATGTCGGTTTGAAAAACTTGTGTGTGATTTGTCTAAAAGTGAAGCTCTTTCCTATCTGTTGGTAATCCTGAAACTACATACCTTTATGCCTCGTGTTCTCTTATCACCTACCATTCCATATTGGTTTTGGCCTTCATTATAGGTTAGGGTTTTCCTTCCATGGGTTTAAGGTATGGGTTATCAACTGGAACCGTGACTGTGAGCACCTATTGAGTGGCCACACCTTTTCATATTGGTTCTGATAGGCAAGACCACCATGTTTCTTGAAACCACTTCGTCCATACTAGTCTTGAGCCTCTACCTATCGAGGTGTAGGTGACCGTTGTCTCCACCGTGCTTCCCGCTCCCCGCGCTCCATTTTCCTTGGGATTTAAAATTTTTGAACCTTGGTTGTAAGCTCTACATGCAAGAAGCCTCACTATTTCACCAAGGGTCAAGGTAACAACTCTCCATTAAGAACCATGATAGAGAATGACCCTCTGGGGACTTGAACCTTGGTTGTAGGCACTACAGGAAAGAAGCCCCACCATTTCACCAAAGGGCCAAGCCCTTAAAATTTTTGAGCCTTGGTTGTAAGCTCTACAGGCAAGAAGCCCCACTATTTTACCAAGGGTCAAGGTAACAACTCTCCATTGAGAACCATGGTAGATAATGACCCTATGGGGACTTAAACCTTGGTTGTAGAAACTATAAGTAAGAAGCCCCACCATTTCACCAAAGGGCCAAGCCCCTAAAATTTTTGAACCTTGGTTGTAAGCTCAACAGGCAAGAAGCCCCACTATTTCACCAAGGGTCAAGGGAACAACTCTCCATTGAAAACCATGGTAGAGAACAACCCTATGGGGACTTGAACCTTGGTTGTAGGCACTACAGACAAGAATCCCCACCATTTCACCAAAGGGCCAAGCCCTATTTAATGAATATGTTATTTATGTAATTCAATTCATTAATATTCCCTTTAACCCCTAACCTAACCTATTTCAACCACCTAACCCTACGTTCTAACTCAACCCAAACCATTCACACATACTAACCTAACCAATCCCAACCACCTAACTCAGAGTTCAAACTAATCACAACCTCTTCACCCTTGCTATTCCTATCTTAAACCCTAACCTTAATCCTAAAATCTCCCTAATGATGTCACATTCCTAATATTTGGATTATAAATTCAATCCCTTCCCCAAATTCAACTTTCTCAAGCTCTATCTTATCCCCTCATCCATGCCTCATTTATGCTTCTTATACTCCTCATTAAGGCTCTTACACCCTCATTAATAGCATTGTCTCGTAAAGTCTCCTCTCATCCCCTTGACTCACTTCCCTAAATGGTCACATTACTCCCTCTTTTCAACCCAATCATATTGTGATATTTTTCATCATATGATGCACTTGAAGAAGCACAATCCATGTGCTCTCTTCTAGGTACATCTGAGCCTCTCCCCAAGTTTTCATCCTGGCCCTTGATTCCTCACTCATTTTCTATAAAAGAAACCTCATTCCTTCACAATTTAATCCACCTTTCATACATTGTTATAATGCTGGTTTTGAGAGAAAATCATAAATCCAATTCCAAAGCAGAGTTATTATGTCAGTTTGAAGAACCCCTCTTCAAGCTTGAAGCATATTAAATTTGGAGTACACATCCATAAGCATGGACAAATCAAAAGATCAAAAGGGAGCTTGGATTTTTTTTTAGGGAGGTTTGCACTCCTTGTGCTTTTATTTTGTTTAGGCTTTATTTTTAGTCCAATCATCTATGTAGTTTAGATTATTAGTTGTAGAGTGTTTTAATTCATTATTATGATCCTTTAAACCTTATTTTCATAGCTCACACATCATTTATATTTTATTGATCAGGACTTTGATTATGGATCATTTTGTCGATGTATCTTGATATACAAATTTTTTGGACTCTTTGATGATGGAAATTTATTTATGATGACTCTTTTGATTCCCCATCGATGTTGGTATGATGTTGATGTGAGATTTCTTTATATGCAGATCTACATGATTTCTATGATGCATTTACTTTCTTTTGCTATGGATGTAATGTCTTATATTATGACATAGATAAATGGATGTAAATGATTTATGCAACTACTTCTATATTTTTTTTATTTTATCATGATGTAATGGTTGATGCAATGCAATGGTAAAATGAATGCAACTATCTTTATGGATTTTGACGTATGCAACTTTATTGATGAAAAACAATCTTAAGGATGGAAATGAATAATGATTTAATGCTTCTTTTTCTTTGTGTTTCTTGTGATGTATAAATATAATGATTAATGATTAATGAATGAATGGATGCAAAAGATAATCTCACATTATTGATTTGAAACCGTTGAATTGATTGAACTCCAAAAATGATTAATCCCCTTGGAACTTGGAAAAATCCTCTAAATAGTGCAATTAATCTAACATGAAAATGCAATGCAATGCAACTAGTTGTTATTTATTTTTGCGAAAGAAATGCAAAAGAGATATATTTTCATCATTGAGCATTGTGGAACTAGGAGTCAATACAATCCTTACTGGTGCCACTGCGACCATAAGAAGATGAATATGACTTTCATCTCATTTGGTAACCTCATTAGGAACTATTACAACCCTCACTAGTTGAATAAACAACTATGGGAGTGTGAATACCGATTTCATCGGATTCAATGTTGCAAGTGGATTTTGGTATTAAGATATGGAAGATCTAAATAGCCAAGGTATACTTTTGCGTAAACAAACAAAGGTTAAACCTCCTTCCTATATGAATGTCATCGATGGTTCTTTGATGACCATGTCGTTAGATGAATTCACACAAGTTAGTGGATCTTCCTCAAAATAGTCACACAAAATTCAAGAAAAACATCATGTCTTCATCATCGCCAATATAGTCAAAACATCATTGACTAGCTAACAAGAACATGACTTGAAAAGGTCAATGAAAATCATCAAAAATTTCAAGTGTTTTTCAATGTATCAATATTTTCAATAAGAATTCCAAACATTCTGATCATTTAGGGTATTGTAAATTTTTAATCCTGATAAAATAATTCAATGAAGTTCAAGGATCAAGTTATGCGATCAAACTGTCAACGTTGAACAATGATATCCATCAAAGGTTCCAAAATATCTCTCCTTTGAAGTTCTAAAAATATGCTTTTGTCATGTGACCAAGATGTAGTACCTTTGAATCCATTTGTACCAAAACCAATGATATGCCCCCAAGTGATAAGTGAAATCGTGTGTAAAGCTTGGGCAAATGAAACCTAAAATTGACCATGCAGCTGAGAGACTTTATTATGACTATGCACAAATAAATGATGAAATGAGGATGTAAAAATTAGATGGTGAAAAGGCAATATGTCAAAATGCAACTTAAGAAAGACCTAAGGGAACAAAAAGAGTTTGTTTCTAGGTTTTCACATTTTGGGTTTATTGCTCTTTTTCTTCTTGTTTGTTTTTTTTTTTTTTTTTGATACCAAGGCGCTTATTGCTAGGTTTTCACCAAGGCACTTTTCTCTTTTTCATTTTTTTCAATATATATATATATATA
>MU226117.1:2265037-2286023 GCA_018584345.1 Thuja plicata
TTCCATTATTTTTTTATTTTTGATCTTTCTGATTTTTTTGGATTTTGACTTTTTCTCTTTTTTTTTTGGATTTTTATCTTTTATCATGTACAAAGAAGATGCTAGCTTATCTGATACACACTCATCTGATACTCTTTCATCTGATTAGGTATGAAACCTCTTTAAATAGATGTTATCAATAGGCTCTTGCAACTCATCACCTTCACAATTAGCTAATTTGTAGTTTCCCATTCTAAATAAGAAGTGATAACAAACAGTCCAAGCCAATTCAATTCCCATTTTCCCTTCATTTCTCTATCAACTATATTTTTAGGGTTTTCTCTTAACACTAAGTCTCCCACTTGAAAGGTTCTTGATTTGATATGCTTGTTGTAGTTTCTTGAAATTCTATCCTGATATATATTTAAATGATCATATGCTTGTGTTTGATGTTCCTCCAAAAATTCCAATTGTTCAACTCGGGAAACCTTATAATCCTCATCAGTGATTAATCCTTTTAGTGAAACTCTTAGGGATGGAATCTCAACTTCTAAGGGTAAAACAACTTTGGCCCCATAAACCAAGGAGAATAGTGTAGCTCCTGTTGGTGTTTGGATGGTAATTTTGTAGGCCCACAATGCTGAGTTTATCTGAATATGTCAATCTCTTCCTGATTTATCAACTGATATTTTCAATATTTTGATGATATTCTTGTTCGTAGCCTCGGCTTGTCCATTACCTTGAGGATAGTAAATGGAGGAAGAATGGTGAGTGATACAAAATGTTTCACAAATTTCATCCAAATATTTGTTTTTGAATTGTTTTACATTGTCCGTGATGATGGAATGAGGAATACCATATCTAAAAATGATGTTATTAAGGATAAAAATGGAAATCTATTTTCCCATTGCAGTTGTTAAAGGAACAAACTCTACCCATTTAATGAAATATTCTACCGGTGTGAGGATATATTTATGTCCATTAGAAGATGGTCGGTAAATCATGCCAATTATATTGAAACCCCATTGATAAAACAACCATGGTGTGATAAATGGGTGCAATTCTTGTGTAGGTACATGGATCATGTCTCCATGATATTGGAATTTTGAACAAACTTTCACAAATTGGCAAGCATCTTTCTCTATGGTTTTCCATAAATACCCCATGCAAAGGATTTTCTTAGCTAAATTTAATCCACTCGAATGCAACCCACAAATCCCCTCATGGACATCTCTTAAAGGTAATCTTGATTCCTCTTCCTCTAGACACCTAAGGAGCGGTCTGTCAAGAACCTTGCGATACAATTTGTCTGATAGGATGGTATAACGAGTCTATTGTCTTATGAAATATCATTTTTGAGCAGGTTTGGTCTTTAAGATAAGTATAAATTGGTCCATATCAAGGTGAGTCATGTCCATGAATAAGGGAAATTATTTGGGTATTGGGTAAGTCAAATTTCAGTTTTTCCAACTCTTCCACCAAGAATTTGTACCTCGCATTTTGATCAGGCATTTGGAATAAAGAAGCCAAAGTAGCCATTGCATCAACTGCTCTATTTTTGTCTCATGGAATTTGCTGAAAAGTTATCAAGGAAAAATATTTTTTTCAGTCATCCACCATCCTTTTATATGGCATCAAGTTTTCATCTTTGGTTTTGTATTCATCATTGATTTGATTGATGAATAATTGAGAATCTCCATAAACTTGCAAGTCTGTGACATTCCATTCTAAGGCCATTTTGATGCCTATGACCAAAGCTTCATATTCAACAATATTATTTGTGCAAGGAAAAAATAGTTTGTAAGATTTGGGAATTGTGTATCCTTGAGGTATTATTAAAATAATTCCTTCCCCTGAACCATTTTGAGTATAGGATCCATCGAAATATAAGGTCCATGTCTTTGCTTCCACATTAACAATTTCTGAATCAGGAAATTCCACTTGAATTGGATGTGTAGATTCTAAAGGATGTTTGTCCAACTGATCAGCAATCACTTGTCCCTTTATTGATTTCCTATCCACGTACTCAATGTCAAATTCACTAAGCACCATTACCCATTTTGCAATCCTTCCCGTTAGAGATGTTTTATTAAGTAGATACTTCAATGGATCAATTTTGGAAATTAACTTCACTTTATGCATCAACATGTAATGTCTTAGCTTTTGAGAGGAAAACACCACTGCTAGGAAAGATCTTTCCATGAATCTATAGTTCAATTCATATTTTATCAATGTTCTGCTCAAATAGTAAATGACTCTTTCTTTTCCTTCATTGTCTTCTTGTGCCAATAGAACACCTAAAGATTTCTCCGTTGCAATCTTGTAAATGAATGGGATTTTTCCACCAATTGGGAAATGAATCTCCTTATAGATTCAAGTCTTATTTGAAGGGACCTCATTTGACTAGTATTCTTGGGAATGTCCATGTCCATGATTTCTTTCACTTTCTCGGGATCCACCTTTATTCCTTTTGTCGAAACAATATAACCTAAGAGTTTTCCAGATTGCACACCAAAAGCACATTTCTTTGGATTTAGTCTCACTTTGAATTTCTCTAATCTTGTGAAGATATTTTCTAATATTGATAAATGATCCTTTCTTTCATGTGATTTTTATAGAATATCATCCACATAGTCTTCTAGGAAGGTATGCATCATGTCATGGAAGATAGTTGTCATTGCTCTTTGGTAAGTGGCTCTGGCATTTTTGAGGCCAAAGGGCATAACATTCCAACAAAAGGTTCCCCGTGGGAATGTAAAAGAAATATTTTCTTGGTATTTAGGTGCAATTCAAATTTGATTGTATCCACTAAATCCATCCATTAAGGAAAGCATAGAATGACCCACTGTTAAGTCCACTATAGCATCAATGCTAGGTAGTGAAAAATCATCTTTTGGGAAAGCAAGATTAAGGTATCTAAAATCCATGCAAACTCTAATGGATTTTTCATTTTTTTGACTGGTACAATGTTTGATATCCATTCTGCATATGCAATCACTCTTATGAATCCAACCTTGAGTAGCTTTTCTAATTCTGCTTTTAGTAAAAGTGCCACATGATGGTGCATCTTTCTCAATTTTTGCTTTACAGGTTTAATGCTGGGTATCACATTTAGATGATGCATTATAAAGCTTGGATCTAACCCTAGCATGTCGGCATAAGACCACATGAAGTTAATTTTCTTTTCTTGAAATAATTCTATGAAGTCCTTCCTTTCTAATGGACTCAAGGATGTTGCTAAATGAATAAACTTTGGATCCACTTATGTGCCAATGCTAACTTTATCCATTGGTTAAATGAGGATGGGTGACCTTTAATCTTCATGTTCTGGTAGGGTATCCAACCTCTCTTCTTTAGGTTCCATAGTTGGGTTTTCACCTTTGGAAACATTCGATATTTTTACCTTTTTAGGTTCTAGCACTTCCACATGGTGGTTTTCACCACTAGACCTTTTCATTTTTTTTAATTTATTTCTTTTATTTTGTGGATTGAGAGGTTGGACCCCTGCCTCTATCATTATGTATGGATTGTATTCATTGGTGAAAGAAGATGGCTCAACTTCATTTAGGTATTGGGCCATTGCATTGTCATTGGGAAAGTATAATAGGTCATTTGGTTTGGATAAATCCCAATCAATGAGTTTGGGGTGCATTAGGGCTAAGGATTCATTTGGAAAATTATCATTTGAAGGGTTTAAGGACATAAACTCATTTGATGGTTTGTACATTGTATCACTTAGGTCTATGACTTGTGCTTCCTCAAGGTGTTCCATGGAAGTAGGATCAAAATTTTCCTCACTAGAGTCCTCGTTGATTTCCATGGGAAAGAATGTGTGAGGATTAAATACAAAGTTTGAATCACCCCCCCCCCCCATGAAGGTACCCAAGGTTCACCTATCCATTGATTATTCCTAGATGCTTGACCTACATTAGATTTTTGAGGTTCACTTGATACTTGTGTAGAATTCGAACCTTGATGCTCATTATCTTGACTTTTGACATTAGGAATGGTAACATATGTGTGAATAAAATCAACCTCTTTATCATGACAAGAGTCTTAGGATAGGGAATCCCACTTATATTCTCTGGAATCAGCCTCACTCTCAGATCCTACCGTGTGTACATGTTCATGAAAATCATGCATAGGGCTTGAACTTTCTCCTTTGTTTTGATAACCTATTCCGGATTTCTCTTCTTTTGATCTCCAATCTGGTTCAATGGGCTCTATAAATCCTCTATTTATGACTCCTAAGGGCCCTCTTCCCCTGTATCCCATTTTTTTCATAATTTGATACCATTTTCCATATTTATTAGTTTGGGTATTGATGTGTTGTACTCTTTCCACGGGTTTGTTTGAAGTGTCTTCCTCTTTGTAGAGCTACTGTAAAACTTCATTGTCCTCCTTTTATAAGGCTGATTTGTCACTCTCTCTTACAAAATGAGAGTTATATCTATGAGGTGGATGAGCACTTGATGGTTTTCCATGTGTCTTAGGAGAAGTTGGAAAATCAAATAGGGAAATGGAATAATCCCCCACTTCTTTGGAATTTATTATACATTGCTTTTCAAAGTTATGCATCATTTCATTCATCTTTTGGTATTAGTCCTTCTTGGCTTGTTCTCTCTCATCCTTGGAAGGTTTCAAAATTTCCACCTTTGATGTAGAAGTATTAACTGAATTTTCATGTGAACTTTGACCCTCGTAACTCATTTCTCCTTTCCCTTAGTTGATGTAGTTGAGTTAGTTTGATTAGGGTTTGAGGTAGATGTAGCATTTGATGTTAACTTTGAACTTTCCTCTTTAGCTTCTTCAATGGTGACATTAGGGATGAATCCTTCCCTATTGTGAGGAATAAATAACTCATGACTAGGTTTAAATGGGTTGCAATATTGAAAGGGATTAGAATCTCCTCCAATTGTAATCTCTTCACCCATGTGTGTAAATTTAATGCATTGATGATAATTGGAAGGTATCTCTTACATCTCATGAATCCATGGTCTCCCCAATAATATATTATAAGTTAGCTTCATGTCAAGGACTTGACATATGGTGTCTTTTTTGATAGTTCCAACTTGAATAGGTAGAACAATCATGCCTTTCAAAGATCTTTCTTCCTCATCATAAGCCTTAATGGTAATCTGCTTTTTAGGATCAATGGATGATTTGACTAAACCTAAAGACTTGACAAGGTTCAATTTGAAAATGTTAAGACCAGATCCCCCATCAATGAGAACTCTCTTGAACCTATGCCTTTGGATTAAAAATTCTATATGCAAGGGCAAATTTTGAGGGTGAGTAATGGACATATCATCTTGTTGAAAGAATGAAAGGCAATATGGTGCAATGAGATGTCCTACCATATTTTGAAACTTATATTACTCCAAATTTATAGGAACATTAGTCTCCACTAGGGATTTTCCCAAGATCTCTTTGTGGTTAGGAGAAAGTTTCAACAACTCCAATATAGAAATTTGTGCTGGAGTTTTATATAGTTGATCAACCAAACTATAAGGCTTTATTGAAGAAGATGTTGGTTTAGCCAAATTAGTTGTTGGAGTAAGACCAAAAGTTTTAGGGGCACTCCCTTGTAGGTTAACTCTTGTTGCTTTCCCCTTAGTTACAACATTAGAGGTCTCTTTGTTAGGTTGCTCTTTGATTACCACCACATTGATAGTACTATCATGTCTGGATAGGGAATTAATAGTATTGTCATAGCTATGGGGAAAGTTAACATTGTTTTTTCCTCTCATGTTGTTTCCATTGTTCCCTCCATTGTTAGCATTTGAAGATTCACCTTTCTCATGCTTGTAGAAAGGAGTTTTAAATGTCATGTGATCTTTGTTATTTTGAGGCCCTTCTACCTCAATCACATCATTATCAATAAGATCTTGTACCACATGTTTTAGGCACATGCAATCATTCATCTTATGTCCTTGATTCCTATGGTATTCACAATGGTTAGACTTGCTCCACCATCTAGGCTTGATTTGTGGTTCATAGGGTTGAGCCCTTGGTAAATCAATAATATTATTTGCAATAAGAGTCCTTAATGCATTTTCAAGTGGTTCACCCAAGCAAGTGAATTTCCTCTTAGGTGATGGTGTGAAGAAAGGTTTAGGCTTGTTATCCCCTTGATTGTTCCCAAAGTTATTATTGTTGGTATTGTTGTTGAAAGGCACTTTGGGTGCTTGATTCACATTGTTAGCTTGAGTGAATCCTTTTGTAAGATTAAAAGGGGTGGCCTTCAAATTATTTTCCTTTACAAATCCATCATTGACCACACCTTTGTTGTTATTCCTCATCCAAAACCAGTTATTGTTAGGAGGATACCTATTTTGATTGTTATTGGAGGTATTGTTGTTGTTCTTATAAAGCTTAAGATCTCCAATTTTAATCAATACCTCTTCTATGGTAACTCCATTCTCAATCAGGTCTTGGAAAGACCTAGAATATTATAACCTTAATCGATAATTCATCTTATTACTCAAGCTATTAATAAAGATATCCATCTTCTCTTTTTTAGGTACACTTTGAGGGTATCTAGCAAATACCGCTCTCCACCTTTGCAAGAAAATTAGGAATCCTTCCCCTTTTCATTGTTTGGTATTACATAAATTTATCATTGTAACCTCATGTTTGATATTGTAGGAATAATGAGTTACGAATTTGGAGGCCAATTCTTCAAAAGTTTGGATGTCGAAAGGTAACTTCGAAAACCACTCCGTTGCCATGCCTCCTAAACTTCGTGGGAACAACCTCATTAAATATGTTGTGTCATGCATGAACTCTAGGCTCAATGCACAAAATTACCTTAAATGATCTTGGGGATTGGATGCTCCTTCATACTTGTCGTATTTAGGAAAAACAACATTACTTGGGAATGCGACCATAATTAGGGTCTTGTCAAATGGAAAATGACACAAAGTGTTTGATAGAAAAGGGTTTAGGAGCCCCACTTTGATTCATCGTGTCCAATTGCATTTGGAATAATTTAAATTATTTATTCATGAAATCGACAAGATTTTCTTCAGCTTCTTTTTGTTTGATTTGATCGACATCATAATCATGGGGGAGTTTGAGACCCGCTTGTGCTAGGTTTAAAAAGTACTTTTACCTATCTCTATCCAACACATTTTCCATAAGTCTCATGAAGAATGGGCTTTGCATGGCTTCGTTGGCCTTCTCATCAGTTCCCTCTTCATCATTAGGGTCAACATTTCCCCCATTATAATTTTTATTTAGCCCTTGGTTGTTAGGTTCCATTCCTCCTCCATTGTTATTATTGTTTAACCCTTGGTTGTTAGGGTCAACTCCTCCTCCATTGTTATTATTATTAACCCCACCACCTCCATTTTTATTTATATCTTTGTTGACATGGTTAATTTGACCGGGGTCCATGTTTCCAAATGGGAAAGATATAGTTGGTTCTACCTCCTTTGTATTTTCTCACGTTGTTCTTGAAGAAGTGAAGGTATCCCTAGGAAAAGGAAGCTCCTACCTTATATATGAACCATCAGATTAAAGGGTATTCTTGATATAGTGAGATCGAGTAAAAGTTGGCATGGACATGAATTGCATAAAATCTTGGATTTCTCTCACTTAAATTGATCAATCCCTTATAAATTTTGTAAAATGTCCAATAATGGGGATTCTAACCAAGTTGAACTTTTGAACAGTTAGAAAATCCAAAAGGGTACTCAAAACTGAAATCCAATTTTCTCCAAGCCCTCGGGAAATATCCAATGTTTTCCCTTCTTTTTTCTGGGTGTCACTTCCTTGTGTGTAGGTGTGACTTAACTCTTCATAGGCGTTAACTGGAATTTGTCTATGCGGCACTCTGTAGTTTGCAGGCAGCGTTTTCCTGTTGATAGGCGCTATTTTAAATCTTCCAAGCAGCACTTTCCAATGACTTACATGGTGTTTTAATGTTGCTAGGCATCGTTTCAATGTTGCCAGGCATCACAAAACTTGATATAGGCGTCACTTAAATGATTATACACAAATTTTTGCAGATAAAAGTTGTTTTTCATAATTTTTTTGGATTTTTAAAAGTTTAAGGTTATGATCACATCTTCCAGATGATATTCTTGCTTGAAAAAGTAAATACAAATGCAACACACACACACACACATCAAGTTTGTATCGTATCCCTAAAACAACACTATGTGTATATTCTTAGTCATTTTAACAAGTGTAGCACAAGAATAGATTCCAAAATATCTACCTAGAGTCATATTTGGCTTTTAAACATTTTGGCTCTAAAAGTTAGTATTCTATTTAACAAGGATTTATTTAACACCTCTATTCTAAACTATGTCAAGTTATTTTAACCCCTTGCGGGATTCCCACACATACAAAAGTATTATTTTGCACAATCCTGAAGGACTACTCGAGGAAGTGAAGATAACTTGCACACAATTTAGTCACTACAACCCATTAAGGAAGAGTGCATTTGTTTATAGTGGGTCAGATAGTATCGTGGCTTAAGTTATTGTCTCCCACTTTGGGTCTTTCCCTCTCACCATCCTCATAAGGATGTACTCGGGAGGCAGGCCCTCTAAAGCTCTAAATTAACTAGCATAATATAGAAAGTGGGAAAATGAACTTAGTTCAACAAGTTTGGGAATTTGATTTACTCAAAGAGTGAAGAACATATCCCTATTGTTGTTCTTTGTTCCAAACACTTCAAGAAATTTGTTATTTTTCAACCTCTTGACAAGTAGGTTCTTAGAAATTGAAATGTGTGGTTAATTTTCCTCCCTTTCTTTCTACCACCCTAAACTCAACATGTTTGGCTTTTTTATCAACTTTGAAAAGTTGAGAGCATATGCCTAATGTTTTATTCAAGATGGACAATAATAGGGTGTCCCTATTTATACTGGGTATAAATCAATTGCCACAAGTTAAGGGAAAGCAAGCTTGTTTTGAAAAGTACCTCTTTCAAAGCTAGCAAAGGCTAGGTGCTTTTTTGAGGTTTTTATGCTTGTTTTTCTTACTCACCTAGTGGCGATAGTTCCCACTCTGGCTCCACCAATAAGTTAGTCAACACAAAGGAACAAAGTGAAGAAAAACTTGAAATGAAATTAAAAATGCAACTAAGTTCTTTTGATCAAATTTGCCAAAAATCAAACTTAAGAACTTAAAGCATAAAATCAATTAAGAGTGGGAAACTTCTTCTTGTATGCACTTCTAAATTTTATGTAATGCTCATACAAGTGTTATTCTAACTCTAAATTTTCCATAAGAATTGCACTATGAATTTGTTTAGAGTATTTGGTTAAGATCCTTACCTCTTTGTTTGGCCTTGTGACCCTCAGCTCTGGTTTCTGTACTTCAGGTGCTTTTTCACTTGCAGAAAACATAGTTACAGAGAGTTATAAAACTAAATTTAATGATTTAACAGCAATAAAACATAGAAATTAGCAGGCGGCATTTAACAGCTAACAGACATCATTTCACTATGTCTATGCGTTATTTTAAAGTAGCTTAGGTGTCACTTTCTAGTGACTTAGGCATTATTTAAAAGCTGACAGACATTAAAATAAAATTGGCAGGCGTTACTAAGTGCACAAATTGCAACATAGAAAAGTTCATAGGTGCCAAAGAACATCTTGTAGGCAGTGTTTCCTGAGTCAAAGGCGACGCTTTACGCTTGCAGGCGTCACACTTTATCTCACAAGCGACAAAAGAATTTAAGACAGAATTAGAAGGAATTTTGTAAGCACTACTTCTCTACTAGCAGGCATCATTAGATTCTTCATAGGCATTATTTCTCCTGCAATCTACAAAATTAGCACAAAACTGAAGGAAAAATATACAAAAATTGAAAAAAATGAAGAATTGAGGCTTAAAACCCCATGGTGGGCACCATTTGTGTGTGAATGAATTACACCTTCATGAATTTAGTTTATTTAACTAAATTCTATGGAATAACAATGGAAATTTAAGCTAAGAATTGCAATTAAATCAATAAGCATCTCATGGCTCTCTATCTAAGAATGTTGATAAAGCTCTCAGCCTTAATCTCTATCAATGACAGTCCTAGAATGAGAATTTGATGAAGATAAATGCCTAAATATAGCTCGAGTCTCTCAAATTATGATGATATTGGATCCAAATGCACTCAAAATGATCTCCATAATGCTAAATTGCTATGAAACTGACAAGAGGTTTGATGCTTTGCATTCAAACTTCTAGGATCTCTAATGCTCTTAAAATGGCTTCTATTTATAGGATTTTCCCAAGTGTAGGGGGTGGAGTTAATTGATCATAGTTAAGCCATGGTTGAGTGAAAGGCTTTCAAATGGTTTCAAATGGGGGGACAATTTAAATTCTTGTCTCAAAGGTTTGGACAAAGGGACAAATTTGAGTGATTGAGCTTGAACGTTCAAAATGAGTGATTGAGATTGCAAATTAGGAGTGATCCATGTGCTTTGTGTTCTCAATTCTCATTGTTTGCTCAAATTTATGTTGAAGGATATTAGGATTTATTAAATTCAATCAATTAATTAATTAACCATGTAGGGATGAATAGGTTCAATTTGATTTTTGATTTAAACTATACAATTAATTGATTAAAATCAATTATATAGTTTGATTAATCCCTTTAGGCTTATATTTGATCATTTGATGTCATTATTTATTTGATCCTTTGATTTAAAATGATTTTTTCCAATTTGATTGATAAATGTCCATTTGAAATTGATTTGATCAATTTTGATGAAATTTAGAGCATTTGGCTGAGATTTGTAGATTTGCTTGATAAGAGGACACTTGCCCAGTTTTAGGTGTCTACATGATCCATAACATAAGGGCTCTTAATTGGATATCCCCAACATACAACAAGGGATTCCAGTCCCTATCATTGGGTAATGCAATACTATGGAGGAAAAGCTCACATAACAAATTTTGTATTGCTGCAGGAGAGCTATGAAAAGCCTGAGAAACCTCGAGGGGCTCATTCAACAATGGAGACCTATCTCTTATTATACAAGTCATTTAATAGTTTAAAAACTATTCCTTAAGTAATATGGCATATACAAGAGATGGATATCGACAGCTCATTAACTCAAGTATAATTGATGTTACCTTAGTAAGCTTCGCATGAAGTTGCTCCACTTCCTCTTCCTTTTCCAGCAGTTCTTGATAATGTCAATTAATGACTTGATTCAAATATTTATTTTGTTGTCTCCATTGTTCCCTTTCCATAACTAACTGGTTAGATAGCTGAAAAATAATAGAAAATAATGACACAGGACAAGAAGTACTTGATAGAGTATTTGCACTAGGGTTTTCCCTTGTTGATTGTGGAACAGCTAACTTATCATAACCTGGATGCTTATCATTTATGGGGTTTGTCCATATTATCATAGACCTCTTAGAATTACCACACTACTGAGCAACTGTGACCAATGCATCCAATCCCTAATTTAATATCTGTTCAACCATTTCATTCACAAAACTCATATTAACATCATAATCTTCTTCAAACAAATTTCTTCCTATTGCTGCAGGAGGTGATTCTAGCATGTCTTCTTCCATTGGAAAGCATTCCTCTGACATGACATCATTTTCTGAGTCAATAAGGTCATCAACAATTTGAGGTCCTTTGTAAGATGAACCCTTTCTCTGAAACCTAAAGGCTTTCTCATCAGAACTAGAATCATCCCCATTTACTATGCATTCTCCATTCATTCTTCCCACAGGGGACTGCTCTTTTTCAGCTTCAGGAAAAAAATTTAGGTAATTCTTACTGATTATCTCTAGGTTCATCTATTCTTGGCTCACCTCCCTCAAAAATTTTAGGGTCAACAACTGACCTTACTGGTGGTATATCTATGGACACATTTTGTTTCCTTCTACAACTTCTTCTCAATGGGGTTTCTTTTTCTTTATCAGGAATTTTCCTCTTCCTAGGAGCGGTTGGAGCTACAGGAACTTTTTCTTTTGTCTTTCGACAAGAACCAGAGGTAGTTTTCTTCCTTCATTTTCTTTTCTCACAGGTGCCCTAGTTTTTACAAATGGGGAAGTAGTCTTTTCTTCATAAATCTTCTTCTTGCCTTTATTCTGGACTGATCCATATGTAGAGGCTCTAGAAGAATTTTTAGGGTTCCTACACCTAGACCTTCTTCCTAAAGAAGACATTGGTTCTAGTTCTTCAATAATTTTACCAACCTCGTGCTCAGATTGAACCCTCTTCCCAACTCTCTGCCCTATAGGGCTTAGGGTTTGGTTCTCAAACTCTCCCAAAAGAAAATCCTCCCACAACATATATGATTTATCTCTCAAATATTTTTCTATAATTAACTTAATTAAACAGTGGTGAGAGACAATGTTAGGCTTACCTCCCTGCATAATTGAAGCTCTCTTCTTCAAGATATGGAATAAGAAACTGGGTACATTCAAAGGTCGATTATCATGTTGCAAGCACCTCAAGAACTTGAAATGGACATAATGTAGGAATGTTTGCCAGCCTTCACAGGTAAAATACTTTATGATATAGATTGCACATTGCTTATAAGGATTTGGCAAAGATAACCTGTTTGTACCTTGCTTTTTATCAATATCCAGCGGTAGGTCTGTATGCAGGGTAAACTGCACTCTAGCAGTTGTCAGATCAAAACTTTCTAAAAATTTCTCTCCCTCCTATGGAAACCCCATGACCTCAGCCATAATTGTCTGAGTAAATGACACCCTTAACCCTTTAACCATGGCTACTCCGCCATTCAGTGTACTTAAAAATGGTGATGCTACTTCACCATCCCAGCTAGTGAGTTTCTGGATGTAATCAAGCCAACCCCTTGCTTGAAAATGCGGCATGCATGCTTGACCATTCAAAAAAATATCATGGATTGTAGGCTCACACCGAATCAATCCTCCACCCATCTCGTAGAGTACCAATTTACAAAAAAAAAATTGCAGAAAATCCAAACAAACTACAACAAGGATTTTTCAGAGAATGCTTGAAATGCGAAGCTACAGGCAATTTCAAATGCATAAAGTTTTGGAGTTTCTAAAGTTTTGGCTCTTAAGGAAACATGAGTGCAAATCCAAAACATATCATGAATTAACTATTCATAATTACTTCTCAGATTCTCATACTAGCCACCTGTTAGGTTTTTTTCTTGTATGAATCATAGTGCTTGAAATGACTACTTGAACACTATGCCTTCTAATACTAATTCGGATACAAGAAAAGCCTAACAAATTGGTGACTCTGCTGGGGAAGTAAAAAAATTTATTTCATGGATTCTCTGGTGCAATAGCTTTTAAATATCTCAAACCAGTTGTAGTTGAGTATGGTTATAGAGTCTGGATTTCAAGAGAAAAGATATATTCCTTATGATTTATAAGAAGAGTCAAGTCTGTCTGTTGTTTGCTACAAAGTGTCTAAAAGTTTTTTAGTTTCTCCTAGATAGTATCAAAAGGATCTCACTACTGGTGAGTGGCGACTCTGAGTTCTCTGATTTGCACCAGTGTGCATATTAAAGGTGCACTTGCAGGAATAGTGACAGCAGATTCTTAGGCTCCTATGGCTATGGATGTAGCCAAGTAAGGAATCAATAAAGGGCTTTATGTGTGGTGTATGTGAGATTTCTAATTTGAAGAAGTCAGAGCTGGAAAAAAGATCTCATCCAATTGTAAATATTTTTCTTAGCAACAAATTGGCAGCTTTACAATATAGTTGATTTGGAGGTGTTTTCAAATCACATATTTGCAGTAGCTCAAGTACATCCAGGTATTTCACAAAGTTTTGATAGTTTTACTTATCAAGTGATTGTAGCACTATAGAAAAAAGGATAAAGGTGTGAAAAAAGAGGTTTACATATTTTAAGTTTTACTTGCATTTTTGCAAATTTTGAAGGAGATATGTATTTGAAGAGTGGCAGTTTGTAATCTTTTTAACTAATAAGATGTCACAATCTAGTGATTGGAGGGGTAGTAATTTGTTTGGGGCAATTAGTTTTGAGGGTATCCATGGATATCCAAATCATGTTCCATCAAAGGTTAGGGAGTGTTTGCCAATGTTTACTGGTTTTGGTGAACAATCGGCTGAAGATCATTTAGAAAATTTTGCTGACTTGGTAGACAGTCATAATATTTTACATGAGGATATATTAATGAAACTTTTTGTAATATCCTTAGTTGATATTGCAAGAGATTGGTTTATAGACCTACCTCATGGCTTAATAGAATCCATGGAAGCATTGGAGGCTTGTTTTACTGACAAATTTAGTAATTTTGATCAGCTTAGTGATGTAGAACAATATAATGAAGAAGAGCACAGTGAAATACATGACATATCTAAATTAAATGATCATGTATCAGAGTATGAGCTTGTCAAAGCAGAGACAGATATATTAAGGCAAAGGCTTCAAGATAAGGTGGTGCTACTTTTACAAGGACACATGAGCAGAGAGGAAGGTGAGTCATCATATGATTTTTATATAAGATTTATTGGTAAGCTAAAAGGCTACGGTATCATTTTTTCTCCTCGGGAGTATGTATGGGTTGAGTTATTTGTCAAAATTTGTTTCCCTCATACACTTAAGTTACCAATTACTCAGAAGGAAGGATATTTTCAGCAAGTTATAGAATGGATAAAGGGTTTAGAGGATGCTTCTTCTAAAGATATATATGATGTTGAAAACAATGATATTGAATCTAAAAATTCTAAGATTATTGAAGATGTTGATGATAAATCTGATTGTAATGAATATGATGAATCTGATTATGATAAATGTGATAATGATGAGGAGTCTACTACTGGTGAAGATATTGCTGACATTGATATTGTTAATGAGTTATATGAGCAACAGGAAAATGAAGAAAATATATGGAGCCAACAAGATAACAGTTATGATGCAGACATGAGTGTTTGTAGTGAGATCACTACACAAGAAGATATGATTTCAGAGGTTTCACTACAAGACTCCAGCAAAGAAGAAATTTGCAGCATCATACAAGAATACAGTGAGGTAATGAATGAATAAGATGACTTTTGTTCCCTTCACAGTGAACAAATTGCAGAGATTTTGTCTCATGAGTATCTTAGATATTCAGGAAATTGAAGCTTTGAACTTACATGTCCAGTGCATATTGATTTTGACAAGGAAGATGAATCAGTGCATTCTGATTTGGACATGTGTGATATTGTTTCTTCCTGCACTCCTTTTTCATTAGGCTACAATAGAATATAGTATGATTTATCAGATGATGATATTTTCAGTGTGGTTTCAGATTCAACGGATGTGGAGATTCCAAGTATTGAGTTAAATACTGATTTGGACAACAGTGTGGATTTTGACTCTTGTCTTGATTCTAAGTTTTCCTTTGAAACATTAAAAAATGGTAAATCAGTGGCTCAAGTTTCCATGGCCAATATTCAATGTACTATTATTTTCCCTCCCACCCACCACTTTTCTTTGAGTTTGTTTGATGATGATAAGTTGCAGGGTGCTCCTATTTTTGATGAAGAGATTATTTCTCTATGTCCTAAGTTTGATGATAATATCCAAGGTGATGAGTTTATTCAATTTTTGCATAAAGGCAAAGGTATGTTTTCTTTTCAGAAGAAAATGATGGATGTGACTAGATTTAATGATGCGTATTCAAGTATTGTGACAGCTTTTGAGTGTCCCTCTTTTCAGTTGGATTGTGAGTCTTTAAGTTGTGGTTTATAGATCAAAGATGATCAATGTTACAGATATCAAACTATGTTCTTATTTAATGAATGTAACATGTATATGCCACACAATTTTTATCATGATAATCTACCTAATAGTTATGGAAGTTCATATGAAGAGTATGTAGATTTGTTGTCATGTGATGAGTTAACACAAAGTGGCAGTATTTTTGATCAAACACATGGAAGAAAGAGTTTCAGTTTACCTCTGATATATGGAGATGAAAATCAAATTTATGACAGAGGTAAGAGTTGATTTCAGTTGTGGGGATTTGTGCCTCTTGTATATAATTAACATATTGTATAGTTGCTTTCCCTTTTAGTTGTGTGTTTTCTTTCAGTAGAGGTTTCCCCATTTTTTGAGAAGAGGTAAAAAGTTTTGAGAGGTGAAAGTGAAAAGAGATAAAATCTGATTTTTAGTTTTGGGGTGGTATGCTACTCTAGAGATCTGTGGTTCTTGGTATAAATCTACATTTAACCATCCTCAGTTAGAGCCACTGTTGGTCCTCTCAAATTTGGCAAAAATTTGAGTGACCATGTCAAAATTTTCAATAAGGAAAGGTGAGTACCCCTGAAAGATTTTGTGAGAAGGCTTAGTTAGAGTGCTTGAAAAAGATACCCTGGTGATTTTCATCAGATATTACTTGAGAAGAGGGTTCAATACCTTTAATTTCACATATGCATTGGGTTCTAGCTCCTAAATTTCAATTCTGACATGTTTAGGGAATAGCCAGTTGAAGGTGATTACATAAATCTGCATTTTTGCTAAGTGTCAAATTGTTGCAACTTGCCCAGTTTGCTTCTGAATATCTTGTTCCCTGTTGAGTTTAATGGGTCATTTTTTTGGGAATGTTTTATATGTATGTTAGAGAGCTTATCTTTTAGATCTTAGGTCATTCCAAGTCCATTTGATAAGTTTCCATAATCCCCAAAATTGGTTGCCCAGAATTGTGTATATCTTTGTTCTACCCAAAAATCTGAATAGCCCAGTTTGACTGGTTATAACTTTTGACCAGTTGATTCAATTGAGAAAATTCCTTTTGTACTATGTTCCAGTGATCAAATACTTCATATATTTCAGTTTCCAGATCATGATGAATCCATTTGAGTAGTTTTCCAGTTTGATTCTGTTGGCACTTTGTTAAGTTTCCCAAAATTGTTGAATGCAGATTTCTGAATACATTTCTTTGAAGGCCTGCATCTTTGATCAGATGGATAGTTATGACATCATGGTGTGTTCCAAGGTATTGTAAGCATGAAAATGAATCAATATTGTTAGTTTTCAGATCCCTATGAAATCAGATGACAAGTTTTCTAGAACCATTCTATTAGTGAATAATTCTAATTTCCTGAGTATTCAAGTGCAGAATTACTAAGTTGCCCACTTTGGGGTCTTGAAAATGTATAACCAGTTGAAAATTTTAGATAATTGAGTTGTCCCTCATATTTTAAACATAAGAGTGTACCCATTTGAAGAGATACAGACTCGCACCAATCCATTTTTCACTTTGTCAGGGCCTTTCCGTTTCCAATTTATTAAAGTTTTACTGAATGTGCAGAATTCAGAATTAAAAGACCTACTTGGTGGTCTCCCTATTTGCACGTGGTTCAGGATTAGACATAATTGAAAGTTGTTCTACATTATAGACCTAGAAATGTACTCCTTTGAGGATTTCCAGACTTTGATCAATCCAGTTGATCATTTTTCTATGATGATTCCAAAACAAATTTCTGCATTTGTCACCAAATTTGAAGTTGACAAAGTTGTAAAGTGTTGACTTTGTGGATTTGTACCTTTTGATCAATGCATTTTCCAAATGAGCTAATTGATGTTTTTCATTCTACATATGAAATTGACTCCATGTTCATAGGTTTAGATTCTAAAGGTTCATTTTGGTGACCTTATGAATTCAGTATCAAAGGCAGTTTATGCAGTTTGCAATGCAGAACAGAATCAAGTTTGCAAATTAGTCATTTTCTGAGAGTGGTAAATTTTTATCTGAAAGTTGTTTCCAAGAATTGATTATGGCATCACTCTCATGGCATGTGAGTGTACTATTTGACCTGATGGTGAAGCTTTAGAATGTGATTTGGTGATTATGCAATGACCGATCTAAATAAGATTTATAGTATTTTGGCATTTGCACCTGCATAATATTCTGGAAATGCTTAGTTTGATCAGTTGCATATTGTGCATGGAGTAAGATCTGAAGGAGCCCTTTTGCATGCATGCTCACTGTAGATGAATGAATCTTCTTACAAAGTGTCAGGACCGGATTGCTTGTTTCAGTCAATTTTTGAGACCAGTTCCAAAGGCTAGTTGTAGTTATCTGGTCAGTTTGCAAAATGTCAAAAGATCATAAAGGTCATTATTTATAATCAAATTTTGCATAGTGGTTTGGATTCAGAGTGCAAGTGTAAGTTTGAGGTACATGAGAAATGTAAATGAATCTCATAAAGCATAAGGGATAACTTGTCAAGTTTTTAGCTTTATTAATCAGTGAAACCCTTGATATTTTGTGCTTTGAAGATATGGCTTTTATTATTAAATGTGGTTTTTGGATTTCATTTTTCCATAAAGGATGATTTCAAATGATCAAGGTAATGCATTTTAGTAGGGCATACATTCAAAATAAGAATTCTATGAAATTCTTGGTAGCTCAACAACGAGGGACTGGATTGGGGTTTTGGAAGAATATCTTATATTCTAAAGATTAGATTTTCCATGCTGATTCATATCCAGGAAATCTAGTAATTAATATAGATGGTTCACTTATGCATTATGATTTTAGAATAATGGGAGAAATTGAATCTTTCATAAAGGGATTACTTTACTCCATCTCACATTTCCGGACCAGCAGCTGTCTATGTATGTTTGTCAGTGCAAAGTGTATGGAATCATATGCGACTCGAAAGCATTTCTTGGCAACTGGTTGTTGCAAAATACAAGCTTTGATCGCTATGATAGCATTCTATAACTATCTATTTTCGGTATTTTGCACATTAATAGAAAGTTATAATGTTTCAAGGACAAGAAATTTGTTCCAAGAATTATGAATGGGAAGCATGGACAAAGCACATGAAATGTAAACATAGGAAGTCTCTGTGCAAATTTGATGGGAGAAATCAACACTAGGACAATGCTAAGAGACAAAGGAAGAAGCATATGATTATTTATCAGTGCCAATGTCTAAGGATGCTGCTTTGACAGAATTTACAAATACAAAACATGCTGTGAATTATGCAATGAAGGCTGCATACCAAATATGTTGGAGAGTCCACGCAGGTGTTTAACTGGAGGACTCCAGGTGTTTGAAGGGAGAATGGCTTATGTCTTATGCAAATAGCAAACCCAAGAAGGCTACGTAGGGGTCTATGGAGGGGATCCACGTGTGAAACCAAGATAACTCCATTACAAATGCAAATCACCAAGTGAATAGCCCACGCAGGCATTAGAGGAAGGCTGCCAGCATTTCAAAAGGGGCAAAAACATTAGCATTACTAGAACATTAGGTCCATGCAGAAACTAAAGAAGGAGTTGCCTGTGTTGGATGTTGAAATGAATTTTTTCTAAAAGCCTCTACATTTAGAGTCTGCACAGGGTATCCAGGAAGGGGCTGCGCAGGAGATTTAGGGATTTTGGCAGGTGTCAAACCAAAATTCTACAACCTTTAAAGCCATAAATTTGTGCAATTTGTAAAAGAGACCAACATGGATCCCTTGCGCATCAATAAAGGATTAATAATGTTTCAAAACAAATAAAGGATGGGGGAGAAAGCCCATTCCATAGGTTGTGTGACATGCTCAGGATGTTGCGCGGGGTGTGGATGGAAAAGATTGTTGAAAGCTTCCAAATATAGATTTGAAGCGGTCTACGCAAGAGGTGAAGCCAGCTAATCAACCTTTATCAGCATAATGCCCAGCACACCATGTAATTAACTGAGCATGTAAGCATCTCTGTGTTCCTCCAGGGCAGTGCATAAATAAAAGTGAACGCGGGTAACTCTTAGATTCAATTCAATGGGTTCCTAAGGCGCGCTTAAGGCTAAAAATTGTAACATTTGCACTATATAGCTCCTATATCCACTGATTTTAAGGGGTGTTTTTTTTCTATATGAAAATTATGGAAGAGTAAAGATCAGCGCGTTGCGTGAAAAGGAGAAATCACGCAGGTATGCAGAGGAGTTTTTGAAACTTGAAGATGAGAAATTGGCATTATCCCACATTCGGTGGGTGATGATTTTTCTTTGTCTTTATATACTTTGGCCCTTTGTTTATGAAATAAGTAGAAGGCTAGAGGCTCTTGGCGGGTCCCTATGTTGCAGGAGGTTATAATACACGGTGGGCCCCATAATTTTGGGCGCCCAAATTTGAAAAGTCTTAAAACTTGGGGGAATTTAATCCCACATTGCTCGTGCAATGGAAGTATAGAAATTTTATAAGCAAAAAGGTTCAATACATAATATGAAGATGAAATGGAGGCTCTATCCACACGCGCATGGTGATTGTTGTGTCTCAATTTCCTTGCCTGGCTAAATGGTGACAGAAATAGTATTAGAATACAAATGAAATTATATAGGGGTTTCTCAGTCTTCTGTCCCATTTGGATTGGCAACTTGCAGAGTGGATTGTAGAAGTTTCCTGATTGTTTGAGTGTAGTGGCATTTTCACAGAGGATGAATTTATTGCATTTAAGGATAGGGATGACTGAATAGTTGTTTTTAATAACAGAAAGATAAGATACAGTGATTTTTGACAGCTTGTGGTGAGATGATTGGATAGACTTGTTTCAATATTAGTGAAGGAGAATGATGAAAATCACAGGGACAAAGTGCAAAATCAGATTTCATTCTCCATATTTGTCCATCCACCGCTTGAGAGCTTCTCCTTTCTTATTTTTTCTGTGATTAGGGTTAGGTCAAGATATCTGTAGCTTGTTGCATCCTTATGGATTCCAAGATGTCTTGAGCCTATAAATAGACCAATTTGATAATTTGTAGGGGTTCTTATTCCCTAGTTCATATTCCCTAGTTCCTATTCCCTAGTTCTTATTCCCTATTTTTTATTCTTGTTCTTGGGAAGGTTCCTATTGGTATGATGATCTTTTCATTGCAAGTTATACTTCTGTTTCTCTGTATATTTTTGAAAGCTTAAGGTCTGGACATGTTGAAGCAGAATTCATTAATGAAATACAATGTATTTTCTCCTCTTCTATATTTTCTTGTCTCTTTAGATTATGTTTGTGCTCTAGTATAGTTCATTTGTAAGGCATCTGAAATATACCTACTACAAGGTAGTGTGTCTAATTGTTTGTGAGTCTCT
>MU226117.1:2316538-2331707 GCA_018584345.1 Thuja plicata
GATTGTTAAGTCCTACTCTGTTAAGAGACTTAATGCTTCAATGGTTAAACTGAAACAAAATGACCTGTTTCTAATGCAACTGAATTGCAGATTTTCAGATCTATTTACTTACAATATCTTTCTGATCGATGTATCAATTTAATTCCTTTATACTTAACTCTTCCTGCTTTGTGATGCTGTGCTTTTCTGTTCGTCGGTGTTTGTAGAATTCTTTAGCTCTCCCTTAGCTTGATTTATCAAGACTGCATGAAGTTTTTCCTTCATCAGTTTCTCTTAAGCATCTTCTATCAATTCACTCCCCCATGTATCTGATTGCTTACAGGAAGTGAATTATGCTTGTCTCTTATATAGACATGATATTCCTTAATTCTAGGTTCTTGATTCTTGATTCTTGATTCTTGGCATGAAAAATAATCCAGCCAAGTTGATTTGCGGCTTTAACTCCTGATTTATCTCATAGTTATCTTCTTGCCAGTTGTACAAATCACTTACTTAACTGTGGTCAAATAAGACAAATAAAATAACCAGTTAAGTCTATCCTTTAGCTCTGCTAGCTAGATATTTTGTCATTTTCTAATCTCTCTATTTCGTTGGTCAATTATGCAGTTCATTGTCGGTGACAACTGCCAGTTCCGTCGGTGCAACTTCAATTAGCTTCGGGATCTCCATCTGTTGGGCATCATTGGATCTTGCTCTTCGGGCAACATTGTTTTTAACTCGTTGGGCATCCTGTGATTTTGCTTCGTTGGGCAACATTTTCTTCTGCTTGTCGGGTATCACTGTGACTTTATCTCTGTCTTTACCGATGGTGTGCACTCCGTCGGTGTAGTTTGTCACTTAGTGAATACTTTACTTTTATGCATTGTTGAAAGCATAACCCCTGTTCCATTGATTCTCTGAAGTCTTTGGCATTATGTATATTACCATACAGATGATATCAAGTTGACATCAATGACAATACAAACCATTAACTGATTTAATGTCTTGCATCATCTTCAACTTAATATAGTCAAACATTTAATCAGTTACATGTCATCAGTCATTGAAGATTGGTCAGTCTATGTTGAAACAGTAGGTAGCTAAAGGCAGAAATATAATAGCCAACTGCATGGACAAGGTTAAATTCACCTCTGAACATATCAAGAAGATAGAGGATGCAGATATCTTGGTTGACAGTGTTAGGAAATCAATCAAGACATCCACACAAGACATGAACATCTGCAACAGTATCTATCAAGGTCAACTTGACAAGATAGAAAAAGCTAAAACGGAGATCAATAAGATAAGGACTCGACAGACTCAATTGACAAATGCACTTGCGCCCTCCTTAGCAGTTTTGGATGAGAAAATCAAACAGATTGATGCCACTATTGTCACATATGATCAAGATCCCTGCATGGACCTGATAAAAATGGAGAAGCTCACTTATGCCCTATGTGCCCATCTCCAGATAGTTGATGCAATGAAGGCATTCTAGCAGCAAGAGATAAAGAATCTTCAGGTTGTATATCCAGATGTATATATGGAGCAAGTATCTAGAGACTTACAACTTTGACACCTTTACATCATTAATTTCAAGGGGGGAGTAATATACAAGTAATATGTGTATATATGGGGAGTAGTATATATTATAAAGTATAATGATATACAATTTTTGTGTTAGCCAATTTTGAGTAACTTGGCCACATTCCTTTGTTGCCATTAATGACAAAGGGAGAGATTGTTGGCAAGTTGACTCCCAGGGAGTATATAGCTTATTTTGTGTTTTCATTAGGGCAACAAAGTCATATGAAGTTTTGATAGTAAACTATGAAGTGAAAATTGACTAAGTGCAGAAGACAGAGTAGAACAGTGACTTGCAGTCGATCAGGGAATTAGTGCACATGCGTACAACCACATCAAGATATGTGTGTTCAGACTTAAGCTCTATGGTATGTTATTATGCTTACCCTATACATGCATAGTACGGAATGGCAGTACAAAAAAGTTACAGAAAGAACAAGTACACTAGCAGTTCAGAATACAGAGTATGAAGTTAACTTCATGATTTGATTAGCGTATAATCTTTTGTTATGTAAAGGCTAAGTGCCTATTGTAATAAGTTTTTAATCATGTATTAAACATTGTTGTAAACACGCTTAAGCCAATTTGTTTGGAAGTGTTGTGTATTATGTTTTTGGGCCGACTAAGGTCTTGTTTATAGCCCCGTCTATTCAGGTGTAAAGAGATATATATGTAATGCAAAGATATATTGCAAGTGTTGTCGAAATAGTCAGAGAAGATGTATAGCAAAGCAGTATGAAGATATTAGTATGAGATAGAGCCCTTCAAGAGGTTAAGATCATAAGCGCATAACTGGAACTAATCAGACATCTGTGTCACATACAACAATTCACTTTTAGATATAGTGCATATCTATTCTCAGGAGGTTGTAGCCTTCTTTCTCTTTGAGCAGTGAGCTCTTGGATAGTGAGTCCTCACCCCTAACAGGGTTGTTTGTAAAAGACTCCTAACAGGTTCAGACCCTTAACCAGGTCATTGTACTTACATTGTAAAGATTTCTCCTAACAGGGCAAAGGAACTCTAATAGGTTCATTATACTAATGCAATATTTGTGGGTACTTATTCCCACCGGGGTTTTCCTCTAATCAAGGTTTCCCCGTAATCATATATTGTGTTATGTGATCTTGTGTTAAAGCTTCAAGTGTTATATGATTGATTTATGTTTAAGTTGATGAATTTGAATAATTAGCTAAACACTGATTCACCCCCATCCCCCCACCCCCTCTCAGTGTTTCCAACACAATCATGAAAGTGAACTTTCCTGAAAAGTTTTAGACCTTGGTCAATTTGTTTGATCACTTCTCCCAGCTAATTCCAAACCCATTTTTAGTATTTTTACTGTGTTTGAGTTCAAAATTTATTAAGTGGCTGACTTTGAGAATAAATGATAAATGACTGATTGATTGATAGAGCAAGCCACTTGAAGTTCTGCTATCCTTGTGTGAAAATGAATTTATGTTCTGGGTATCAAACTATAAGAGTCTCTTTTGATGGGTTTGTGATATCAAAACTAAAATTAGTTTATGCAAATTTCTAATGCGAGACAGAATGAGGTTTACAGAATAGTCATTTCCAAAGGTTATAGTTTTACGTCAGATGGTTGTCTTGGGATACCGATTATGGATTTATACTCTTTGTATATGAATGTACTACCTGGATCAGTGTTTGAGCTTCAAGACGTGGTTTGATAATTTTGCAAAAGTGAATTTGAGGGTGGTTTGTGTGTGTTTTGAACAGTGTATTTGCAGTTTGTGAAAATGGTAAAATTGAGAGTTTAAAATATCTTGCTTTTGAAGGTGTCATGAAGATATATTTTTGGAGAGTAGTAGTAAACATTAAATACTTCATATCCTCTGGATTTGAGAGCTCTAGGAGGCTTTTTGATGAGTTTTCAAAGCCGGTTCTAGAGGCCTTTTTCTATTTGTGAGATCAGTTTGCAAGGGTTGCCACAATTCATCTGAATCTTGGGATGTTACAACTTTTAGTGCATTCATTAATCTATCTAATTGATTGATGTATCAACTTGAAAATTCCATTTCCAAGTGTAAAACAACAGGGAGAAAGCCCATGCATGGGATCAAAAAAAAAACACAAACGTAGCTCTTGAGGAAAAGGTGAAGGAACTTCAACAGAAGTTATTGCAAGTCAAAAATGAGAAAGTAACAACTCTAATGAAGTTAGCATGACTAAGAAAAGAATTCCAGCAGCTAGAAGAGTACCAGAGATAGATAAATCCAATGTTGAAGTAGCAATATAGTTCCAAATCTGGTTTCATTTCTTTTGTAAATGATAAAGATTGGAGGGTTAAAAGTTTACTAAAGCGTACTTATCTTGAGCATTGGTTGAGGGGCATAGACATCCCCAGGATTAAGGCTAATACTTGTGAAGGAAGATGATATAAGTTCCACTACAAGCAAGTCAAATGATGCCATGGACTATCCTAGGATGAGGGTTGAGAATGCTTCTCTATAGGAAAGCATGGCAAACATTGAACATCTTACCACATCAATTCATCGACTTCGGCATGCTCTTATCAAAGAAAAAGAAGATATGCTCAAATCATCTACCAATGAAGTTGCTTTAGAAGTAATTGATCATAGTGGAGGAACAAAGAAGGCTTGAGAAATGAAAAGGAAAGAGAGAGCTTGCACATTATTTTTTAAAGACCTGCGCATTTCATACAAATGCATTGCAGTAAAAACTAAAGACAAAGTGTGAGGAGGAGTTTTGAACTTTCAAGCAATCTAATTGGCAGTTGAAAGTGCCAAATGCCATAAAATAGTTATTAAATGCTACACTAGACTTTGAAATGACCTGCGCAATGCGTTGAATAGAGGTTGCAATGGAATAAGAGGTAGTCTACAGAAGTTGTGAAAGAAGGTTGCGCAGTAAATGGTAGAAGAGCCTATAAAGTATAAATAAAACATTAAAGACTTAAACCAAAGCAATTTTACAAGTGTTGTGCATGATTCTATGGAGGAGCTTGCGCAAATGTTGAAAAAGGCAAGGATATCTTAAAAAATTTCAAACAAATGCAGATTGCGCAATTAAAAAGGGCATTCAAAGCAGTTTAAAAATCAAACATCAAATGCATATTGGCAAATGCTGCGTAGGGTAATGTAAAGGCAAAAACTATGCACTAAGAATGAAGGTAATATTTTAAGTTGTTTCTAGCAAATTCAAATAACCAAATGCTAAGGAGACCTCACGCACAGGAGATTGGATTAGGAAGCATTTTAAACGTTCAAGTCAAATGCAAGTTGCGCGAGACATAAATCAAGGCATCAGTGCACAGAGAGGAATCCACGCTGATATGAAGTAGAAGTAATGCAGAAGTCTATGAATGGAGGGGACAAATAAGAGTTTTAAAAAATTAACCAAATCAATGCAATTTGCAGGTGCAATTTTTATAACAAAGTTTACGCAAGTCAAAAAGTGGAATGCCCAAATGGTGCGCAGGTGTATTGAAGTAAAGCTGCACAACATTTTGGAAAGCTTTGATTTTCAAAAGAGTTGTGTAGGGTAATTGCATAACAAAGCCTACAAAATAAGTGGAGGAGGCAGCGCATGATAAATTAGATTGAAATCAGTGCATGGTTTTAAATGACAAAGAGGAATGGAGACCTGTGCATTAATCTGGATGGAGGTTTGCGGCTTGAAAAATATAAAAGCTATTATCCCACATGCGCTGGGGAAGGGGTTTCTCAAATTTTTTTATTTGATCACTTTTGTATACAATGTAAAGAAAGAATCAAGAAGCCCACTGGCGAGCCTCTTGGCAAGAAGGATCCTGGCGGTGGTGGGCCCTGCCCCATAATTTTGAGCGCCCAAGTGATAAAGGCTTTAAAACATGGAGGATCTTAATCCCACATTGGTGGGGGAAATGATGTTTTAGTTGTTTAAATCCAAGAACTCTCATATATTTAAATGTGAAGTGAATAGGAGGCTCTCCACATGCGAGCTCAGAAGGTGCCTTGAAATTTGTGCAAGGTGGCTATTGACTCCAATGACATCCAATTTTTGCAGGTGAGGTGGCGTACATGGATGCTGATGTGGTGGACACATGGCGACTAGTCGCGCACTCGCGACAGAGAAAGGAGATCGAAAAATGTCTCATGAGTGAGCGGTTGAGCTCAGTCGCACAGGATGCAATCATAGACCAGAAAATAGATCGTTGCGCAGTCGCGGAGGTTTGCCAGTTGAGGAGAAAATGTGTGTGAGTGCGCGATCAAGGTCAGTCACGCAGGTGAAAACAGCTCATTATGCACTCACAGAGGCTTGGCGGGTTAACAAAAAATGCTCGTGAGTGAGCGACTGAGCTAGTCATGCACTCACAGCGATTTAGGAAGATGACCAAAAATGCCCACAGGTGAGCGACCGAGCTCATCGCGCAGTCGCGAATGGTTTCCAAGATAGCATAAAATGCTTGCGAGTGAGTGAGTGAGCTAGTCGTGCACTCACTGAGGTTAGTGGGGATAGCATAAAATGCTTGCGAGTAAGTGATCAAGCTCAATCACACACTCACAGAGGTCAAATGGAGCCAGTCAAGGTGCAGAGATGGATTTGTAGAGCCAGTTAGGAGGCAACACTTGGTGAATTCTGGTGACTTCTAGGCAGAATGTGCAGAAGTGAGATAAATTAATAATGCAACCAAATTAAAATATTTCCATATTTAAAACTATATTATGATTTGCAAATTTCAAAATCTCAACTAAATGTGCACGAGAAAGGGAATTTGTTTTCATGGTTAAATGACCAAATTTTATCAGAAATATGAAGTATCATATACCGTTGGAAAGGTCTTGAAATGAAGATTTTGATTTCGCAAACCATTTGGGTGTGGATCAAATCAGATTTTTGCAGTTGAAGAAAGAAGAAATTTTAGATATTTTGGAGGAACAGACAGGTGTCGGTTTGCAAAAACTGGCTTCTCAATTCCTCTATATCTCTATTCTTCTCAATTGTACAATGGTAGTGAAATTAATACTGTTGGCCAATTTTTTGAGTCCGAGTCTTACTTTTTGAGTTCTTTGTTTTGTAAATGTATTGAATTAGATAAAACGTTAATGAAAAACATTGGAATCCCTTTTCAATATTTGTCTGATGTCTTTGTGTCCGGTCTTGAAATCTTGTGTATTAATATGTAAGGCATTTTAATGCACTGGTTATAAGGTAGCAATGAATTTGTCTTTGAGTTTCTTTCAAGGAGAGAGTCAATCTTGAATACAAATTCTGAAGGTTCAAGGTTTGCACATGAATTTGATGTCCAAGTGTTGGAGTGAGAAGAGTGAATTGTAAGGCATTTCATTAGGATTATGTTGTTTAGATTTAGAGAGTTTTCTATGGATGTACACTTATTTGACTCTGTTTCCCAATAGATAAGGCACTGGTCTTTGCTGGTTATGTAGTCCTCATCATCCATTCATAAAATTAAACAATCTTTCACTTTCCTGTTTAAGAGCTATGAATGATTGTCAGATTTAGTTTGATGGGCAGGAATCCATCACATGATTCACTGAAAGAAGTGAATCCTATAGGTACGCCTGCCTGAGCCTTTGAGCTCAAAGTGAAGGAGGATTGTTTGATACTTGTTAATTAGCCTTTTCCTTGATAAGATCAGGGAAAAATCAATAACAAAGTGCCTCCCTCTTATACATCTTTGGATATTTAACTCAATTCTTTTAAACTTATCTCTTAGAGTACTGGGCTCTGATACCAATTGTTGGATTACTGAGAGGGGATGAATTAGAAAACTATGATACTTTAAAGTTTAAAACTTAACTCTAATTCAACTCGGTAAAATAAACAACAACAACAACAACTGAATCACCAAATAACTTCAATAACTAAAACAACAACTTGCATAAATAGTAAATATCACGCACATGAAACATTCATCAGATTTAATACTAGATTTAATGAGGAAACCTAATTTGGGAAAAACATTTATGGGAATTTTCACCCACAAATGAAAATACTCTTCTGAAGTATGCTCGGTTAAAAACCAATCTTGTTAAAGATTACAATACACGTTGTTATATGTGACCCTATTAATGGATTTACCTCAGACCTATTAAGATCTTCACCCTGTTAGGAGTGGCCTGGTTAGAGGGATTTGAACACTCTTTTAGAATTTCACCTTTCTCAAGGATTTTACAATAAGACTATTAAGTCCACTCGGTTAAGAGATTTATCTATTTCAAATGCAAATAAGCAACAGTGTATAAAATGATCTGTTAAAACTGCAACTACCTCTTGCTTGATCAGATCCCTTATGCACTCTTTGACTACTAGCATGAAAACTTCATCAATCTCTGCTTTAGACTTAGATATACACCTCATTGCTCTTTGCTACTCCACTCGATAGCACTTCAACACTTCAACTTTCCAGTCCTGTGTTATTCAAATTCATCCTTTAAATAAAATCTATTTTTGCCTCTTAATCTCCTTGATTAGGTTTTCCTTCAATAAATCTTAGATGTTAGATCAACTTTTTGAACTAATTTAGTGAACTTGAAACTCGGTGAACTGCTTCAGTATCACCTCAAAACTTGCACTTTTCTTGGAAGTAAAACCATTACTTTTGCCTCTTAATCTATACCTTAGATCTCTTCCATGAATTTTCCCATGTGTAGATCTTGTAACTAACTTCTTCTTCATCCTTGGAATCTTCCAGATCGGCGTGGCTTTCCATTAAATGTGTTCTTATCCTTGTTTCTAATATCTATTCTCGTTCGACAACTAACTCTCGATTCAGTAAATAACATGCACAGCTCGATTCTTTAATGTCTTGTTGTCTTAACCGACTTACATAACCCTTTACCAACATAATTCTTTCTGCTTAGTAACTTGACTATTTATTCTTACCGAATTGCCCAATCTTCTTTATCGACTTGATAAAGTAGAAAACAATGATCTCAATATGAACTTATCATTATCTGATCTTTATTAACTTTTACAATTAAATCAACTCTAAAAGATATGGCAATTCAATATGAAGTAGAAATCAATTGCTTGACATCAATGACAAAATAACAACTGATCTAATCCTTTCTGCAATCTTGTATACCTATGAGCTCGGTCTTCATCGTCATCTCCATCAGTTGAGTAATAATAATCAGGGTCACATAAAAGGGTGTTGGCTTGTTTGGGCTATCTTTTAGGGTAAAGGCGTTAGCTCACAAGACTTTAGACTTGTCTTGAGGTGGTTGATCAGTCAGTGAAATTTTGGCCAATGCCTCTCTCATAGTTTCTTTCTGACCAGGCAATTGTAATGCGTCTAATAATGAAATGATGACAACAACCTTCTTCGTATAATCAACAATATTAAAATTTGGAAAACTAACCTTTTGCTGTAATTTATCAGCAAAAACATCTTTATGGCCTTGCGATGTTGTATTTTGAGGGTTTTGTGGCTCACCAACAGTCAATGCATGTCCTCTTGGAAAAAATTTCACGCCTCAGGCTTGTGAAGTAACAAGCTGCCAACTTTTGTTGGTACTAGCTTGATTATGATCAGAATTTGTTGGTACTTTGTCCTTTCTAGCTTATTGGTCTGAATGTGCAACTTTATTTTTTGATCTTATATTTGCTAAAACATGATCATGGTGTTGATTTTGTGTAAAATTTGTACCACAAAACTCCTCACCTTGAAAATTCATTAGAGAAACTTTTGGTCCATTTAGATATGATTCAATACTTTGTTGCTTAGCTCCTTCTTGAGTTGTATTTTGTTGTCCCAACACATTATTCTACACCATCAAAGCCTGGTTATGAATTCCATTTGGGCAGGTGGCCTGATTATGAAGCTAATTTCATGGGTAACACCATTCATAATCTTGTATCATGTTATTTTTAACTAGAACCATCTCTCATGTTGGGTATGTTTGGATTGTATGGCTGCCCAGCCCTTTGATTGTAGCTAAAATTCCTTCTTGGACACTGATAATCAGCCTAATAGATATGCTTATTTGCCTGAAATGGACCTTGATAAGGCCTACTCATAGTTTCATTTTGCATCTTAAGGTTGACCACTTCATTACCTAAATTATGTATGGTCTTCATAAGTCTTTCAGTTTTCTCTTTTATGTCCTTATACTCCTAAGAAGATGTTGTACTTACACTCTCTTGAGCTACAATATGACTATTAAAAGGTGGAAAAGCTGGTACAACAACTATAACAGGTGGTAATACTATTGTAATTGACTGAATCTCATCAAAATATGGCATTGGGGGTCTTGGGGCTATCTTACCCACTTGAATTAGACTATTCTAAGCCTAGATTGCTATCTCATAAGCCCTTGGTAATGTAACTCCACCCATAGATTGGATCTGAACTAAAATATCATTATTAAATGACATCAAATAACACAAAAATGCATAATCATTTGAAGGTTTTACTGAAGTTGGAATTCTCTCCCATGTTCTTTGAAAATGGTGGTTAAAATCTGTCATATGCTCATGAGTTGCCCTCTTAATTGTGGTTAATTACTCAACTAGAGATAAATGATCAGATTTATCCTCAAAATGTGTGCACAAAATTACACCTAATTGATCCCAAATTCCAATTGAATTAACTGGTAATCTTCTAAACCATGCAAGAGCTTTACCTTTGAATGATGTTGCAAGCAATCTAACTGCTACATCTTGCTTGGTAATATGGTGTAATGCACACAGAGAGGCCACATCTCTGATATGTTTAATTGGTGTGGTATGATCCTCTCCTATGAAGTAAGGTAATTGTTTTAGGACTGTAGTTGGTATATCATGATGTTGTGCAATGTTTAATGGACTTACTTGATCAAAATCCATAAAAGGTTGATTTCTAGGTGGTGTTGGATGAGCCATCACATGTGCATTAGATATAAACTGAGGTATAACAGGTGGAATCACCTTAGATAATTATTGTAATATTGATATTAGATTTTCTTCTTCCCTTAATTGTTCAAAAATAGGTGGCAAATCATGATTTGATGCACTCATAACAAATGAACTCCCTATAAATAATGTGTCTCCAAGAGCTTGATCTGCTAGGATTTCAAATGTGGTAAAAAGAGGATTGTCAAATGTTGTAACTTCAAGATTTGTACTTGGGGAAACAAACCTTCTAGAATCCCTTTAGCCTTTGAAACCTCTCCTTATGGCTCTACCTCCTCTTCTGTTAGGTGGCAGCTCTTGGTAGTCAAATATGTTTCTATTGGATCTGGTTTCGACCTTTCTCGTGTACTACTAAGTCTGCTTGAAATCAGAGAATAATATTCGCCATGTGTAAATGAAAATACCCTCCTTTAGGCTATAATATTGTTTTCTCAACCAAAACAATAGTAGTAATCATGTAATGAACTGACTTGTGTAACAATTCAGGTCCCACCAGGCGTGCCAAAAACTGATGTCAATTAGGATTGCACCCATAATGCAAATTTTGGAACCCTGCAATCCTATTGGAACATGGAAATGTTCTCACTGATGGGAATGGGAATGGATCTCTGGATCATAGGTCAGCTTCCTCTTTGTGATCACCTAAAACTAACTCTTAATGGGGAAAGGGATAGAAGTATATGCTTCTAAAATTAAATACTAGATTAACAAGTGATGCACCAATGGCATCTTGCAACAGAAAAACCCACAATACTCCTTATAAAGATAATGAAAACACAACCCACTTAGACAATCCCTGTAAAAATAACTATATGAAAGGTTTCTTTATCAACACTAAAAAGGAAAACAATATGTTTTCACAGTTAGAGCACTGAATTAAAAACACATTCACAAATTTGCACCCTAAGATCATCATATTCTACATTTTGAATTGACAGAAAAATTGATTCAAATAAAGGCAATAACACAATATCCAAACAACAATAACTCACACTAAACAATAACACATATAAGAATAAGGAGTAAGGTCTCAATTTGTGTATAAACTCTTTGGAATATGTCACAATATGCTTCTATACAATAATGCCTGATTTGTGCAATGTGAAAAAGGCAAAAAGAAAGAAGTCTCTGGAAAATGAGATCAAAATGCAAGATATAGATCCACAAACCACAAAGGGTCGGATGCATGAGAAAATACCTAAAAAATAGGGTGGTAACTCCAAGAAACTAAGGTGTGATGGCCAAAAGAACCTCTCCAAGACAAGTATAACTAAAAGTCAACTCAACCTGCCCCTCAAAGTGCGAAAAAAAACTTCAACTCTGCATGCAACTAAAGATGAAGTCAATTGGACCTCAAACTGCTCATAACTGCCCCTTGAGTACTCGTGAAGTGCTAGAAGAAACAAAATGCCCTCCATCCATGCAAACTAAACTCAAGAAATAAAAATCCAGTTTGACTTAACTCTCAAGGAAAAAGGAGTAGACTAATTTGCATATGCAATTTTAACTTTAATTAAGCCACTTATAAAGTTATCACTGAATTAAAGTTCATTACAATGTATATTTATGTAATTATATCCTCCACTATTTAATTTATTAATATAACCAATATATTTAATGATACACATGAATAAATGAAATAGAATATTAATAACCAAGTATTAGACCTCAAGGCCATTTACTTATTTTTCCCACAAAAATCTAAGTCTTAAAACATCTATAGCCACAAGTATTAGGTTACCAAACCCTAAATCATCTTTCATTTGTACTTTGTGAGTTTTGTTGGAGGCTGCCACTCTGTTTGAAGGAAAACCTATGGTTTCTAAGGAGATTTCATTGGATTTCATGGATCAGTAACCTCTGTTGATTAATATGCACCTCCACATAACTTCATTGTTCACTCTTCATATTTTTAAAATATACATAAAATACCGCGATTCTCTTTCATTTCCTGCTTCTGTAAATGACGTTCATGTGATGTCATTTTCTCTAATCCTCTTGTGTATGAATAAGGGTTTGAACCCTTCAATGAAACGGTCGCTTCACCCCTACATTTCTAACTATTATGATATAGCACGTGGTTCCTAAACTTAGAGTTTGAAAACTTTGGAAGGACTAGGCTTTCTCCTCGTGTTATTCATTGTATCTGATTCCATGGTAGTTATATTGGGCATTCTAAAAATAGTAAATCTGGATATTTCTTTATTTTTCTAAATACTGAGGCTGAGGGCTTCTGAGTTCTTGCATCTTTCCACGTTCTTTGAAACTTGCAACAACAGACTTTAGATTTTGGTCAATGCCTCTATTATCAAATCCATGTATTCACTCTTTTGGTTTGAAAATGACATATCAACCTTGGGTCTGAATCTTGTCATTTTTAATACCTTTTAGAATAAGTGAAATGATGAAACTTTTGGAGAAATAATATTCTTCCATTGAAATATGCTCTTATCAGAGAAAATAAAATCCTTTGGAAATACCTTTCATTGTGACATTTGACAGCTCAAACTGGAACAATACTTCCCACTATTTGCACTTGAAGTGATTTCTAATGTATTTCACCAGCTTGATGCCCTTTGTGGAAACAATTTCACCCATAAGTGAAAATATCAATTTTCACTCTATATGAAAACACATTGCCTTTGTAACTTTAACTTTTCTACACCCTAAACCACACTCCTCCAATTTAATCCTCAAGTTGCATGCTCTGGATATTGACTATAATTGCAAACCCTGTTGTTTTTCTTCTCTTTATACTTATAACTAGATCCCATTATGGGGAAATTGAAAATGATAGCAAAGGTCTATGTAATTCATCTAATAAGTCATTTATAGAGTCTCACAAATCACTGCATTCCATGAGATGACACATCTTTGAGAGACTTCTGTGAAGATTCCTGCTCTGTGTAGAGGTTGTGGATAGTTTTATGCTCAAACTTTTATATGTAGAAAATAAAGATGAAACATGTAGTTGTGAATATGCAAACTTTCATGTTGTAAATGCATGAATGATGGCCTTGACATTTTACTATAGGTTGTGTCTCATTGTAGGAAACCCTCTTTTTCATTCTTATGCATATGTTACCAGTAAAAATACTAATCTTTCCATTTTATGCTCACTGTTTAAAAATATATGGAATATCATATTAAGGACAACCTTGATATATAACCAAATATATACACTTCATGCTTTACTATTGTATCCATATTCATTTGTGAATTTTCCCATTGCATTCTCTTTGTCCTTCAAACTACCACTATTGACATGTCTATAACACCCTGATGGCACTTTAAAACCAAACTCATTGCTATAAATCAAAAAGACATACCAACCATGTATCGATGTTATGATAATGTTCTTTTAAGTTGGAATAATGGAAGGGTGTGTACTGAGAGGGGAGGGGTGAATCAGTACCCTTAAAAACTTTTACAAATTTAAACCTTAGTAATCTTTACTTGCATAACCGACCATTGTAGCTTTTCTAATCCATGCATGTAATATCATAACATAAATGTAATTGCATGTAAACAAACATAGAAACATTCATGAAACTCATTTACACATGACACAAGAATTGATAATGCAGAAAACCCATGTTGGAAGGTAAAAACTGCGATAGGGATGAAACTCACAAATCTTCACTATCTGCAGAATGGAAGGTGTCGGTTAAGGCTACAAGTTGTGATCACTTCTGATGATCTTACCCTGTTAGGAGTAACATGGTAGACTTGTTAAGTCTAATTGGTTAAGATATTTTAGCAACACAATGTATGTGTGCACTCGGTTAAGAGATTTATAATAAGACTGTTACGTCCACCTTCTTGAAGGATTTCTTCTATTTGCTACAATTGTTAGAGAGTAGACAAAAATATAATTGACCTGATAACTTGAAATCTTGAATTTATGATTACAGATCCACTAAGATCACAAAATATATGTATCACCTATAGTGATGGATAATACCTTTGTTCTTCTCGGTAGCCTTGTATCTAGTTCTTCATAACTAAATTATTCCTTCTGTGTCCTTCTTCATGAAACTCTTTGTCTGATTAATAGATGTCTTCTCTGGCTACAATCATCATGTTCTTGATTGATTATACATCTATATATACAAAGGTTTTGACCTGATTAGGTTTCACTCTTTACAAGAAAAACTCTATGATCAAAGGTTTACAACTTGACCTTGATCTCCTAGTTTGCATGAATATAATTAGTTAAAATAATTAAATCCACATATTACGGTATTCTTTATCCACAAAAACAGTTGTCCAACTAAGAATAAATATATTTTAAAGACTAAAGTGCTTTAGCTAACGTGTAGTTTGAGATCCGCTTTTCTCGGGAATAAAATTGTCTCTCGGTAGACTGGTGCTCGGGTTACTCTGTAGACTGTGCTCTTAGTTTACTCTTTGAACTGTCTGTCGATGATAGTGCTATCAGTGTTCACTAATTTCGGTGATCATTGTGCTAAGACATTTTCGGTGACCTCTGCGCTTGACTGAATGTTGTCACTCAGTGATCATGTAACTGACGGTCCAAAAACTATTTCCTTGTATACTAATGACAACTTATGATCCTTTAAGGATTATCAATCTCCCCCTTTGGAATTAGTATAAAAACTGATATGTTTAGTATATACACCAAGTGTTTACCTTGTCAATGACTTCCCCTATGTGCATGCCTCGGTACAGTGTATGTACATGTTTCCTCCTTTGTGTATTTCCCTCT
>MU226117.1:2357851-2398666 GCA_018584345.1 Thuja plicata
ATTTGGTTTCCCCATAACCAAATTGATGTGTTGTGTAAAGTGTTATCTGTATGTGCATTTACTTTGTATCAATTTGGATTAATAAGTATAAGATAAAGATTTAAAGTTGCAGATAACTGATTCACCCTTCCCCCCTCTCAGTTATCTCTGAAGTATTCTAACAATCTCAATGTGATGTTTAGTAAGTCTCTGTATCTCAGATTCTTTCTCTTGCAATTTCTCAATAATCTTTCTCCTGTCATCAATAGCTAATGTTCTTTCTTGTTCAACTTGTCTTGCATTATTCATAACATCAATCTTTCTTACCATTTGTGTCTCTTGGCCAATCTGCAGTATCTTCACTTGTTCAGTCAGATGTTGATTGATTTCATTCAGACTTGTAATGCCTCCTTCAGATGTACTACTAGATCCAGATCCCAATGAATCAAATAAATCAGGTATCTCTTCTTCATGATAGTCAGTTTCATTGTAGCAAGATGCCATGACTTTTCTTTTAGCCAATAGCTCTTTCATCTTGATTCTTGCTTCTTTGTATTGCTCAAATAAAATATGTATCTCCAGCTTCTGATTCTCAATATTCTTGTCAAGCTTAGACCTTTCCATTGTATGATCTTTTCTCTCAAGTGATTTAAACTTTTCCAAATAATAGATCTAGCTCTGATACTAATTGTTATAATAATGGAAGGGTGTGTACTGAGAGGGGAGGGGTGAATTAGTACCCTTACAAACTTTTACCAATTTAAACCTTAGTAATCTTTACTTTCATAATCGACCATTGTAGATTTTCTACTATGCATGTAATATCATAACATAAATGTAATTGCATGCAAACAAACATAGAAACATTCATGAAACTCATTTACACATGACACAAGAATTGATAACGTAGAAAACCCCTATTAGAAGGTAAAAACTGTGGTGGGGATGAAACCCACAAAGCTTCACTATCTGCAAAATGGATGGTGACAGTTAAGGCTACAAGTTGTGATCACTTATGATGATCTTACCCTGTTAGGAGTAACATGTTAGACTTGTTAAGTCTACTTGGTTAAGATATTTTAGCAACACAATGTATGTGTGCACTCGGTTAAGAGATTTACAATAAGACTGTTAAGTCCACCTTCTTGAAGGATTTCTTCTATTTTCTAAAGTGTTAGAGAGTAGACAAAAATATAATTGACCTGATAACTTGAAATCTTGAATTGTTGTTTATAGATCCATTAAGATCACAAAATATATGTATCACCTATAGTGATGGATAATACCTCTGTTATGATCAGTAGCCTTGTATCTAGTTCTTCATAACTGAATTCTTCCTTTTGTGTCCTTATGCACGAAACTCTTCGTCTGATCAATATATGTCTTCTCCGGCTATAATCATTATGTTATTGATTGATTATACATCTATACATACAAAGGTTTTGACCTAATTAGGTTTCACGCTTTACAAGAAAAACTCTATGATCAAAGGTTTACAACTTGACCTTGATCTCCTAGTTTTCATGAATATAATTAGTTAAACTAATTAAATCCATATATTACGATGTTCTTTATCTACAAAAACAATTGTCCAGCTAAGCATAAATCTATTTTAAAGACTAAAGTGCATTAGCTGACGTATAGTTTGAGATCCGCTTTTCTCGGGAATAAAATTGTTTCTCAGTAGACTGGTGCTTAGGTTACTCTGTAGACTATGCTCTTAGTTTACTCTTTGAACTGTCTATTAGTGATAGTGATATCAGTGTTCACTGATTTCGGTGATCACTGTGCTAAGACATTTTCGGTGACCTTTGCACTTGACTGTTTCAGTGACCTTTGTGCTTGACTGAATGCTTTCACTCAGTGATCATGTAACCGACGGTCCAAAAATTGTTTCCTTGTATACTAATGATAACTTATGATCCTTTAAGGATTATCACTTTTCATTTATGTTGTGATTGTTCTAGCACAATGTTAATGTTGATGCATTTGTATGTTTTATTGCATGAAATAATCATTTCTCCAGCTTTAAATGTCCTTGCTTGTGACTGCATTCTTAATGTACTTATTACTAGCACTGTATATTCTTTTGGTGGCTTTCCTTGAATGATTTTTACTTCGTGTTTGAATATATCAATGTTCTTATATTGTTTTACTGTTTACATCTATATCTTGAAATGATATCTTGGTGTGCTGATCATTACATGTTCTTTGGCACATTCTTGTCCTGCATACCTTTGATTTATGACAAAGTGCATGTGTGATTTATTCATGTAAGAAAATAATGAATCTATTATTACACTTGATCACAACAACAACCTGTAAGATTTCTACATTGAAGGTTGTTATATGTTGCTTTCCTCTGCACTTATTTTAACCATTGGATATTTTTTCCATCACCCATCTCTGTTTTGCAGACTCACTCCTCATTATGCTCTTGTCACTCCTCTCAAGATGTAATGATTCTTAATGCTTTATCTTCAATAGTGGCACATATTTATCATTCATGTTCTATATTTTTCCAAGGCGCCATGGGCTGCTCTTTTTGCTGTAATTATCATTTTGCCATTATAGATTCCTTTCATATATGTGGTTGTCTTGATTATGCTACTGTTATGAAACCTCTTCTTCTCATCATAATGTGAACTTGTATAAAGGATTATTGTGTTATGCTTATATTTCAACCATTTTCACATTATTTGAGCACTTGACCATTGTTGGCTCATATTTTTTCCATGGTATGATCGTTGTTTTCTTCCTGACTGAAGATGTTATCTTTGGTAGTCTAACCTGTAGCTTCTTGTGAATCTCTGCATCCATGTAACTATTGCTTATCACTATCTTTGGAATGCCACTGTTATTGCCATAACATTATTTTGTACTTGTTTTGATGAATGCTTCTCACTATACTTGATGTTTTGTTATTCATCATGCCTTGATTTCTAATTGCCACAGTTCCTTCATAGATTCACCTCTTATACCTGTAGCTTTAGATTTATTTTATTTCATGACATATTCTCTCCTTTGATGCTTGAAAGTGCTACATTGGTTGTTCATTACCTGAAATCATTGTCAAAAGTTGTTGATTTTATCTAACCATCATCATGACCTTCTGTTGTCATGGCATGTTTATCTGTACTGTTGCAGTTACCCTCATATTGATCCTTGAAATGATGTAATTATATATTAAGAGGAAAATATCAACACACCTTGCATTTACGGTAACTTGATCCTTTCTATGTAGCATGACACTGCTCCCTGATTTAAATTGTTCATAATACATGGAGCATAATTTCTTTATTTTGTATCTTTTGACTTCCTAGAATATATAACAACTCATGTTCTGATGATGTTATTTCTCTATTGTAAGTGTATCCTAACAATATCATTCATTTATGTCATTGGCTGCTTTAGAATAACAAGGTTGTGATCACTTGTGATTATACATGACTGAAATTCCACAACTTATATCATTTCCCCTATCATCATAGCACTTGATGCACTTAACTATAAGGTGTCACATTAAGGCGATATGTCCCTTAAATAGTTTATTACTGTAGTTGCTCCATCTAGTTTACCTTGGCAATAGTATATCATCGTACATTTGTAGAAGCATTCTTACTTGTCACTAATTAGTGTTATAGCATTCTTTATTTATTGTCGCTACTTTTGTAGTTGCCTTTCCTGTTATATCAGTGTTTGATTATGATATACTCTTGATCATATCACAATGTTATTTATTGACTTCCCTGATGCTGAATCTTCTATATTCATATGCACCATCTTCATATGGTTTCATTACTTTAGGATTTAGTGTTATGACTTGATATATCTACCCTGAAGCATTATAAACACAGAACCTTGCTTTTCTATGCATACCCGTCCAACTTACACCTTGCTTAAGACATTTCTTTCAATCAATAGACCCATTGTCATGAGATTATTATTATTTGATGTAATAACACTGTTCTTCTGATCTCATGACCATCCTCATGAGATAACTGTCCTCAAATATGTAATCATTGATGGTGATGTGCTTTCATAATTTCAACACTGTCTAGAAAATTGTGGTCCCGTGCAAGCTAAATTAACACTTATCTGTTCCTTTTGAAATCATTATTGTACTCTTTTAATGCTTCAACCAAGCTATTAGTGTACTTCTTGAGATCTCTATGGATAATTTGCAAGGCACTGACACCTTATAGACATATGAATGCCACCTCCTTTTCTTTAGATATTAATATCATTGTATTAATGGCATTAAAACTTGATCGATGTGCTACTCTCTCAGCTGTTATGGGGTACTGTCTTTATAACAATATTGTATACATCTTCCTATCAGTTAATGAGCTCTGTTATTTCTCACATATATATTGGTGCTGATTTCTTAACTGCCCCTTGGAAGGATGACTACTACCTTGGTTAGATTCATGGAATATTATTCTCTATTGAAGATCATTGTAGTTGGTTAATGATATATGTTGACCTCTTGAAATTGTGACTGCTGCTTTCTGCAATTATGCAATCTGATATACTCCTCTAGAGCATTGAATGTTGACTTTCAAATGGAATATAAAGACTAGTCACTTTGGTTTGATGTATTTTAACAAATTTTAATTGCATTGTTTCCAATAGTATTAATGGCACGTATAAGTGCTGAACCAGAAGATTTCATGATACGAAGTCATGTCCCTTCAACAATTTATTTATCCTGGAATCTTGACCTATGTTTGCATCTAAACTAGAAGGTTTCACACCTAAAAATAAGATGTTTCCCTTCAATAGTTAATTGAATGTTTTTCCTGCTGTAGCTGCTCTACTCCACCATTTAATGCTAGATTCATCTGATCATAATGTGTGACTACCTCACCTATGCCAGGTGACCCTATTCTACAAGATGTGTTCTCCTAATGGCAACAAACCTAGATGGTTTGTTGTTATGAGAAACACATACCTTCGTAAGAATCATCATAAATGGGATAGGGAATGCACTCACTCGTGATCAACTTAATCCTTTGAAAGCATGATGGGCTCAACCCTTGTGGGAGCCACATTTTACCCCACATACTCAACTTTCTGATAATAATGAGCCTATACATGCACATGACACACACATTGTTAATACAAAAACATTACTTCAACTTATGATATTTTCTTTGCGTGTCTCAGGATGTATGATAGACAAAATTAAGAATATGACATGAGATCTTTCATTACTCAATTCTGAGAACTGACTCGCCTCCTTTCAATTATTTTTGCAGGTGCACTTCAAGGATGTAGGACCCAACCTCTCCTTCAACGCAACACTCCTCCATTATCAGGCAATGGAAGATCTCACCCCTATTCTTTTTTGTATTTATGTTTATTCTGTATCATATCTCAGTTATAGTTTTCAAAGTAATCACTGCTTGTGTGGACCGTCTTTATATGTTGTACTTTTTAATTAAATGAGCAAAGTCTCCTTTCAAAAGTGTAATAAAAATGAGTTTGAATTGTACCTTTTGATTTGTCTTAAAGGAAATGGACTCTTATCACATTTGTACTTTGATTCTCTGCTTTTGATAACTAGGACAACAAACTGCAACTTTTCATAAATTTTCAATGTAGCTTAAACTGCATCAGCAACTTGAAACTAAAAAAAAGTATCTTGATATATGGATGTAATCAGACAAATTAGATAAACTTTGATAATAAAATGAACCTCCTTCACTTAAAATAATTAGGGTTGATAATCGCCCTACCAATTAGAACAAATGTAGTGAAAATTAGCAACGTTTATCTTTGGGGCATCCATTCAGTATCAAAAGAAGATCAAGGTCCGGGGCATAAATAACCTTAAATATTTTCATTTTGGGCATCAAGCAAATCAATTTTTGAATTTGTAAAATCCATTTAATCTCTTTTCTACATCTGGGGTATTGAACAAATCAATTGTTGAATCTGGAAAATCCATTTAATCTTTTCATCATCATCACAACAATTGGAACATTCATCAAATCATATCTTCATCATCATATTAGCTGGACATCTATCAAATCAGGTCAACAATCAACAAATTAACTAGAAGTAAGAAAAAGCAATTTATTCTTTGAACCAATGCGATGCTCGCACGTTGATTCAAAGAGGGGAAAAATGTATACACCTGAAAATGGTCAAAGTCAACCATTAATTAAATTCAAGCAATTTAATTAATATAATCTATTTTATTCTATTATATAGTTGAATTTAATATTTGACTATATAGTTCACCTGAATTAAGTAAGTATTCATCAATTAATTAATCCCCCCTTCACAAATCAATTCCAACCCACTCCCTCATAAAATTCCATATCCCACATGGATAAAGTAATTAATTATTTTGAATTAATTAAATCCTAATATCTCTCACCTACCACCACATTACAAAATAAAATCAACCAATGAGAGATCATCTTTAAGCTCACATGGATCACTCCAAGCCTTTGATATCTTAGTCACTCAATCTCAATATCAAATCTTGACCACCCATCCATCAACCACTTGACTTGACCATGGTTGGACGTAACTCACCCCCAACACCTTGAGAAACCCTATAAATAGGATGCATAATTAGAGTAAAAGGATCCACATCCATCATCATTTAGCAAATACATCGTGTTAGTTTGTACATGTAATTCCATCAAAGCATAGGCATAACGCTAGTTTGATCATCAAATCTCATAGTTTGATCATCAAATCTCATCATAGTAATTGCATTATAATCGTGTTAGAATATAATTATCATTTTGAGCATTGTTATAATGGAGAAATCTCATTACATCTTAATGTTCTTCACCATTTATCATAGAATTTGTACTTGTAATAGCATTAGATCATCATTTCATCATTCAAGTCTCCTTTTCTAAGTTGTCACTTGAATCTAATTTGTAGCTAAGAGCAATTAACAAGTCATCGAAAATGGAAAGAAACAATACACTCATGATGTCTTTCATTTCGTTGTTTTCAACTAGTTTTGTATCATGTTGATTTGAAAGCTCATATTAATGTTCTATGTAGGTTTGTGGTATTCAAATTACACACACACAATTATTGTTTTAATTCAAGGTCCCCATTCTCTTGAAGTATATCTGGATTTGTGAGTCCAAATAAATCATAGACCACTTCAAGCTATGTTGGGAGCCTATCATCTGACCCTATCGTTTCAAAAAAATCTTTTGCTCACCATTCAAAATTCTCTATAGGCTTTTCTTTTTTTACTCTCATTCCAGCTGAAATGCATCTTAACCCTACGCTTCAAGGGAAGAAGACCACCATGCATAGTACTTTGCAGGGAATTGTTTGAAATTGAATTATGCCTCCTTATGTTATGTAAGATAGAAGACAGTGTTTCCTCATCCGACCTTGGAGATTCATGGTCTACCTATTCTTGTCTTTATCTTCTATAATTGGGCTTCTTGAAGTCATCTTCTTAGAATTCCCTATCATGAAATCTTTGAATCTAGAGTAGACAGGGGACTTAGAACCATCCTTACTAAGTTTTTCCTTAATTCTCAATGATTTACTCTTTCTCGAGTTTGAATAAGCCAAGACTCCTCCATTTATCCCAATTGACCTTCTTTTGAGTTAACATTGCCCTTTGCCTTCTTACCTGAAGGTTGAACTCTTCCTTTCTTTTTTGATACTAATGGAGAAGCATGCTACTGAAGCTCTATTCTATCCTCTTTCTCCCAATCATGGTTATCCATTTGATCTCCCTGAAAGAAAATGATTTCCTTTGAACTATTTAATCTGTCTGATCCAATGATATGGTTCTAAAAGGCCTCCAAATTGCTATCCTTTGTTATCCTCTTAAGTAAATCTATCTGATCATGCTCAAACTCTATAGTATTACCTTCTTGGAGCACTTGATCTGACATTTCCATACTGATTTTAATTTGGACATGAGTAAGACAGGCCTTTAGATTATTGTCCTCTAATATTCTGACATGGTCTCGATCTAACTCTGTGCAATCACTTTCAAAAAGTTCTTGATCTTTTATTTCTTTAGTAATTTTAATCTGAATATCAAATAATCATTTATGGACAAACTCTTTCGTCTCTTGAACAAAGGGGGAAATTTTTGTTAGATTCCTATCTATGCAACTTTGATATTTGAAGAGGATCATGGGCAACTCAATCCTATCTCTCAAATTAAATAAAATTTTCAATTCCTGAGCCCCAAGACAAAAAATCTTCCCTACTACTCCCATGTTAGTAGACAAGAAGTTAGGCTCAATCACCCAAGGCTTTTGAGACAATAAGTTATAACCAATCTTTTTTTCCATAGCAATGACAAAGCCTCCAATAAAGGGTCCATAGAAAACAAAGAATATAAAAGTCAAAAAGCTGGTACTCATAAAAAATAGATCTGGATGATAAAGAGGAGGAGAGACAAGAAAGAATTCCATAATTTTCAATCTTTAGGAAAAGAATGAGAGGGTTTTTTGAGAGAGGATTACTACGATGACACCAAGGATCCCAATCGATTCCCTTGCATTCATAATCCACTTTCAATGAGAGTTTTGTAATACTCCACATCTTCATTTCTTCCTTTGTTAATTTCTTTGTATCCCGATCTTCATAAAGAATGTTTTGAATCCAAACTCCATTTGTTGTATTGATCTCAAATGATGAGGGGAAAGCTTTATCTAGATTCAACAACAAACATAGCCTAATAGGGAGAAGAAATTCTCCCAACAAAGGGATATCAGTCTTCAAGTAAATGCCCAACATATTTCCAATAGACTCTCATATAGATACTTCTCTATATTCTAGAGGAAGATTATGCAGCTGGATCCAGAAAGGGACAAATTTAATGTTGCTTTCTTTAAGATTAAAGTTTGGAGTTCATAATTACATGTGGATTCCAAAACTTTTGCAAAACCAACCTTTATTCCTAAAGATCTTGTCTCTAGATTCTCTTGAACTGAACAAAACCATAAAGAATTACTGGGACTCATCTAAAAAAGAAACCTCTATACAATCTCTCCATTCCTCTCTAATCCAAGCTCTCAAATCTTGTAAAGAAATCAACATGTTCCAAAACTTACATATTAGTGCGTGATTGTGGAATACCTCTATTTTGGGTTTTAATAAAGCATTTGAAAATTTGATGCAGTGATACTGGTTCCCCCTTACCTAAAGATTACTCCTTTCCTCTGAATCCTTTAATCTTTGAAGTATTTGAGAATTGCTCCTCTCCTTTAAAACCCTCAGACTTTGAGAGAATCTTCATTATGCTAATTTGTCTGCTGTTGAATGTCCTTGGATGCCTTGTCGAGTAGCTTTGTGACTGTTATCCACCTTCTCCTTCCACACCATCCTTATTTTTCTGTTATATACCTTAACCCCGTCCTTCTTTGAGAACAAATCTGACTTGTTTGAAAAGACCCTTTAATCATTACCGACACTCTTTCTCTGTCTCATTGTATTGGCCCAATCTCTTGAATAAAATGATCACCACCCATTCCTTTGTGGAGTATACCCCCACACTCTCCAATCTTTGTGACATGAGCTCTATCTCTTAACTCGACCACTCCAATAAGCTTCCAAATCCCTAACCCTGATAGCTTGGTTTATTCTATTATGCTTGACTCTTTTCCCTGGATCCCATTCCCTCTCGGCAATAAAAGGATTTATCCTCAAAAAATCCTCTTGCCTCACAAATCTGTAAATTGGTTAGTGCCTCTGAAAATGTTTTCCATCAAACCAGTTTCTCTATCTTCCATAATATGTGTTGATTCTATGATCACCATACCTAAAATCCGTCTTGTCCTTCCATCGTCCCTATTTCCAATTACTGAGCGACTCTTGATTCCAGATCCTAGGCGATTCCTTTGCCCACCATGATCTCTGCCCATGCAACGACTCTCTCCAATGAATCATTCTTGATGATTTGAATTTATAGAAAATATTTAATCTACTAACTAATCATTACTTCATTAATATTTAACAAATATTGATTTTAAGAAAGATATTTATTTGCACTTTTATGATAAATAATTTTGAAAAATATTCTAGAAAATATGAGAATTTTGTGAATAGAAGAAAATAATAATTTCTTCTTTATTGTCAAAGAATTTATCAATATTTAATTAAACAATAGTACTCCTAATAACATAACTCTTAATAAAAAATAATTTTATTCTATTTATCTAAAATTTAAGATATAAAATATAACCTCCAATAATTATCCAATTAAAATAATTTTTTTATATAGACACTTAAAATTAATAAATATTATTAATATTAAAATTATATTAAATATAGGATGATTTTAAAATAACTTACAAAAACCTTGAAAATAGATCACAATCACTATTATTATCAAAGTTAGGTTGCCATCGCATTGCCACTAATTTAAGCAAGCTAAAGAGATGGAGTAAAATTGAAATAAAAAATACACCCAAAAAAAATTAATATTCCAAATAAATGAAAAAAAAAACACAATTAATAGAACTTAGGCCTCTACCCCAATTAATGATTATAATCGAAATTAGTAAAAGAGGATTAATTAATTAATTCCCAGTCACCAGATACGGTGATATGGAATGCGCGCACGTGTGACGCTGTATACAAATTGTGTATATACCTCCCAGCATGCTATATACACATTGTATATACATGACATGAGTATACCGCATTCATGCATGACATGACATGCGATGTGTGTATACCGCATGGCATTTTTTTCCCGCGCTACGACAAGAGCATTCCCCGTAGAGGAAAGTTTATGACAGAACAATACAACTGATTGCGAGGGAAAAATAAAACAGCGTTTTATTATTATTATTTATCTCTAGATTGATGAGAAGAAGCTTCAAAACCCTCATCAATGGCCGACAAATTCGCTTTATAAGACTCTGATTAATCAATTCAGTCTTCATTGCTGTGCCTTCAGTCGGATTGTAGAGCTCGAGCTCTGCCGATCGACATAGAATTCGCCCACACCCAGTTCTGATTCGCTGTTTATTTTTACCTCTTTGCCACGACTCACTAACAGAAGCCCATGAAGAACTAGGTACCTGGAACTTTAAAACGTATTTTTCCTTCATAGCTGTTTTTCCCCCTTGTTTTTTTTTTGCCTTCGTTTGTGACTTTGAATGAGCATAGTTGAGGCGACTGAATCTGTAGAAAATGCGTTTTTCAGTGGGTTGAAATTAGTTGGAAAATGGCGATCAGGTGTTTTTGAATTTACGCTTTGAAGTCAGGAACTCGTGGATTCGAGGTGAAATTTATTATAAGAGTAATCTGTGGTAGAAACTTTGTGCTAGAATATGGGCCAAGGAACCCGTGTTAAAATTGTGGCATTAGTTGAAGAACTCGGTTTGTGTGTTGTATGATTATTTATTCAGGTTAGGAGCAGTTCTCGTAATTAATATAGAAGATTTAATTTTTGATGAGAGTAATTTACTAGAGAGATTTTGAGCTAAATTCCAGGCAGAGGAATCTGTTTTCCGTTTGAAATATAAAAAAGAGTGGCATTTGAATAAGAAGGCGGTTTATAAGATGCATACGATTAGGAATGCTTTTGTTGCCGAGCTTGTAGGTTAGGTGAGTTTTAATCCGCCGCAAGATAATCTATTAATAAATTTTTGAGCCAAATTTAGTCGGCGATGCTGTGTAAAAATAAGGCAAGGCGATTGAGCATAGTTTTTATGGATATGATTTGTTTTGGTAACTATAATGGTAGGGTTTGACTGTGTAGAGTCTGCTCTGGCGAGCGATTTTGCGAGGATGAATTCTTTTTTTTGAGGATTTGAGGCGGTATTAGATATTAACGAAGTGTTCCATGAGTCCTGGATCGTTGTTAATGGAAGACATCAAGCCTTCAACGAGGTTATATGGATTGAATCCCGAAGAGGATAGCATGGAAGCTCGGCTGAAAGAATTTTGCCAGGTATTTTGTGCATCGTTCTGGTCGTGATTTAAAAAATGAGACTTAATTAATTTTTGATGTCCTTGATTGTAGCATTTTTGGGATACAGAGTGGGCTTTAACATGATTATTGTTCTGCGAAGTCATTTATTATCGTGATTTTTTTTTGGACAGAGAGGGCTGTCTTTGGAGGAGGAAACCACAGAACAGGCACTTCGTTTGTTTAGAGAAACCAAGGATGTTCTGTTGGCTAATATGAAATCCCTTGCCAACGGAAATGTAATGTTCTCAATTCATCTTCTCTCTAAGATGTTTTAGTGTCCGTGTCAAATTTGCGCATTCATTAATCTAGATCTCGTACAATATCTGAAAGTTACTTGAATGTTTTCTATCCACATGAATGAAATTGGATATTTTATCATACAAGTAAAATTGTTTTTTTTTGTTCTTTGACAAGTTCCTTTTCTAATGTTTTTCGTAATTTAATGCATTGATCTTTGAGCAAAATAATAGTTTCAAGAAGTCCGATTTGTTATTCGGAAATATAATAGAGAGAATTTGACAACATTTTAAAATTTTTATAAGTTTTGACATCTAGACCGCCCTTACCCATGTGTGTTTTTGATCTCAGGCAGAGGAAAATGAGCGGTTTTGGTTTTCTTGCGTGCTTTATTCTGTCAAGAGACTAAATGGTGGCAACACAGTTAGCAAAGTAAATCAGGAAGACAACGATACTGGTTTTACCCTTTCTCAGATCTTAAGAGTTGCCAAGCTCAAGTATGAATTGGTTTACTTTCTTTTAGTTATGTTGTTGAACAGTATTTCTTTTGAAATGCCTTGCTGTTACACTTTTATTTACTCTTTCAAACTGCACTGTGAACAGTATCCTGGATTTCTTCAAGGAAATGCCACAATTTTTTCTCAAAGCAAGTTCCATTATAAACAAACTTTATGGCAATGATTGGGAGAAAAGGCTTCAGGTAGTCTAACTTGTATTATGAAGACAATCACGATGCTCTATATTTATGGTGCTTTTTGAAGTAAAGCATTGGACGTTCTACTGATTTAAGATAGCTTTTTTGAGCTGTCAAATATATTAACTGATTTAGTGTGGGTTCATATAGACTAAGGAGCTACAGGCAAATTTTGTTCATCTGACTGTTTTGTACAAGTAAGTGCTTTATCTGATCCAGTTAAATTTATGATTCATTGTCATTTGGAGACCTCTTCCATCTTTATCCAATTTACTAGTTTTGGTTGAAACCTAGTACCATGTCTTTATGTCAGACACAGGTTTGGTTGATCTCATATCTATCAATTAGACATCTAGATGAGCTTTAGAATTGGAGATTCCATTCAAAGCAAATACAGCCCACTGTAACTTACATAACATCATCCAAGAGACAAATATTTCTTTAATACCCTTAGGGCCTTTTTGTGCTATTCCAAAGTGGATGAGTTGAAACCAAATGTGATTCTTTTCATGCTCATTCCTGCATGCGAAGAAATTTATCATTGAATGAGAAATGGCTAACAGGACCCAGGTTTATTGCATCATAACATACATTACACATCAAAGATAAAAAAATTCTTTTACACCCTCATGTGCTGTTTTACAATGTGTGAGATGAAGACAAATGTGATTTATTTCAGGCTCATTCCCTTATGTTTTGAGATTTTTCATTGAATGAGAAATGTCTAATGCTACCTATATTTATTGCGTCATTGAACTTTTGTATCACGCCTTTCAGGTATTACAAGCGAGTGTACCAGGATTTCTTTTTATCAAGGGATAGCACTCAAGATACAGTCGCAAATGGTTCCGAGTCTGTTTTAAGTGGCATGGAGCCAGTTTCAAACTATCTTAGATTTGGTTGGATGTTGTTTCTGGCACTTAGAATCCATGTTTTTAGCCGCTTCAAAGACCTGGTGACTTGCACAAATGGTTTGGTATCAATACTGGTAAGTTTGAGAGCTGGATTTATTTTCATGTTTGTTGGTTTGTGCAAATGTGTGTTTAGGTTCATTAGTTTGATATTTGACTTGGTTTATAGCTCCATGTTTGTCTTAGTGGGTGGATTGTTTGTATGGCAGGCTATTCTGATTTTGCACGTTCCTATACAATTCAGAAGTTTTTCGTTTAATGATTCTACACGCTTTGGTAATGCTTTGTGGATTTTACTCAAATAATTCTGATAGGCTGCTGTTTATTGTTTTTGGTTGCTTTTCTGATCCTTGTTTAGTATTTACCCCATTTGTACTACTAACATATCCATTATTTCAGTTAGGAAAGGTGGTAAGGGAGTTGATCTGATATCATCTCTGTGCAATATCTATCACACGTCAGAAGAGGACTTGTTAAAAACAATCGACAAGGCTAATGCCCTGATAGTTGACATTTTGAAAAAAAACCCATGTCTTGCTTCAGAATGCCACACTGAAGGGTTGAAGGATATTGAAACAGGTGGCAATTTACTCTTTCATTTCTTTTTTTTTGTCTCATTTAAAGGCATTTCAATAATGAATTGTGCTATGTTGCTTTGGATCTTTCAGATGGCTTGACATATTTTCAAGATCTTGTAGAAGAGAGCTCCATTATATCAAGCATTCGAATTCTTGAAAGGGATTATGAAGATGCAATCCATGATAGGGGAGAACTTGATGAACGAATGTTTGTAAATGAGGAAGATAGCTTATTTGGTTCAGGAAGTGTTTCAGGGGGCACTGTAAATATTTCTGGAGCAAAGGTATTACATCAAAAACCTTGAATATGCTTATAATGGTAGGAAAAACTGCAATGTTTCTGAATATGCTCATCTTTTTTTGTATTTTGGTCAACATTATGTATTACTTGAACTGGAATGCTTGTGCAGTCAACTTTCTGAAAGCTGCAATGTAAGTTGATCTTTATATGATCTAACATAAACTAAGAACTTAGAATATTCTTAATTTATGGAACCCGTTCTTAACTTTTATTCATTCTTAGAAGTTGCTATAGATTTCTGTTTTCTTTATTTATTTTTAATTGCAGATATTCAAGTCAGTGCTTTTGTTTTCCTTTTGGTCTTGTTCTATTTAATGCTTCTTCCCAGTGGAAATCGGAAAAATTACTGTCTTTGATGTCTTTTAATATGGTCATAATGTTTTTGCTTGTATGTTTATAGTATCAGATATGTGATTCTAATGTTATTATGTGCGGTGATTATTTTTTATTGTGTTGATAATTTATGTGCATGCTCATTGTGCTCATTGTGCTCTTGGTTTGTACATTTCCCACACTTTGTTGATTCTTTGACATTTTTGCCCAGCACTTGCAAGTTTTTGAGCATATTGTGTTAATATGGTCTGTAATTGTGCCCTTGTGAGGAACTTATCAAACATTAAATTTTTTATGGCATAAAATTAGTTCTGAGGCATGTGGCAAGTTGTCACACAATGGTAGCATTAATCTAATGTGTGCATTTGAATTTGCAGAGAAAATATGATGCTATATCCTCACCTACAAAGACAATAACAAGTCCATTATCTCCGCCAGGCTCTCCATTGACATCCCCAGTAAAAGAGAGTTCTACACCTTCCAAAAATAAGATGCCCCCACCTTCTACACCAGTGAGCACAACAATGACAACTGCAAAATGGCTTCGAACTGTGATCGCTCCACTTCCTTCAAAACCCTCTTCTGAGCTTGAGCAGTTTCTTTCATCATGTGAGAGGGATATAACACCAGATGTGATCCGTAGAGCGCAAATAATCCTGGAAGCAATTTTCCCTAGCAGTGCACCTGTGTACAGATGTGTTGCTGGAAGCCTTCAGAGTGCTGCATTGATGGATAGCATATGGGCAGAGCAGCGTAGGCTGGAAGCTTTAAAACTATATTACAGGGTTCTGTCTGCTATGTGCAGAGCAGAGTCACAGAGATTACGTAGCAGTAACTTGACATCCCTGCTGAGTAATGAAAGATTCCATAGGTGTATGCTTGCTTGCTCTGCAGAACTTGTTTTGGCAACACACAAGACAGTTACAATGATGTTTCCTGCAGTTCTTGAACGAGCGGGGATTACTGCATTTGATTTGAGCAAGGTGATAGAAAGTTTTGTACGGCATGAGGAAACTCTCCCAAGAGAGTTAAAGCGGCATCTGAACTCATTAGAGGAAAGATTACTGGAAAGCATGGCATGGGAAAAAGGCTCCTCAATTTACAATTCCCTTATTGTAGCAAAGCCTGGCCTTTTGTCAATAATAAATCAACTAGGCCTTCTAGCAGAACCGATGCCATCTCTAGATACCATTGCTATGCATCATAATCTCACTTCTGGCAATCTTCAGCTCTCCACCATTCCTCACAAGAGTGAGGCTATACCAGGTAATTTATCTTACATTTTAATTCAAGTTTTGGGTATTGCTTTCTTTTTTACTGTTATTTGTATAGCATCTGTTTTCCTCTGGGTTTAGATTTTCACGTATTAGAGGCTCAACATAGTAGTTTATCATATAGATAGCTACGATTTTAAAGAATTCCTTTGAATACAAACATCTGAAGTGTCATCTCCTAGCCTTGTATATCTTGTATGGTAATTATAAATTATTGAACGAGGAGAAAGTCATGCATTGTTTTAATTTTATATAGTGTTGAATGAATCAAATTGAAGAGGATGTATGCACTTTCAATTGTCAAGAAATGATTGTTGCAGTCATCTAAACTTTTGAGACTTGTTACATGAGCGTTCAGTGTATGCTTTTGTCATGCTCCATTGTTTCTTTAAAATTGACAAGACTTCTTAGAAATCACATCTTAGCGTTAACGTATTATTACAGAAATATCAACAGAAGCATAGTAGGTTCAAACCATGCAAAGCAGTTTTGACCGAAGCAATGGCATTTGTATTGATGTTTTCCTTGTATTTCTCATTCACGGATAAAAATGAATAAACATTAGTCACCATGTTGCTCAAACTTTCTTAGACATCAATTTTGAACAAGTCACCAAGAGCCATGTTTGAATGGACACTCTTCTATTAAATGGGTAATGCATTGTTTGCAGTGAGTTGAATTGGCCTTTGAATCAAGGAAGCAATTTCTTGAAAAAATAGTCAATGCTGTATATGGAAATATTGAAAACTTGACATTTATGAGAAGAGGCCATCTTTGTGGGGTGATTGTTTGGGAGAATGACAAATGCAATGAAAATTTAGGGTAGTTACTTTATTTAGTCCTGTCTTGTTCAAGAGCATTTCAGGATACGTGTGCAAATTTCTTGGTGAATTCAAGATTGTGTTCATTCTTTTTCAGACTTTTAAGTGTTTGGTTATTTTCATTTGTCTGATATTGCATACATACAAGACAGTCAAAGAGAGTCTGCAAATGCAGCGTGTATCAAAGCATTTATCACAGATGGTTGTTACTGTTGATGTTCTGTCTTATGATGCTTTTATTACCTAGCTGAAATTGACGAAGAAGCTGATGCGGTCTATAGACAAATAATCAAATACAGATTTCCTCATCTATTGGAAGTTGGAACCATCTTACCCAACTCTAGTTTGAATTGTTCTGTACAGTTCAATTATTCATGAAGGGTTGCTAGACAGTGCAATGTACTACCTTGCTGCCATATGTAGTTGGGAGGCTGGATGAGAAACATGGTAACGAAGTTTCAAAAGTTTTGTAGGCTGGAGAAGGCGAAAGGTTTGACAAATTTTTGACAGCTTTGAAGCTATATAACATAGTATTATGCATAACTGTGGAAATTTAATAAGAATATGATTTCAAAATATAAATTGCAATAACCAGTGTTTACAGTATTTAAAAATATGTACATCATACTATTTAGTATTATACATTCTGTGGATAGTGGCACTTACTCTTGAATTACTATGGTTTCAGGCCTTTGTGCCATGAGACTTGAAAATGCCAATTCAAACCTACGATCCACCAGTTTTTGAGATAGCGATGACAAGGGATGAGGGGATTTGTTTTTGGGATGAATTTTTTTGAGGCCATTCTAAGGGATGGCGAAGGGACCATGAGCAATTGATATATTAATAAAATGAGCAAACTTTTACATCAGTTGGACCATCAGTTGTCATCAAGGATTTTTTCGTTTGATAGTTCGTCCTTCAGTGATATTTGTAGTAGGCTATCCGGTCTACTTTGAATTAACCATCATCCATTGTAAAGCCCCCTACTTCTCAAGCATCTTCTCTAACAAAATGAAACAACTAACTTATCTAGTCTCCAAGGGTTTCAGAAATTCGTACCTCAAAAGAGTTTTGAAGAGAGCAAGCAAGGTATGGTGGTTGCAAATGAACATTTAAATAGCTCTAGGTTCAATGGACTGGCATAATGTGAGGTCCAAAAGATGTGTTTGTCCATCATCATTCCAATTTCAGATTAATATGCATATACATGCCGAATCAATTAGCACTTATATAATATTTGAGGCCCGGATCTCCATATAATATTTGAGGCCTGGACCTCCTCTATGGCCTCTTGCAAAATACGAAATTAGAAGTTTGCATCCTTGCATTTCTTTTAACTATCGATAGTTGTAATAAAATAAGAGCCAATTGTACATGTGACTATGTTGGTAATGAGTGGTTGATGTCCAATATCAATCCAATCATCCATGACAATAGAGTAGGTTGTCCTAATCCAAGTTGCTTCGTATCCTCCTCCACCAAAGTCATTTTAGAATATTGTTTTTTATGGGGGTTAGTGCATAGTTTATGCTCACGAGGGGTGAATGAGGGTCTGACTAAAGCTACTTGTTTGAACATTTGCTTGAAGAACGTGCTACATGAAATGGGATGGCATGGGCGTAGAAAAGTTTGACAATGGGAAACTCTGCCACATCCTGTGCTTGCATATTGAACATACTTGCAACTATTCTTGCTTTTTCTCTAGCACTACACTAGCCTTTCTCTTTCTTCTTGTCCAAACATCACCACTACCACTAGCAACCATGGAGGGCATAAGTGTAGAAGATTGTGCAAATTGTGTTGGCATGAGCTATCTTTCATTAAATGGTCCCTACTCTCACTGTTCTTGCTCATGTTGTTTTGTTGAAACAATGATGTAAGTGCAAATTGAAAATAGAAAGCAAAGTCATATATTTCTTACCTGAAATTTTGAAAAAAAAGGAAGAATCACCCACCTCTAACACTTATCTTCTTTACTCACTTCTCATTGCTTACTAATTGTGGTTCCTTAAACTGCACCTTCAAACCCTGCTCAAAATGATTTTTTTCGTCTAGTTTGTTACAGTTTTTTTGGCATGTAGAAGAGTTAGAATAATAAAGGGAGGCCTTTTTTGTTTGATTTAGGGCTAAGTGAGGTGTGGGGCCCACCAAAAAGAGATTAAAATAATCTTTTTTTTCAATGGGACCTGTGTTCCACGGGGATGCGTCCCCCGCCCTGGAAGCCCCGCTCCTGTCCCGGGTACGAAACGGGGACGCGAATTTCCCGTCCCGTTTCCGTCCCTTTTTTGCCAAAAAATGGGGATATTTCTGAAACAGATTTTTGGGGGGTTAGGAAACTTGGGGACGGCATAGCCATCCTTGGTACCTAACGCCGTCCCTTTTTCCCAGCCATGAAAAACATAGGCCGTTTTTGAAAAAGTGACTTTTTATTTTTTAATTGTTGGGCAGGCCCCATATGGGTAGAAGTATCAATTAAAAATTATCAAACCATTTTTGGAGGTTGAATAGGTGAAGTCTTCTTCATTTCTTCATTTCAACCATTCTTTGCAAGAAGAAAAATAAAGAGGAGCAGCAAGAAAGTTTTCATTTTTTGAGTTGCAAGAGGAGGGTTTGGCATAAAATCTTCTTCATTCCACGCATGTGTTTCATCTTCCATTTGTTTTCATTTCATTTTACATTTGTTTTGCATTGTGCAACATATAAAGAGGGCATTTTGAGTGATTTTTTTTTCTTTTCAACTTGCAGCAGTGTTATATATTATAATATTTCATAATAATGAGCAGCAGCAGTGAGTGGCATATATCATTTGCAGATACATTATTGATTTTGGTTATTAGGGACATCTGATTATGGAGTTGAACTTCTATTGTATTCTTTACTGTTCAGTATTTTAGTTGGACTTCTCTATATGTCATTTCATGCACGAAACTTGGAGCCTTGGGGCATTTTTGCTATATGTACACCATAATTTCACAATGAAAGTATTTGAATTTTGTTAATTTGCTATGTATTCATTGTATTGAGCTTCTAATATGTCTATGGTGAATAGTTCATCAATGTTATGATATGCATATTTGAATTTTCTATATATAAAAGTTCCCCTATTTTTTTAATAGCCGTCCCCTAAAAATTGGCTCTGAAGTGTACCCGTACCGGAAACACGTCTCTGTCCCCGAAACTCCGTGGAGCATAGATGCAGACATATAAAAATGGCTGATTTGTTGTGGGGATGACAAAGGGATGACTTGGGAAGGCATTTTAGGTGTTCCCCTGTCTTGGGAATGTTCCAGGATGGCTTGAGGATGTTTCTGAGGTGATCGCAAATCCTCAGAACTTCTGTAGAATGGGAAGGAGTTAAAAAACAGGAACATGCCAGGGAACATGGATTGAAACATATTCAACATTGAAACTTGCTGTTTGATTGAATGTACTACCATTAAATGTAGGAATTGCCAACTTAACCCAGTGCCATTATACTATCAATGCATATTCACCATGCCCGTCATGGTTATCGATGAACTGGCTAGATAACAGACTTACATGAGAAAAATGGGGTTTGATATCATTATCAAAATGCCAATCTCAGATTAGCAGATTCAGTCCAAAATATTTGGATGTCTGAAATACATTCAAGGTGAAGAGAAAATCCTTGAGGTTTGGTGATGTTTTTAACCATGACAGGAGAAAGAGGTCTGCAAGAGGAAAGTTTGTGTAATACCTGCAATAATATGACCTTGTGACAAAAGATGTAAAGAAATGTCCAGAACTGAGGGCAGGGGGAAGGACCGCCTCTGATGCAACATTGCATGATGACCCTTGCTAGGTGTGGTGCACCGTTTCCTTCTACAGAGGGAGAACATCTTTGGGTTTTTACTAGCCGCAAGTGATGCCTTTTTAGTGAATACTGATAATGGAAATGATAAGTTCTCCTAATACCCAGATAGCTAGATTTGTGTGCAATTGCTTGTCAAGTATTGTGTACTTATTATTAGCTCCTTGGTAGATTTTCCAAATTGGAGAGTTTGTCGAGTCTAATTTTTCCCAGGTAATTGATTTTGGGGAATGCACCAAATCTGTGCTCCTAAGACATTAACATACTATAGCATCTAGTTTTATTCTTCTTCATTACCTGTTTGATGATTTTAATTTTTGATTAGATGCATTAACTCATGCAGGTGCTTTAGGTAATTCCATGATGGTTTTTCCTTGCTTGCCACATCGTTCTGATTCCATTTTTGACCTCAAAATTGGATTTCGTATGTTTAAATCAGTGTTTCATCAGGAGGTGCTCATCCAACCCCCAAAAAAGGTATACCTGTGATGGCGGGATGCCATATTGATGTACCCCTGCCACCAACAGCAGGCAGGCGACCTCTCTGGGGTGACCCCCTCGAATGGGGATGTTGGTGAATTTGTGCCCCCCCCCATTCCTCAAACAGTAAAGAAGTAAGGTTCAATAAAAAAGATTTTTTTATGAAGAGTGGGCCGTCTCCCGAACCCTAAGCAGAGAGAGTAGAGGAACCCGTGAGGGTGGGATGGAGGTGGATGATCATTGTTATCAAGTTTTAAAAAATGCTTGTTTCTACTGACTGCTGTAGGGAGTTTCTAAAATCTTACCCACTGAACCTAATGGAACACACAAGAAAATGATTTAATAAATAAAAGGTTCAAGAATGACAATATTTCTGTCTACAACTGTGTAGTCCTCACCATTATACCGAGAGCCATAAACTACAGTGGCAGCAAGGGCGGAATGTAATGGCCTAACTGTGTTTACAAAAACCATTTAGAACCAACATTTGTTTCTAAATATAGAGTCATCAAAATTTTAATATATATATTAATGCCTACAAATTTAAATATATTAATATATATTTAAACATATAATATTTACCATACTTTTCAAAGTACAAACAAAACATGAATGGTGGCTTTTTCAAATGCAAAATTAAAATTTATATACAAAAATAAAACAAGTGTATCACCAAAATAATTTTGAAATTAAAATAAAAAATTGTGTCCATGCATGTAGTAAATAAAATAGGTTTAAATTAAAACAAAATATATGTAAAGCAAATAAATAGCTTTGTGTCCCATCTATTTAGTTTAAATAGAACTTAAGATTTGACGTTCATATAATAAAGTAGTTCATTAAAAATTAAAATAATAATTTATTTTCATTAAACTATAAATAGCTGATCGGTATTCTTGTCATGTTGGTTTCCTATTTTTGAGATGTGTTTTTTTGAAATCTTCACCATTTTATTACAATATGTACTTAACAAATTAACATATGAAATAAGTAATTTATTTTGTGTTCATTTAACTTTTAATAGTTACAGAAAAATATCCCTTCAAGTAAAAATAAAGTGATTGAAAAAGTCATGTATTTTGTGAAATAAATTAACATATAAAATTACTGGAATAATTTGTTTTCGTAAAACATTGGTACTATTTAAGTAAGCGACATCAGATTTCCACAGATCATAATAAATATGTGTGCTTTGTTTCTGGATTCTATTGTGTAAGATTTATTTGCATCAACGTTTTGGATGGCTGCATGATTCATAATCAGGATGAGAGAGCTGCTGTAGAAAGAAGATAGAAAAATTGTAGACAGGTTAAAAAGGGAGGGGGAGGAGTGGAGTGGAGTTGGGAGGGGTTGACCAAAATTCAAAGATGGAAATTAAAGAGTGAAGACAAAACAATAAGAAAATAAATGATAATAAAATGAAAAACTACGAAAATAAAGCAAAAGCAAGAGAAATTTTAAAAAAATTAATGTTTGAGAATGAAAACACAATTGTACTCAAGATTTGAGTAAATAATTTATTAAAACTGTAGATAAGCTATTATATATTTATTAAACTTCATTTGAAGACAATAAAAAGTACAAGGATGCAAACACAAAGATATCTAAAGCAATAATGGAACCTTCTACTTTGTTTTTTAATTGCTTCTTAGATTGAGTGGAAGTGGAGTGCATCCTATAACTCACATGAGTGTTGGTGGAATGTGGTTGTTTAGTAGACCTGCAGCATGATAGTAGGATTGAGATGATAGATCAAGAAAATTGTAACATGGGTATATGATGGTGGATGATTAGAAAATGGGACAACATATAGTTGGGATATGGATAAATGGTCAAATGAACAACATAAGATAGCATAAGAGTGGTGATGAAAATGGGACGAAAGGTTTCCAATTTATAGATTTTCCATGAGAGAAATCAATGGCCAAGATGCTTTAATGGAGGTCTATGATTTGAAGAAGATGAAGGCAAGGATTAGAAGCAGTCTTGTGACAAGTGTCATATGAGATGTAATCATGTAAGAGATAGGCATGTGTAGGAGATATGCTCACATATGTGCAAGCAAAGGAGTGGAGATAGATGTAAGAAAGAAAAGGAGGCTACTAGTTTGATAGATGTATTTAAGATATCTATACTAGTTTAGACTTGTCAAATTCTCAAGCTAGAATAGGGTAAAGTCTAATATCAGTAGGTATGGATAAATTTAGTTGTCTACAACAGCTATCTGCAAGATGCCTAAAGATTTTGAGTGCAAGATGCCTGCCTATCTAACTTAAGCCATAAATCCCCCGTAAGGGATGCTATCCTTAGTATCTCACAAACCCCATGTTGTATTGTACTAGGCAATGAGCTCAAGGCACTGATCTTGGAATCTGTCAGGGATGCTATCTTTAGACTCAGACAAGGGTTGTTCCTGCTGGGAGTTCCTCCCCAGACTCTGCCAAACACAACCCTAGCCACTGTCCCCAAATCCAGGTCCTTGGTTCCCTAGTCCTTGAAGCCTGCCCCCCTGTTTTGAAACTCCACAGAACTATGGTTTTAATCATATAGGATGACTGATAATGAGTTTCAAAACTGAAAAAGAGATCAGCCCCTCTGGAATGAAGACATGATCTCAATCTGCCGTTTCCATTCGGTGAGATGCTTTAGGTTGGATCATCAATATTATCACATTCAATTATTGCTTCTGCTTAATCTTTGTGCTTTTAGTAAATTCTTGCATTAATATACTTTTAATATCAAGTTCTCTCCTTTTTTGGCTTTGAAAACATGATATCCTAGGTTTGAATCCTACAAAGTGGGTTGAGTAGATAATGAATTTCAAAATAGTAAAAAGGAAATCTACATTTTGACAGTGAAAGCACTATCTGCTTTATTTAGATTGACGACATGCTTTAGGCTGGCTCATCAATGTTATCACGTTTAACAATTTGTTACGCATATCTCTGGACATTAGTAAAACTCCATTTACCAGAGTTTCAATTTAAATCTCTCTGTTTTGGCATAAAATACTTAATGTCTGAGGTTTGAATTCCAGGGGGTGGGATGGGTAATACCAAGTTTCGAACTGGGATGTGTGATGTCTTTTCAAATTGTTAAGATGTTTTACATTAGCTCATCAATGTTATCAGTTTAAGTCATTACTTCTTATTTCTAGACATATAGTAAAACCTCTCCCTCCATCACCTCTGGAGGGTTATTTTGTGATAATTTGATGTCCTGCTATTTCATTTTACTTATTTTTTTCATTTAATTTTTGCTAGTATCTTGAGCGACATTAAGGAAATACAAATAATTTGTAAACTCCATAAATTGGTTGGCCATATCATTAGCTATTTAGAATTCTTAATATTTTACTGCTATATTCTACTTGCCTGTGGGTAAAATTTTCTGTAAGATTCTGTATAATTAGTCATCTCTGCAGTCACAATTCCAAACAAATTCTTTTTTTGACTCGAACTAATGTTGCGAGCTGCCTTGTTTTCAACCATTGAGAATTGATGTATATTAATGGCTTGAGCTAATGTTGGGATTTGCTTTTTTCAAGAACATGGTTGAATATATGCTGATCACATTTGATGGTTGGGAACCCCGTTTGTACCACTTCATGTGTATTGTGATTTGTGATATTGACATTTTAAAAAATTGTACAACAGTTATAATATCTCGTGAGGGATTTGACTTAGCAAACCTTTTCCTGCAGATAATAATATTGCCGCTCCAACTTCACCTCAGAGGCATGCTCCTCCTGTAGTTTCAGTTGAGATGGTAGTTGGAGTTTCAGGTGTAAATAATAGCTTTGTCTCACCAGTGAAAGACCGGTCAGCCTTTTTAGCCTTTCCCTCTACAAAATCAAGATTACAGCCTCCTCTGCAGTTAGCTTTTGCTAGGTATTTTTTATTCTCTATTATTTCAATGTTAATTATTATTTTTTTAAATTTTTTTTTATTGATGTTGTGATCTTAGAACTCTGGTATGATGTTTGGTGCATGTTCAGTCCCACACGACCATGTTCTGCAGGAGGAGGGGAGACTTGTGCAGAGACTGGAATAAATGTATTTTTCCAGAAGGTAAGTGTTTCCTCACGTGTCAGCTGTACTGGAACAGCTATAGTATTCATATAATTCCTTGGGCCTGTCCTCGTATAGAACGCTTCCTAGAATTTTTATCTGATGTGTATGTTTTGATGAACAATGAATGTTTTTAATGTTATTTATCCAACTGTTTCCTGCCCTTTATGATTGTCACTCATCCTTTTTCTGATCATATCTTCAGGTTCTTAAGCTAGCCGCTATTAGAATCAAAGGCTTGTCTGAGAGACTTAATCAACCTATTCATGTTATGGAACAAGTTTATCGGCTTGTAAAATGTGTTCTAAACCAAGAAACAAGTTTGTTTTTCAATAGACATATTGACCAAATCATTCTTTGTAGCTATTATGGAATTTCAAAGGTCAGTTATACATGAGACTCAATTAGAAATCATATGTAAACTTGCTTCATTTGCAGATTAATGGCCATGCCTACGTGCAATATTTTTGCAGGTTTCTGGTTTGGGGTTGGCATTTCGAGAAATTGTTGCTCAGTACAGGAAACAACCTCAGTGTAAACCACAAGTATTCCGAAATGTATTCATTGATTGGTCATTAACAAACCATCCTGGGGTATGTTTTTCTATCAGAGCTTTCATAGGCATTGTCCTTTATGGTTGCTGTCTTTTCTGTTACGATTAATGATTATATTTTATTAATGTGTAGTTTGCAGTTACTTTTGACTACCCAGGGTTTTCTTATCCTGGCACTTGGGTATTGTAATTGAATGTGCTTTGCAGGTCATCTGACAACACTAATATAATTTGCTTTCTTTCTTTCTGTTAGGATTTCCGATTTACCCATGCAGTTAGAAACTGGCATTTTTTGAAAGTAATTTGACAATTTTCTAATTTGCTATTTAAAATTTTACCAGAAAACAGGGCAAGACACTGTGGACATTATTGCATTTTATAATGAAGTGTTTGTGCATACTATGAAGCCCTTTTTGGTTCAGTTTGCTCCTAGTGCCGCTCCCGCAAATCATAACCATAGCGCAGAAGATGCAGACAAAAATGAAGGTACTTATTCCTTTATGTCAGCACTACAATTTTTGCTCATTTTGAAATGAAAACTCTACAATTATTATTGTGTTACAAGTGCTTGCACGTCTCTTTAATCAGGTCCATCTCCAGGATCACCTGGTACATCACCTTTTCCCAGTCTTCCAGATATGTCTCCCAAGAAAGTATCGGCCACACATAATGTCTATGTTTCACCACTACGCTCTTCCAAGGTAGTGCTCTTATTTACAGAATTATAATGTCATTTTCGATGGTTTGCATGTTCCTGCGCTTTGCCTATATCTTTCTGACATATTTAATATTAGTGTAAGCATTGAAAACTGAAAAACAAGAAATATGGAAGACTCAAAAACAGAAGAAGAAATTAAATCTAATCCCAATTTATCACTCATTACAAACCTCGAAAGTAAATGATATGTTGCTCATCTTTTTGGAACGTGGATGCAAGTTCAGCAGCATAACACTATATAGGATTTGAAAAGTAATTGATTCTGACAGCATGTTAATGTATGAACGTGATTGATGATCAAAATGATGAAGAAGAGACTGTTTTTATAGACTTAGGAGATGAGGATAAGACCAATCACCAGAGTTAACTGGAAAATCAGTAAACACAACTCAACTAGAAATTAGAATTTTTTCCATTTTGAAACGAAGGATAATATCGGATTAGTCATTTAATAAATGGATAATTGTGCACACAAAGTTCCCATTTTCAGATTGACTGAGGGAAGAAGAATCAGTTTCTAAAATGATGAAGAGTTGACTTGACGGATGAAGATTGAGTTTCTAAAGGGAGATTGAGTTAACTTATTAGTGGTGGTTGAGATAATTGAAGCTATGGAAACAGAAATTTAGTGGATAGTTAGTTCACATTTAATTAAATAATAAATTATTGTTTAATTAAATAGATAAAGTGAATGAATAATATGTGATAATTAATAAATGATAAATGATAATTAAGGGTCGACAATGGGGGAATAATTAAGGGAGCATTTTCAGTGTTTACAATTAGTTATGACTGAAAATATAATAAATGCGGGAGACTAAATAACACTACTGTTAAAAAAAAAGAAAAAAAGAGTACACTACTGTATGCTATGTCAGGTGTCAGAGACAATTTTTTTTTGGGTCAAAATCTAATCTCTTTTTAGGGCCCTTTTCTCACATGCGCCTTTTTTTCGTGTTGATACTGTCGGTAAATAAAATTGGCTGAAAATATTTTTCTCGCAGTAATTAAATACCAAAAGCAAAAATGTTTTTGTCATGTCTTGCTAGGGTTCGCAGTTTCCTCTAATTTACAATTTTTATGTCTTATAAAGGGAAATTCCGAAAACATGGTTGATGTCAGAACTAAACATTTACCAATTTGTTTTGTAGAGGGAGACACTCATTTCAAGCCATTCGAAAAGTTTGTATGCATGTGTTGGTGAAAGTACTCATGCATATCAAAGCCCTTCAAAAGATTTGACAGCTATTAACAATCGTCTGAACAGGTTTGTAATGCAAAAACTTACCTGCCATTTATGAGAAAGATGGTTTTTTATGCTGCAGCATGTTGATGTTGATTGGATTTTTGTTTCTGGTTGTTTGAGCAGCAGACGTGTTAGTGGCAGACTCAACTTTGATGATGCAGGGTTAGTGAGTGACACTCTTGTGGCTGGGAGTTTGTACACCTCACAAAATCCTGGCAATCTTACATCGGATGCTGTTCTAAGCCAGTCCCAGTCTTTGCCATGGACAACATCAGCTTCACCCTTGAAGCGCAGACAAACAGATAGATAACAAGTATACCAGTGGGCTGTAGATAATTCATTATTTTCTAATTTAGTGTAGAAATTAACACCAGGGCTGTTGGGTTATTTAAAATTCTGTTAAATTCGGTTGCTGGTTGTCCCAGCATTAATTGGTTTAGAACAATAGAGGTAGAGCTATGCGACAGGAGATGGACTTGGTACCAAAGAATGGGGTGTTCATTTACTGTTGCAACTTGTGCCATAGTAGTTGCAGATGTCTCAGTGATTTTTCTTCGCAATGGGCATGTGATGCCTGCTTCAAAGTAAAATCATTATGTTGCAAAATAAGACTTGAATCCAAGGAATTTGTACCGTGCATAACTTCGGCTCTTTTTGGCTAAAAATTCGAGGAATTAGAAGAAAGTTGTACGGTGCACCATCATCATTATTTTAGTTTTACGTTTCTGTTATTTATCATTTAAAGGCCTCGTGTATTGCGAGGAAAATGAACACTGCCTACATTTTTAAGATATCCGACTTTTTTCCTTAGCACTCTGATTAATTACATAGGGTTTGTTAAATTGTTTGTATGCGGCGCTGCAACTAGTGGTTATAATTCCTTTTATATATATATATATATATATATGGAAGTTATGTATATCATTGAAGGTCTTATATTTCGTTTCCCGTTGGGGCTTTGTGTCCATAATAGGAGAATGGCTAAGTTCTTGTTTTTGTTGTAGATTATGCAATTCATTGAGTGGCATTTATTATTGCTTAGAGGATATAGAATGCAGGACACTCTGATTTTGAGTGGTTGTTGCTTCAGAGGATTTTTCTTGCAGAGTACATGTACTTTTTTCTGGAAAGATTGTTGTTCGGGTGTATGCCTAAAACCATGGATAGATGCGGGTGAGATAGATCATAGGATGCTGATAAAATATTATTATCAGTCATCTTTGGTCAAAAAGAGCTGTTCTAGTTGCATAATAAGTACTTCGTGATCTACTACATAAGCCTGTATATTTTAATGTGGAAAGGATTTTGCATTATCAGATACACAAAATCCCGGACTCTAGGTGCTCTATGGATACATGTGGTTCTTGAAGCTGTTTGGCTGTTTCTTGCTGCTTGCCTGTGGATGATTATCAGAGTGAACTACAAAGTGCGAGATTTATTTGCATTGAAATGCCTGTCATCTCGAAGTCCCAAGAATCAGAGCAGCTTCTATCTAAGTGAGGATTTTAAATTTTTTGTGATGCGTTTGTCACATAAGCTTCTTTGCACACAAGTTCATTTAATTCTCACATTACTTTCAATTGCACTTACAAGAGCGTGGCCATTTTAGATAAATTGTGCGCGAATTTAAGTTAGAATCTACCAAAAAACATGTTTATCTACGTAAAAAAATATGTTTAGATTGTTAGATACATATTTTAGTGTGACCGATCTAGTTTAACGAGTTAAATGTGGCTGTGTTTAAGTTTCCCTTCTAAGATATTTGGAATAATGAAGATCTGTTTTGCTTCCCAGAATGACACCACCAAAAACTATTCTTGTTTTCACTCAGGTTGGGTGGCAATAGTTTAAACTTAAAGCTGCAAACGTCAAACACCTAAATTTTCAGGTTGACTGTTTTTTGTGTTTCCAGTCTAAATGTTGTCGGTTATGTTACAAAATTTACTCGTCCATTGACTGCAGATTATAGGGGGTCTAAGCCGATTCCAGCAGTCTTCAACAAAAAAAGTTTGAGTATCAGCATACAGCTTTTAAATAATGTAGAACCTCACAACTAAGACGCACATATGAGGCTCATTTGCACGCTCATAAGAGACACGCTAGTAGTTGGTTTAGATCCACAACTCTAGTAGGATAAGGAGTCTAGTAGTTGGTTTAGATTCACAACCATTCTTTATAGTTGGTTTAGATTCACAACCATTTTTTAGACTGGTTGATCTTGTGGATGTTATTAAAAATCTTTCAACCATTGTTCAGACTGGTTGATCTTGTGGATGTTATAAAAAATCTTTCATTCACTTGATATAAGATGGTTCCACTTTTCAAAGCAACAATTTAAATTTAATTTATTAGGAATCTATCATAATTTATTCATTCCTTCAGGTAGTTAAAAGATAAAAGACAGATAAACATGCACCTTTCTCAAGGATAATGTGATATACATAATAAATAGTTGAATAAAATATACACTTTTAGTTCTATATATTTTTCCCTTGTTTTCCGTAATTATTTATAAGCTTTTGCCAATGCTAACAACTCTTATAGATGCCCGTCTAGGGAGTTGTCCATTATTTATAAGCTTTTGCTTATGTTAACAACTCTTATAGATGCCCACCCATCTAGGGAGTTGTCCGCCACGATTCATCCTTGGGGTTCATATCAACATCTTTTCAACAATGTTAACATCTTTTTTTCAACAATGTTTTCATTTTATTAGACAAACTAAAATTAAGTTTATTTTAATGTTAAACCTAGTTGTGTGTTGCTACATTTTGCTTTTACTACCATAGCATGAATACTTTTATTGAGCTTCATTCTTTTGATAAGTTATTTTCCTTGGATTCTTACCACCTTTTACGTTTCTTAACAAAGGTGCAAATATTTTGCCCTATAGACACGACCTTCCATAGACGTGGTTGGCCATGTAGGATCTATAACTTTTTATAATCTTTTCAAAATCTCTTTCGTAATATCTAAGAAGACATTTAAACCCCAACTACCCATAGTCTCCTTTTTTTTTAATCGTGTTAATGACTAAGGTTAAGTCACCATATATCTCCAAATGTTGAATGTTGAGTTCTCAACGAAGCTTTAAACCCAAAATTAAAGCCTCAAGTTTGGCTTAGTTGTTTGGCCCAACTAGTAGAGGTTTTGAAAGCTTTCCAACTATCTCTCCTTTCCTATTCCTAATGATACAACCTCCACTGGATGGGCAAAGATTGCCCTATGATGTGCCATCAAAATTTAGTTTGTGCTAGCGATACTATAAAATTTCCATCGCAATGTCCCTTTTGTTCTAGGCTTGAAACACCAACCCTATTAATAGGGGTAAAATTATGATACTATTTTAACATTTTCTTAAATTATTTTTTTCAAAGGCCTTTGGAGTGTTCTTAAGGCCTAGTTTATCTAAAAATATCGTATTTTTATTTTACAATGCGGGTCTTTTGAAGACATTTTCAACGTTCTAGAGAAGTCTAATGTTTTTTTTGTCCACTGGGCTAGGAGATAGGACCTCACCAAGTTAGGTTACTTAAATATTGTTTTTCCTTCATGGGACTTGTGTACTTTTTACCATTTTTAACATATGCTATGATAATCTTTTACGAAGGTCTTACTAATTGATTGATTTAAGCAAAGGGAGGCTTTATAATTTGGGCACCCAAGATGGGCCCTTAAATATGTTGTTATATGGCAATTGAGTATGTTGTTGGGCTTGATTTTGGTGACTTTGTTAATTGCATCCCACCTAATTAATTAACGAGGGAGTATAGTAGTGATGGTGTCGATACTTTAATTCCAAAACATATAACTTTAATCAACAACAATAAAAGATAAAGTAATCAACACCGATGCATAAGAGAACATCATATTTGTAGGAAAACCCTAACGAGGGAAAAACCATGGTAAGAGATATATGACAATATATGAAAAATATTACAATGAGGCTCAAACGTTAGACTTGTAGCCAAGATTCACTGTCTTAGGGCAAGATACAATGACTTGCTGCCAAGAATCACTATCTCAGAGCATGATATAGAAGGAACTACTAAAGAGACTCACTATCTCAGCGTAGGATACATGAGAAATATGAATTATAATGATAAAACCTTCATCTCACAACATCCAATATTCTCCTTAGTTATTGTCTTTTGTGTTGCATCTTCGCTCAATGATGTTTAACTTTAAAGCCCCTTGAAGGCCTCATTTTTGCAAACCTAGACATGTTGTGATGGTAGGTACATGATTTCCTGCGCAAGCAATCTTGCCCTAATACACCTACAATCTTTTTTCAAGGACTACTACAAATAAGATGTCCCTCAACTCAAATGAAGCAAGTATGGTAGGGAAGAGGAGCTAATAGTGGAGCCCGAATCAGAAGTGGGGATGGGAGTGGGACACAATTAGTTCAATAACAAAGCACAAAAAGTGTCACGTCAATACACATCCCCAAAAAGATTCTACTAAATTTGAAAAAGCAATCAGTTATGTGATGCCACACCAATACACCAATATATATTACTTAGTGCAAAATTATAGGTCTTCTGGTTTTTTGTACCCTTTTCAACACCATGGCCTAAAATGCATGTGATGTGGCATCATATTTGACCATGTGAACTTGAAACCAAATTTTTAAAGTGGGGGACTTAATGAGTAAGCAACTGTACATTTAAAAAATAAAAATAAAAATATCTAAGACTAATTTTTGGAGGCATGAATATATGGTGGCCCACTTTAGGGCCCTCTCCCTAGATGCAATGCATCACTTAAACCACCTGGCCACCAAGAGCAAGGATGACACATGTGTGACTTTGAAGGTTGTACTACTTTTATTGATTAGGTCTTGTCATAATATCACACAACAAGTTATGAATAATGACTTAATTTTCTATCCCATCAATGACCATGTTGACCTATTAATCTCCATCCCCATTTTCCTCTCTATAGATGTGGTTGGCCATGTACAATCTATAACTTTCCAAAATCTCTTTCGTAATATCTAAGAAGGTATTTAAATTCTAATTGTGTTAATGATTAAGGCCGAGTCACATTCTATCTCCAATGTTAATATTGAGTTCTCAACCAAGCTTTAAACCCAAAATTAAATCCTAAATTTGGCTTAGTAGTTTGACCCAACTGATAGAGGTTTTGAAATCTTTCCAACCATCTCCCTTTTCTAATCCCTAATGATACAACCTTCACCTGATGGGCCAAGATTCCCCCATGACGTGCCACCAAAATTTAGTTTGCGCTAGCCATAGTATCGAGGTTTCCATCGCAATATCTCTTTTACCCTGGGCTTGAACTCCACCGACCCCATTAACAGGGGTAAAGTTATGATATTTTTGTAAGATTTTCTTAAATTGTTTTTAAAAGGCCTTTGAAGCGTTTTTGGGGCCTATTTTATCTAAATATATTATATTTTTATTTTACAACGCAAGTCTTTTGGAGACCTTTTCAATGCTCCAAAGAAGTCTAATTTTTTTTTCCGACTAGGCTAGGAGATAGGACCTCACCAAATTGGTTTACCTAAAATATTCTTTTTTCCTTCACGATGCTTGTGTAATTTTACCATCTTTAACATATGGTATGATAATATTTTATGGAGGTGTTAAAAACTAATTTAAGCCAAAGGGGCTTTACAATTTGGGCACCCAAGATTGGGCCTTAAATCTATTGTTATGTGGCAATTGACTATGTTGTTCGGCTTAAATTTTGGTGACTATTAATTGTATCCCCCGAATCGATTAACAAGGGAGTACAAGAGTACAATGTGGATACTTTAATTCCAAAACGTATAACTTGATTCGAAAATAATAAAATATACAACTCATCATATTAACACCTGAGAAACACCTCTGATTAGAAACACAATTGAACAACATCATTCAACTAATGAACAACTATAGACAACATCGACACATCTCTTATAGCTACGCATGAATGACATCACCAAAGAACAACAATGTCGAGGGATGACTTCACGACACAACTCTTGTTATCTCAACACAATACCACAACCTTCCACAATCTCAGTCTAATCAATGTTGATCTCCACAATGTTGAGGGTTGACACCACGATACAATAACATCCTACATTTAAAAAACTATGTTGAGGGTTGACATCAATGAAAACATCGTAATACATATTGTAAACATTTATCCCTTCGTCATTGATGACAACACTCACAAGCATCTACTTGCAACTTTTTCTTCACAATCTCTCACCCTTTGGCACTGAGGATAAAGGACAAGGGCCATTACATGAAACTTCCATATCTCCCCCTTTCTCTTTACTCATCAACACTCTCTCCTCAAAACTTGTCTTTACTTTCCATGTCATACCTTCTCCCCCTATCAGTAGCAACCAATAGATTACCTACTACTCTTCATGAGTAGACCCCATTGGTCTAGGAGACAAATGATATACCTTAAACTTCTCCCCATGGACATATGCATCTAATTAGAAGGAGGGCCACTAGTTTTGAGCTTCTATTTGAGATACTCAAATGTATCCTTTAAAAACACCTTTGTGAAAATATCCGCAATCTGATCCTTTGGAGGAACATACTCTAATCTAACTTCTTGCTCTGCAACCTTCTCTCTTAGAAAGTGATACATAATATGAATATGCTTGGTTTCTTGAATGCATCACTGGATTTTTTGAAATGTATATAGTACTTGTATTCTCACACATAATAAGAATGGGCTCATCACATACCACCTTTATATCCTTCAATGTCTCCTTCACTCACAACACTTGAGTTCAACAAGAAGCTGCAACAATGTATTCAACTTCTCCTATGGATAAGGATAGTGAGACCTATTTCTTACTAAACTAAGAGACCAATGTCTCCCAAGAAAAATGCACTACGACTGGTAGTTTTTCTACCATCCACACACACAACTCATTCAACATCAGTGGAAGCCTTCAAAGAGAAATCAACACCTCTTTTATATTGCAATCCATAATATGGAGCCCCCTTCAAATATTTGAATATCCTTTTAACAACCTTCTCATGAGATTGATTAGGATTAGCTTGATATATTGCAACCAAACATACCACATGTATATTATCAGGTCTAGAAGCAATTAATTATAGTAATCCTCTAATCATAGACCTATAAAGAGTTTGATCAACTTGGGGAGACTCACCATCCTTGCTCAAATTACAAGCAATAGCTATGGGAGTACTCAGGTTTAAAATCCTCCATACCAAAATTTTTTAACATCTCCTTAACATACTTATCTTGAGAAATAAATACCCTAATCTAGTTGAGAAACTTGAAGTCCAAGGAAGAAAGACAACTCGCCAATAATAGATATCTCAAATTCTTTCAGCATCTCTTCTGTAAATCTTTTGCAGACATCATCATCTCCACTACAAATGATGTCATCAACATAGACAACAACTATTAAAAAGTTTTCTTCCTCAACTTTAATGTAAACATTTATATGAACTATATATTTCTTGATTCCTTTCTGAAGTAAGCACTTATCCAATCTTGGATTCCAAGCTCTGGGGGCTTGCTTGAGACCATACAAGGCCTTTTTGAGTTTGCAAACCATATTTGGATTTTTTGACAAGTGAAACCCATTAGACTGCTCTATATAGCCTTCTTTTTCTAGATCACCATTTAAGAAGGCTAATTTGACATCCATATGATAAACTTTGAAGTTCTTGTGAGAAAAAAAGTTGAGAAACATCCCAATTGCCTCCATCTAGCTACTAGAGCAAATGTTTCTTTAAAATAAATTCCCTCAATTTGCGAATAGCCTTTGTAGACTAGTTTTTCTTTCTTTCTTGTCACTTCTACTTCATTCAGTTTGTTTTGGAACAACCATGTTGCTCCTAGGATATTTTCATCTGCTCGTTTAGGGACCAATTCCAATCTTTGATTCTTCTCAATTTGATTTTGCTCTTCTTCCATGGTTGGCGACCATCCTTCATCTCTACTAGCATCAACAAAGGTTTTAAGTTCTATCTTTCTAGAAGACAAAGATTCACTTTTTCATTTGTCTTTTCAAGTCTTATCCTAGTCAACACTCCTTCCTTCTTATCATTGATGATCTACTCTTTTAAATGGTTCCGTTTAACACACTTGGTTGGAGTCTTAGGCGTTGTTCTTGTCATCTCTTGAACTATTCTATTCTTTCCTTCGCATACCCTATTTTTATATGGGGTCCTAGGAGTAGATAAATGCCTCCTAATCACATGATCTTCACAATACTTTTCAAACTCTTTCAAAGTAAATTAACATCCTTTATCATATTTCAAGCACTTGATCTTAGCATATAATTCATTCTCTACCAAATACTTGAAAGCTTTAAAATTTTCTAGAGCTTCTGATTTTTTTAAATTTAAAGTGTAACCCAAGTTGTTCTAAAATAATCATTAATAAGTAATGTTGATCCCCTGAGTTGTGGCTCGCGTCGAAGGTTGAGGGGCAGTTCCAGAAGTGTTATAGGGGTGGGACGGGGTCTGTCCTACAACACAACCTCCAGGATTTTTGAAGCCGACTCTTCGTAGTTGGTGTTTGGGGAAAAGGGAAGAAAAACACCTTTAATCAAACAATCTAAGCTAAGGGGAGGTGAAGCACCAAATCAAAGGTTTGATGGGCGGGCCAAGAATTTGTCAAGTGGTATTTGTAGGGGTTTGACCTTATTTGGGTAGATTTTCGTGGTCACTCACTCACTCACGACACAATGCACCACATTCCCTTGATTGTTGGAAGGAGAATGAGAAGCCAAAGTCACCGGACATAGGGATCACACATTCATATCCTGTTGTGGGAGGCCTCTGCAAGGGTACGAATTAAGGCACATTACTCCTAAAGCAAGTGCAAGTCTTCTCAACAAGGGACACAGTATAAGATCCTATTTATTAACATACATAAATAGTTCTTATAAGGGTCGAAATAAAAGACCTCACTTCCTAAATACCTTCTTCCAGAGGAGCAGGTCATAGAAAACATAATAGAACTGGACCACACCTATGAGAGTTCAACAAATGACACATTGATTAACAAAAAGGAAAAGACACCGAGTACACAGTCCCCGTGATTTATTAAGAGAAAACATGCCAACACAAGAGAATTCCCCAGAAAATATATGTTACAGTATGCACCTATGGAAAAAATGCCATAGGGTCTTGTTCTTAGAAAAGCAAATTCTTCTGCAAATAATACAATTGATTTCTTCACCTATTGAACCAGTCCAATAATTTCCGACCTTGTTAACTTAAAAATAGACGGGGCTTTATAGATTAACCCTTGGTTGAGATGATCTCATAATGACTACAATTCTATTACAATCGATCGACATGTTGAAAAATCTAGCATGGATCGCTCAATTCCCTATGCTGCGGGTAAATGTTTGAATCTAATTGGTTTATCACAGCATGCCTGCCAACTGGGATCAACCAAAAAACCATGGCGACCTGATCAGAGACACCATGATTGCATGGGCCAATCTGAGCATTGAAAATATAAAAACTATCTAGAAAGTTGTTAGTCGTGAAGTTCCCTCTAGGAAATAATATTCCTTAAAAATGCATTCGTGGGACTTTTTGAAATGAGAGGGTGTTCGGGGACATGTGGTCGGATGGAAAAAAATTGGAGAGGTGCATTCCTCGTAGAGTATTTAGAAACTCCAACGGACTGACACGTGTCAACCGACGTCGGGACTTTGAAGGTCGTGAACCGATCCGTGTGATCAAAGACCGAAGGCAAACACGAGAAGTGTTTAAGGCGATGTAGGAGTCTAAAAGTAACATAAAGTACCTTTCACCATTGAGTCCTTTTGTTCTGGTAGATTCACATAGGTATGTATGCACCAACTTCAAGGGTTTTTTAGAGGGATATTCCTTTGTCTTGAATTTTGTCCTTGTTTTCTTTACCATTTGACATTCCTTGCATAAGGTTTTTGTAGGTTTAATCTTTGGTACATCTCTTAAAATATGTGTAGAGTTGATCTTCACCATATTGTCAAAGTTAATGTGACCCATCCTTTTGTGCCATAGCCAAAATTCACTGGTTTGTGCCATTAGACAACTTCTTTCTTTAGCCTCTTTCAAATGATAAACATTCTCCATTAGTCCTAGTTCCTTCTACTACAATTCTTCCCGAGTTCCCTTTTTCAAATTCACAACCTCTGTCATAAAGTGTGAGATTATATCCCTTGCTGCATATCTAGCTAACATTAAGAAGATCATGTTTCAACCTTCTAGCAAAACTAATATCCTTTGTCTTGTTCTTTCCATCAATTATTATTGTGCCCTTTCCACAAATTTGGGAAGAACCTTCATCACCATGTTAGCATTTTTCTTGTATCCTTCAGTTCCAAAAGAGAATATGCAAACTAGACTTGGGGATCTTAGTCCAACTCACATGAATCTACTTCTTCATACAAACTGAGGGGCAAAAAAAGGCTAATTGATGAGGATTTGATCCTCCTCCTTCGAGCTCCACACACTCAGGTAGGTACACCTAAAACAAGCTAAAATATGCATACATAAACACTCTCACTAAAGTCCTTTATGCAGTATGAAAAATAGTGGATAGTTCTCAGACTTACAAGATGTGGGAGTTCAACTCAACCAATCTTATGCAGGATCCCACCTACATAATCTGCTTAGAACTAGGAAAATGGCCAATGTGACAAGGATGAAATCCTTCTTCTCTTCGAGTTCTAGACTAAGGCAGGCTAACCCATGAATTTCTTCTTTAAAGAAACTAACATGTACCCTTACATTCACAAAATGCAAGACATAGACATTTCAAGCTCTCATACAAAAATTTAAAAGTGATTTGAATAATTGATTAATGAAGAAAACTGCCAGTCAAGCAAAGACCAGTGCCTTATCTATTGGGCAACAGAGTCATACAAATGTGCATTCCCATAAAACCCCAACTCCAAACTCAAAAACCTGAATGAAATGCCTTGCAAGCCATTCTTCTCATTTCAATACCTGGACATCAGATTCGTATGCATACCTAGAACACTCAGAATTTGAAATTAAGACTTACTCTCTCCTTGAAAGAAACTTAAATTCAAACCCACAGCTACCTTTTAACTAGTATATTAACATGCCTTACAAGTTAATATGCAAGAATTAAGACAATACATACAAAGACATTAGACAAGAAATGAATAGGGATTCCATTGTCTTTATTAAAATTCATCTGAAATTGTCATTTGCAAGACCAAGAACACAAAAATAAGACTCAAAAGCCTGGAAGCTGTCCAACAACATAAATTTCAACATCCTTCTTACAATCAGAAGAAAATCCAGATATAGGAGAAATTGAAAAACCATCTCCTTCACCGACACATGTCTGCTTCTCAAAATATATGCAACTGCTCAAACTGCAACTATGAAAATCTGATTTGATTTTCCCTCAAATAATCTGCAAAATCATGATCTCCATTCCGAGACCTTTTTGGTGATATATGATACTCTATACTTTGGATCAAATTTGCCCTCTGAAACATCAATCCAACTTTGCCTTCCCGTGCAGATTTCTTTCAAAAGTTTGAAATATTTCAATTTGAAATTACTCACTTTTTCAATAGTTGGACTATTGAAATGAGATAAATTTAACATTAATATTTCCTTTTGCCCAGATTTCATCTCATTGCGACACTTGTCCCTTAGGCTTAATGGCTTAAAGGTTAGATGGTGAGCATCTTCCCTTTAAGCCATTAAGTCAGCCCTTAGATCCTTCTAAACTTGCTCACCTTTTAATCCTTTTGCCTTTTGTGATGAATTTAATTAAATATTTCAATTTAATCCCTTATTTCCCTAGAATGCACTAGCTTGCCACACTTGTCGCTTAGGCTTAATGACTTAAAGGTTAGATGGTGAGCATCTTCCTTTTAAGCCATTAAGTCAACCCTTGATTTTTTAAAACTTGCACACTTGTTAACCCATTTGTTGAAAGAAATTCAACTTAAAAAAAAATCATTTCAAATTTGCACATCTCACCAGAATACGCCAAGTGTCACCCTTTGATTGGTCCACTTGGCACCACGTGTTGATGTCTGATTAGTGCCTCTGAACTGTACTAGAATTGCGCCACTTGGTGCCTGTTCTACGCCACATGGCATCCTATGATTGGCTGACCGGTTCACTGGGTGCCACTTGTCACTTATGACATGTGGACCAATGGCTTAATGGCTTATCCTTATCTTCCCTGCAACTTTCTAGTCAAGCCATTAAGCCATTCGTCGATCTTGATCGTCATCTCGGGATCTGTGCCCAACCTACAAGCCTCTGCCAACTCACCTGCAACATCATCACTGCAAGCCCCGCCAAAATTTGGGTCTTCTTCCTTCAGGCATAGTTTTCAAGGCGAGTCTTCAGCTCCTGCACACGTGCCCATAGCCTCTTCTTGCTTCTTCAAATCACTTAGTATGTGCTTTACCTTTTAAACATTGAAGAACTCCCTTGTTTGCCCAATGTGGGACTAAACTCTTTAATTTTTTAATTTTTTAAAGTAACTTGTGCATTTTCGACCAAAATTAGTGGGCTCCATCATGCACTAAGTCTGTCCAGCCAAGAGGCTCACCAAGAGCCTCTGGGCATCCTTCTTTACAACATACTATAGCGCTAGTGTATAAAAACTTCAAATAAAACACTTGCCCAATGAATGTGTGTAAAGACTGAAAAACTCACAAGTATGCCACATAAGAACATAACCATAAAAAGTCAAATGTCAAAAAAGTCGAAAGACCAAGTCGACATCCCAATCAATTAATTGATTAATTTACACCAATGAAGTTCATACAAACGACCCTCTTGTCGAAGTACAATGAATCTATTAAATCAAATACATACAAGTACAT